>JARKIC010000868.1:0-180430 GCA_029378375.1 Mycena olivaceomarginata
GCTGAACGGCCATCCTCTAATCGCCGCTTCTTCCAGGCCTTACAACCTTCTTCTATACCAATCACGTCGCGTCCCACAACCGCCAATTCGCGTCCAGACACCTCTCGTCCGACCTCGGGCCGGTCGCGTCCTTATACCGCCCAAACGCGTCCTGGAACCACTCCGGAAAATGTGATGTCTTGGTGCTCCTGAAGATGCTCCTGATACCATTAGTATATGAACAAAAATAAGAATGCTTGAAATTGTACTGGTATCCAACAAATATGTAGCACTGGAACTGCAACCTGTATGGGAAGTACAAGAAACAGTTCCAGGCCATCTGATATTCCCGATTCCAGCCGCAATTTAGGAGTGACTAATATTGCGACTGATACTCGACGTATCAGCATTGATTTACGTGCATCCGAAGATGCCGTAAAGCCGTATCAGCGGCAGTATCAGCCGCGGACCTGATACGAGAAGAATCAGGTGATGGTATCGGTCGCGCTGATTCGGCTTTACGGCATATCCGGATGCACGTAAATCAACGCTGATACGTCGAGTATCAGTAGCAATATTAGTCACTCCTAAATTGCGGGCTGAATTGGGGAATATCAGATGGCCTGGAACTGTTTCTTGTACTTCCCATACAGGTTGCAGTTCCAGTGCTACATATTTGTTGGATACCAGGTACAATTTCAAGCATTCTTAATTTTGTTCATATACTAATGGTATCAGGAGCATCTTCAGGAGCACCAAGACATCACATTTTCCAGAGTGAACCGCCCGGCCCACCACTGCTGCATCTGTACGTCAGGAGAGCAGTTATGTTATTGCGCTCCTCGAAGGTAGAGGAGTCGCACGTGAAGCTGGAATGGCCCCACTTGATCGAGAAACGGGAAGAGTAATGCTCGTACAAGTGAATCTCGACCTCATTTCCTTTGTTCTACGGAGCTTGACAGACTCCACAGCTTGCGGACTGTCAAACCTACGTCAAGACTCTCCATCAGATGCACTTGCATCCTCCTACGATGGTTTTGGTCCCCGACACTTTTCTTTCCACCTTGAAGTTAGAAGTCGCTACAACGAGTCTCGCTATCATGGCGAACATCACCTAAATCGTCCCGATTCCCGGTGTGGATCAGGTACTATCGCTGGCGAAATCAATCTTATCTTAGGATTGCGCGATTCATTGGACAGATCATAAAGGATTGGAGATAAAGATTTGTGGGATTGACAAACTAAACTAAATACACGCTGCCATATGATCTTTGTTTCTAATTCGTACAAAATCCCTCACAACTTTCTTCACGCCTTGCAGATACCGTCTTCTAGGTAGTATTTCTGGTACTGAGTCTACCGCATCGCTGAAGACACTGGATACAGCTGCATTCCTTGACCAGGACACATCTTCCAAGAGGAAATCCACTATGGATTCGGAATCGTCTGGCAGATCTTCGGAGTGTCCTGTCTCCTGTAGAAAGCTTGACAATCTGCACCTAACATGGACTCGTTATAACAGGAATACATGAATGAACTTAGGACTAACCTTCGCCGAATAACATCTGCTCGAATTTGATGGCTGAGGGTAATGGTTGCTTGCCCAGAAAATTGCGACGAAACTTGGACGTATATATATCATCCCAGTCCGTGATGGACGGTTTTTTTATCGCCTGGATGTCAGCACCTATGAGGCACCCCACGATTTGGGAAGCTGTTGGGCGATTCTCTGGTTTCTCTTCCCAGCAGTTCTGAAGTAGATTCCAAAGAGCATCCAACGACGGTGTTCCCGAACAAGACGGTACCCGCGATGGCCGACGACCCTCAAGGACCGCCATGATTACAGCCCCATCTGAGAACAATTCCGGAAACGGAGCCGCTCCCGTCAGCAACTGTACAGGTAACATAAATATGTTACACAGAATCAAATAAACATTGCTGAACACACCTCGTACACAAGGCATGCAAAGCCATATATATCCGACCGCTGGTCATTATGCCCTCCTTGGTGTAGCTCTGGCGCCTGATAGCGTATTGTACCGCCTTGCGAACGCCTGGACGATTTGGTAAATTGGACTGACGACATGGGAGAGATGATAGAAGCAAGGCCGAAATCTGCAATACAAGCCCTGAAGGAGGGCGTCACAAGGATGTTATCCTATGCGAACATGAATGGTGGAAAAAGAAGATTTGATAATATACCACATACACCCTTCAAATCACCGTGAATTATGCCCATTACGTGGAGATGCTCAAGGCCCAGCGCAACATCCAGAATCTAGGGCACAGGGGATGAATCACCTGACCTTCAATCAAAATCCAAGACTTACAAGAGAAAGGAGATCTTCGGTTTCGCAAATATTTTCCTTCAAGAACGCCCCGGATTTGACCGTTTTGCATCCACGGTGACACCAGACAAATTCTTCCCTGGAAGTAATACAGACCAATAAATGGAAGGAGATTGGGGTGAGAGAGTTGCCGCCAAATAAGTGCTTCTCGGCCAAACTCCTACGCAAAACGTCTATACGAGATGTGCAGTGAATGGTTGGTTCAAACCTTCATTAACGCCTCGACGTCGGATTCCTGGAATACTCTCATCATTTAATGGCAACCTTTTGATTGCCAAGTAATCCGGTATAAAACATCGCCGAAGGATCCGCCCGCCACCAGTCTTTCTTGTTCTAGATTCATGAGAGTGAAGCATCTGGGGTGGAGCTTCGAGTCGCCGGAGAGCCGTATAAGAGCTTTACACAGCCTACGCCGGTTCATCGTTACGAGATTCGAATCATAATCCAACAACTAATGGCCAATTAGCCAGCCGTTGGTGAGGAAAGATGTCAACTCACAGTTTGTAAGAGATCCAGCAGCCATTGAGCGGAGGCACCACGGTACGCCAAAAATCTGTTATATGCCTGTTTGTCGTTGTGGAACAGTTTGTCTAGGAGTTCCATTATGGCCTGAACAATACCGGGGTCTCAATGATTGAATCAATATGTATACGGAAAACAAACACACAAATAACTCACCAAAACAAGCATCAGACGTCGACTGAGTCTGCGACAGCTGTGCACTTTGCGCGGCCCTGGATCTATGTCACATATAAGTCCCTACTATTTACAGTGGAGGAAATCTCACGTACAGATCTGTGACTTCCAGATGAAGTAAGTATAATTGTCTCCGGAAAGCCGCTAGTTCCTCAGAAGATACCCCTAGCCTGAAGAAACCTCGGGACGGGTTGATCTTGGAGTGAAATTCAACGACCGTCGAACGACAACGCACGCCCTGGTCTGCGATATAGGGCAAGTAGTCGACAGGCATTCGTTTGAGAGTAGAGAGTTGTGTGAGCTCGCTGCGTAGCGCATTCAGGTCCTCCTCTGTATCTGCCCAGTGACGAGAAGACCATGGCCGTCTGCCTTTGCGAATAGATTCAACGGTGTTTCGAATAAGTTTGATCGTTTGCCTGATATCTGCAATGGATTCGAGGTTGACGCTGTTCGCGGTCATGAGCGGAGGAAAGCTGAGGCGGCGGGACGCACGCCTCCCCCCCAATGACATCCCTAAAAGGAAATCTCGGTCCGATACTCACATCTGGGGGCGGATGTTTCATTTCTCCTCATTGCTGGTTTGGTTTAATGGTTACTGGGTTAGATGTTAGACCTGGCGAAGCAGTAGTCACATGGCCTGATGGGAGCGGCGCAGCAAAGTTTAATAAAGAAAAGGAGCTATATAGGTAATGCTGCTTGTTTCTTGTGTTCGAACCTTTGCAGTAGCGATTTTTTTTCTTTCATTTTTTTTTGTGTCTCCTCATGCCTGCGCCCCCGTTTCGAGGAGCTAGGGCAAGCACACACACCCTAACTCTGTGCTTGCGCTAACTCCGGGTATCAGCATTGCGTGTTGGTTGGGAGGTTAGGGGTTTGGGTTAGGGGGTTAGAGGTTAGAGTTAGAGTTAGGGTGAGGGTAATATCTATTGTGAAAGAAGTATTTATGAGGTATTTTTTATTGCATTTACAAGGGGAATATCTCATAGATAACATGGAAATCCAGGGCGAAAAAGAATGCCACTGCCCGGACTTGAACCCACGCACCGTCAAGATTACATCATGTGTCATTGGAGGGGGAGGCGAAGGGGTGTTAGCTGAGGCAAGAAGACCTGCCAGCTGCCTCATGTACAGTAGACGTCAGCAAGTAGCAATTTGACATTTTGATTGCAGGTTTTCTTGGCTTTTTGGCTTGGCAACACTAGCCGACAAGCTCATGACATGAATTAGGCCTCTTTGAGGCGGAAGCTGAACCTTTAGCTTTAGGGATTGCAAGATCGCGATCTGAAAACAAAAGACGTATAATTCAAAGGAAATAACTGTACGAGGTTTAATTCTTTTCCAATTCTATGACTTTAGGCGCCCGGGCGCCTATGTGATTGACAAGGTGATCGGCGCCCAAACAAAGATCAGCACTGGTTGGGAGATTCAAATTTTTCAGCACAATTTATGGTGAAACATGTCGTTTGTTTTTCAGACATTTTTCAGTGAAGAAATGGTGAAATTTTCAAAGCTTTTTAACCACTTTTCCGGTTTGACACTGGTTGGGAGATTCAAAATTTTCAGCACAATTTACGGTGAATAATGTTGATTGTTTTTCAGACATTTTTCACTGAAAGAATGGTGAAATTTTCAAACCTTTTTCACCCCTTTTCAACTTTCTTTCAAGTTTTTCACCTCAAACCGGAAAAGTGGTGAAAAAGCTTCGAAAATTTCACCATTTTTTCAGTGAAAAATGTCTGAAAAACAATCGACATTTTTCACTGTAAATTGTGCTGAAAAATTTGAATCTCCCAACCAGTGCAGCGTGATTTGTAGTATCCAGTTCAATAAATTTATGAAACATAGGGGGTCCAAATGTTTTGTAAACTGGGTGGCTCGATAAAAACTCCTCTATGTTAAATTTAAGGTGATTCTATTTGGCACCCCGGGAGCTGCTTATAAATCAGATGCCCCTTTCCACTCTAGGCAATTCACCAGGCAGCGCATGGCGCCGCATAATATCATAAACCCTGATGTGAAAGAATCACTGACCACCACTTCATTTATAGTCCACTTGCTGTGAGAAAAATCAGGGAGAGGCATTCATTTTTAGAGTATTGCTGTACTAAATCTCTAGCAAATGCGAGCCCTATAGTGTATAGGATAAATTAAATGGAAGATTCTGTGACAATTTGTGACACTGCCGGATCGCTGCTAAAAGGCGCTTCTAGTTCGAGGTGCATGCTTGAAACATTTATATCCTCCCAGAAGCATGCTCAAAAAATCTGAAAATATTTCACCAAGGTATTGAGAAGGGCTGTTAGGGAAAGCTCAATTATTTATCATTCAATGCCATTTGCCTGCCTTCTGGATGAGTCTACCCTGGCTAGCTTTTGCCTAAACCTAGCCACCAGGATATTACTCAAAATGGAAAGGGTGTTGCATTTGTAAGCAGCTCCCTGGGCACCAAATAGAATAATTCTTAAAGTTATCCTAATATGCCCACTAACTTTAGTTGGTGGGTCCTGTAGCACCCTATTAGAGTGTCCGCCAAATTTTGGTCTATACATAATGAGGTCACGTTTTCAGCTGAAAGGCCGATGGAAAGTTGATCCGATATAGATATCCAGTTGTAAGGGCAACCTTAAGCTCGGCACAGGGCGCGGAAACCAGCAGAGGAATCCAAAGTATAAATATAGGTACTAGAATACAAGAGCGGAAGTACTACGCACCTAGCGGGGGAATGCGAAGAGAAGAAAGGATGAGGATTCCCATGCTAGGCGGAACTTATATACTAATTAGTAACTACCCAGTAGCACATGTCCAGAGGTATCTACAGTGATCCTGTGCCTGATCACATAGCATGTGCCAGCGAGAGCAGACAGATGTCCCGAATGGTTGGACAGATGAATGGATGGGTGTGTCAAGTACCGGTTCCCGATCGGGATCCGACGGAAGACCGAGATACGCCTGAGAGATGAAGTGCGTATAAGCAAGATGAAGGGGTCGAGATATAGAGGGAAAGTATCGGAGTCCGAACGGAATACCGAACCCGTATACTGGAAGGGAAGGGGCTTGGCTTCAGCTCGTGCGCTGCGCCCTTCTCTACGCCTGGTGCCCGATTTCGGAGGAAGACTCGGAAGAGGACGGAGTCCGAGAGGAGGAGTATAGGGCAGACTAAGTCGATATTCAAACTGAAGTCTAACTACCGACATGGCTTGTATTTATACGAGAGTAAAGTATTAGTGGGGATATAATGTAAGTACCGGAGCTTCGGAGTTCCGAGTGGATCCGTGATGGACTGAGTCGTTATGAGTCAAGTGAAGTCAAGCTGACTCGGATATCCTCGGGTTCCGGTGGCTCCGTGATGGAGAAGCATAAGGCGTAACCTAGGAGTCAGAGGGAATCATATGTAGTACGAACCAATAGGACAAGGGCGAATACAGAAAGGCAGTGTCGGATATAATCGGGATCGGAGATCGTCGGAGTCCGATGGCGTCCGAAAAGGATGTGAAGTCACGGCACGTGACAGTATCCCCCTCTTAGCGCCGAACCCTAGAGGCGCTTTAATGCCGAAGGGAATATTCGATCCGAGGTTGCCGATCCGTCGGCAATCGCGATCAGCTATATAGCTGGTCACGTGGTGCGAAAGTGAAAATTTTCTCTCTCGTCCACACACCACCATCACCACCCCGCGCCACTCGCATCTCCGCCATGCCCCAACTCCCCAACGAATCCGAAGCCGCGTTCCTTGACCGGCTTTGTGCAATGAGTGAAGACGCCGCGGAAGAAGAACTGGACGACGTCGATGCTGAGGAACGCCGCAAGGAGAGGAAACGGCGCAAGGACGAGAAGAAGGAGGCCGAGCGGATGGCGAAGGAGGCGAAGGAGGAGGCCGAGCGGAAAGCGAAGGAGGAGGAGGAGGCCGCACGGAAGGCGAAGGAGGAGAGGAAGAAGAAGGAGAAGGAGAAGGCAGCAAAGGCGGCAGCGACGAAACCGGTGTCGCAAGCCTCGGTGGCGTCGGGTTCCGGCGGCCAGTGGAAACCGAAGAAGCTCCGCAAAGCGGCGGAGATTGACGAGGGCGAGGAGGACGAAACGCCAGCTGAGAAGAAGGCAAAGCGGGACCCGGTAAGTTGGTATACCGTCGGCTCCGATGATGCTGACTTCATTATAGTGTGTACGTTGTGCGAAGATGAACACTTCGTGCGTTCTCCGGAATCCGACGGATGGCCGATCGCGTCGCGCCTGTGAGGGGTGCCACAACCACAAGGTCCGTTGTGTCTGGCCGGAAGCCGACGGATCTTCTACGCCGAATTTTACTTCGGCTCTCCAAGAACTCACCGATTCGAACGACGCGGGGTTCGCGGATCTGTTCACCTCACTTCGTGAGGCGAATGGAACCCTCAACGATATCCTGAAGGCGGAACTCGTTCGGCTCCGATTGGATTTCGGAGCAGCCGGGGAAACAGAGGCGGAGAAGATCATGGCTTCCCGGGAGAAGAGGAGGACTCGGTGGCTCAAGGACGATGAAGAAGAGGACAAGGGTGAAGGGAGTTCGAAGGGGAAGTGAGTCGGGGACCGAAGGAGATCGGGGCCGAAGGGGCCCGAAAAGGACTTGTACATAGTTTCTTGGATGTAACGCGCAAAGTCGGAAAGAGTCGGGGGCCGATCGGCCCGAAATGTATAATGTTTTTCTTGGTTTTATAGTTGAGTGAAAGGAAATAAAATGAGTTAAAGGAAAACGCTCAGTAGACCTTCATTGCGTAAAAACCTTGTGAGACAACCTGCTCGGGGCCGGCGGGGCCCGAAGCTAGGGACCAGGACGGTCTGGGTATTTGGCGTGATATTCTTCCACAAGCTCGGATGCGTGCTCAAGCTCCTCAGCTTTGAGCCACTGAGTCTCGTCCGGAGTTCCGGCATAGCCGTCCCAGCGAACCAAGTACAAGAGCGGAGGCCGGCGGCGCCGATCGAGTTTGCTATCAAGGATTTCTGCAATCTCATACTCCAACTCGCCCTCGACCTCGATCGGAGGCGGCGGAGGTTGGATGCGTCCCGGGATAGTGTTCGGATGACCGAGCTCGAGTTGGGAAATGTGAAAGACAGGGTGAATTCGACGCATGTCTCGGGGAAGTTTAACGGTGAAGGAAGCGGGACCGGCTTGGCCGATAACTTCATAAGGACCGTAGAATTGCTCGGAGAACTTCTTCGTTGGCCGGGCCGATCGGAATCCTTTGGCATTGATGTAGACTTCGTCCCCAATAGAGATTTTGGGATCAACGACTCTTCGTTTATCCGCAGGACCTTGATAGCGCTTCTGAGCAGCAGCCATCTGGTCTCGGAGTTCCTGGTGAAGGGAGTCGAGGTCCGTGACGAAGTCTCGGGCCCGAGCGGAGGTGAGATCCCGCTCGGGATGGACGGTGACCGAAGGGTGATAGCCTTTGTTGGCGAAGAAGGGAGTAACGCCCGTAGTGTCGTTAGGGGTGTTGTTGTATGCGAATTCTCCGAGGGGAAGGAGCGGACACCAGTTGTCCTGCATGTAGTTGCAGTACATCCGAATGTATTGTTCCAGAGTCTGGTTGACACGCTCGGTCTGTCCGTCGGCGGAAGGATGGTAGCCGGCGGTGAAGTGGAAACGCATATCAAGCGCTTCAGCCAAGGATCGGGAGAAATGGTTAACAAACTCGGAGCCCCGGTCGGAGGTGACGTGACTCGGAACTCCGTGCTTGGAGAAGACGTGAAGGATGAATAAATGAGCCAACTCGGACGCCGTGAGTTTTCCGTGACAGGGAATGAAGAGTCCCATCTTGGAAAGGCGGTCGACAATAACAAGAATGCTGGTACAGCCTTCGGAGAGCGGTAATTGCTCGATGAAGTCCATAGAAATGGAATGCCAGGGCCGATCGGGGACCGGGAGTTGCCGAAGGAAGCCGTATGGCTTATGGTGGATGAATTTGCCACGTTTGCACGTAACACAAGCTCGGACGTAATCCTTGACAAAGGTTCGGAGTCCGGGCCATACATATTCTTGTCGCACCATGGCAAGTGTCTTGTTCTGTCCCCAATGACCAGCGAGTTTGTGATCATGTTTGTCGAGTAACACTCTAAGTCGGAGTTCGTCGGACTCCGGAACATAGATGCGTCCATCTTGATAGAGAAGGCCATCACGAATAACCCACCGGGGGTTGGAGGTATCGTTAAGGTGTCGGGAAGCGACGGGATCCGCGGGGAGTGCAGCTCGGATATCTGCGTGGAGTTGATTAACGTCCATAACATGCGCCGCTCGGAGAACCGGCTCGTATAAAAACGTAGCTCGGAGTGACGCGTTAAGTTGATCTTGAGTGAAGACTGGACGAAAATTATGCGGATTCGCACTGGCGTAGCCACTATCCCCCTCTTTAGGGTAGACGTCCCATCGTCTAGTGAGAGCATCGGGCTTGCCACCGAGCCGTCCCGGCCGGAACCGAAGGACGAAATTGAAGGCAGAAAGAAGCTCGGACCACCGAGCTTGCCGGCGAGTCAGGAGCTTCGTCGTAGCAAAATATTCCAAATTCTTGTGATCCGTGACCACGTCAATCGCGGGAACCGCACCCTCGAGGTACCGACGCCAGACACGGAACGCTTCAAAGATAGCAAGCAGTTCCTTGTTGTGGGTGTCGTAGTTCAGCTCGGCGGCCGAGAGGGTCCGAGAGTGGAAGGCCATCGGACGAATTTCTCCGTCGGGCGAAACAATTGAGAGGATGGCCGCAATGGCGTAGTCGGAGGCGTCGGATTCCAGAATTAACTGGGCGCCTGGGATCCAATGGGTCAGAATCGGAGCCGAAGTAAAAGCAAGTTTAAGCGTATCAAACGCTTTTTGGCACTCTGGGGACCACACCCAACGTTCGGATTTCCGCGTAAGCCGCGTCAGCGGCACCACGATGTCCGAGTAATGGGCAATGAAGCGCCGATAGAAATTGGCAAAGCCAAGGAATGACTGGACGTCCTTGACCTTTCGGGGTTCCGGCCAATCCCGAATAACCTTGACCTTGGAGTCATCCATAGAAAGTCCGTTGGGCGAGAGGATGTAGCCCAGGAATTCCACCGTTTCGACGCTGAATGCACATTTCTTGAGCGAGGCAAAAAGCCCGGCTTTCCGAAGGCGCCGAAGCACTTCGCGTACATGTTGTCGGTGTTCCGACGGATTTTCGGAATAAATGAGGATGTCGTCCAGATATACAACGACGTTGACGTCGAGGAGGTCCGAAAAGAGGTCATTCATGAATCGCTGGAAAGCAGCAGGAGCGTTGGTCAGGCCCTCAGGCATGACGAGCCACTCGAAAGAGCCGTAGCGAGTTCGGAACGTGGTTTTCCACTCATCGCCGTCGGCAATCCGAACGAGGTGATAGGCGTGCTTCAGGTCAATTTTGGTGAAGACCTTCGCACTCCGACCGGCGTCCAGAAGATCGGAAATGAGGGGAAGTGGATATCGGTCCTTCCGGGAGATGCGATTCAACGCCCGGAAATCCACGCAAAGCCGAAGTTCGCCCGATTTCTTCTTGACAAAGAGAATCGGAGCTCCGTGGGGCGACGAGGACTGTCGAATGAACCCATTGTTGAGGTTCTTGTCCAGAAATTCTCGAAGAGCCGCCAGCTCAAGCTGGGAGAGGGAATAAATGGGGCCGGGCGGTGGAGATTGCCCGTCCTCAAGTTCGATCTTGAGATCATATGGCCGATGGGGGGCTAACTTTTCTGACTCGGAAGCCGAGAAAACGTCAGCGAAGTCCTGATACTCCGTCGGAATGCCGGATAAGTCCGGTGCGGACGTGGTATCCGAAGACTTTCCTAATACCTCAGAGAGGCCTAGGCGATAAAGTTGACTGCCTTTAGCGCGAAGTGCACTAGCAAAGGCAGCTGCTCCTATGAAGGAGATCGACGGGGGTTTAGCATCGACCGGAGGAGCGACAGATGGCTCCGCAATGGGAGGAATGGTGTCGGCGGAATCCGACGGACGGAGTTCGGCCGGAGCCGAAGGAGGAATAGCAGAGCCAGGCGAGCGGAAAAAGATTTGGCCAGATGCCCAGTCAATCAACGGATTGTGTCGGGTCAGCCAATTGTATCCAAGCACAACAGAGCAAGCGGAATCCAGAGGTGTGACGTATAATTCAACCGGAGTCGAGTCACCAGAGGGGAAAGAAACGTCCATTAGGACTTTCTCGGAAATCATTGTTCCCGGAGATCCATCGAAGAGACGGAGACCGAGCGGAGGAATCGGAACACGAGTGAGATTATTGGTGGTACAGAGGACAGGGTCTATGAAACAATCGGACGAACCAGAGTCGACAAGAGCTCGGAAGTCCGACTGAATCTGCGGAGATCGTAAGATGGGGCATAAAGATTTCGGATCGGAAAGGGCAGAGGCATTAAGTCGTAAGAAGGATTCCGCGCGATCGAGACTATTTTCACGACCCTCGGGTCGCACGGAGTTCCGAGAGTCGCTACTCAGTTTCCCGACTGTGCAGCGGGAGCCGAAGCCGACGCAGCCGAATCGGTAGTGGCGGCGCGTCCAGCCGCGGGTTTCTTCTTAGGACATTCATTGCTGCGATGTCCCTTACCTCCGCAAAGCAAGCAGAGGTTTTCGGCGAGCCGACGGGCTTTCTCGGCAGGAAGCAATTTGCCGTCTGAACCAAGGACCTTGGCGTACGGTTTTTCCGAAGTCGAAGGAGACGAAGTTTGAGCGGAGGATCCACCGGAGTTCCCTCCGTTCCCCCCGCCGCCCTTTTTCTTCTTCTTCTTGGAATCACCGGCTTGCGCCGTGGTAGAATCATTGGACGTGGATTTGTCGTTGCCCGAGGATTTTGCCGAAGATTGGGGATTCCGGGCCCGACGGAGTTCCTGCTCACGTTGCCATTCCCAATGGGAGGCATCGATGGATTGAGCCGAAACCTTCAAGACGTCGAGCGAACTCGGTTTACCGCCGGGGAGATCGCGCATCTTGATCTGAATGCGTTCAGGAAGCCCATCGTAAAAGACCTTCCGGAGAGCGATGGAGTTCCAGCCCGTAAGCTGGGAAAGCTTATTGAAACGGACCAGATACTTCTGGATGTGTTGTTTCTCGCCCATCCGGAGAGCGACAATCTCGTTCTCGGCCTCCTGTCGGGGATCGTAGGTGCCGAAGTTGAGCTGAAGCTCGGAAACGAAAGCGTCGTAGTTGTCGAGCCAGGTCGGGACATTCTCGGGGTCCGGGTCGACAATGGAAGGTTCAAACCAACCAAGGGCGTCACCAGTCAGATAGGAGATCATGTAATTGACCTTCTGGTGATCCCGGACGAATGCCGAGGGGCGATCCTTGAAATTGAGGATGCCCTGGAAAAGGAAGGTGCGGAGCTTTTCGGGATCCTTCCCATCGAAGGTGTCGGGGTCCCGGACTCGGGCCCGAGACTTTTCCGAGGAGGGAGAATCTCGGTTTTTAAGCGCGTCTCCGATACCTTGCCCAATGACCTGGGACATTGCGCGCATGAAGTCCGAAGAGGACCATTCGTTGGGAGGTCGCGGACTCCGAGGGGGGCCCGAACCTCCACCTCCACCTCCATTGCCACCATCGCCACCGCCTCCACCTCCGCCGGGCCCCGGATTTGGAAGGGGTACACCATGTTCGTCGAGGAAGGGATTGTAGCTGCTAGATCGTTGACGCCGATCGGGTGACCGAGAACGGCGACTAGAGCCGTGCGAACCCGGAGTCTCTTCGTCTTCGGGAACCGGCTCGTCGATATCAACCAGGCTACCTTGCCTCATTCGGGGTCCGCCGGACTGCGAGATGGATTCATGAGGGGCCACACCTGACTGGGTGTGGGCCGTTTCGGTTGCGGTTTGAGTTGCGGTGGACATAACTCCAACAATGTGCGCTCCTTGACGGGTGCGGTATGCTGATTGTATGTCGTTACTAGCGGAGTTCCGAAGAGCTGCGCTGTAGTTTTGGCGGTTGAGGAGCTGAGACCGAACTTGTTGATCACGAAGTCGGTTCTGCTCGGCAATCTCGGGAGGAGTGATGGTTGTGGTGAAGCGTGCAAGACGCTGAAGGGATCGTTCGTTTCGTAGTCTGATTTGTTCTTCAGCAGAGAGCGGAAGTGACATAAACGAGGAAAGGCGTAAGAAGAGTGAGTTTGAATATACTGTCAAGTACCGGTTCCCGATCGGGATCCGACGGAAGACCGAGATACGCCTGAGAGATGAAGTGCGTATAAGCAAGATGAAGGGGTCGAGATATAGAGGGAAAGTATCGGAGTCCGAACGGAATACCGAACCCGTATACTGGAAGGGAAGGGGCTTGGCTTCAGCTCGTGCGCTGCGCCCTTCTCTACGCCTGGTGCCCGATTTCGGAGGAAGACTCGGAAGAGGACGGAGTCCGAGAGGAGGAGTATAGGGCAGACTAAGTCGATATTCAAACTGAAGTCTAACTACCGACATGGCTTGTATTTATACGAGAGTAAAGTATTAGTGGGGATATAATGTAAGTACCGGAGCTTCGGAGTTCCGAGTGGATCCGTGATGGACTGAGTCGTTATGAGTCAAGTGAAGTCAAGCTGACTCGGATATCCTCGGGTTCCGGTGGCTCCGTGATGGAGAAGCATAAGGCGTAACCTAGGAGTCAGAGGGAATCATATGTAGTACGAACCAATAGGACAAGGGCGAATACAGAAAGGCAGTGTCGGATATAATCGGGATCGGAGATCGTCGGAGTCCGATGGCGTCCGAAAAGGATGTGAAGTCACGGCACGTGACAGGGTGCAGGAGCATCTGGAGCGGTGGATGGAAAACCGTTGATAGGGTGTGTACCAAAACATGCCAGTTTTTATTTCATTTTGAACCTATTAGTAGGCAGAAGTGAGACATTAGATTATGAGTGTACACCCTCCCTGGGGTGGTAGCGCATGGCGGCCCCCGCTTCCTCTCGGAGGCTACACTATTGATGGCCAAAAGTCAGTGTAACAAATCAACTATGTATGAAGGATTGAGTAGACTTGACAAGGCAGCCCAAAAGGCTGTTACATCCTGACTATGATATTCTACACTGAGCTATAGATGGTGGCGGTAAACCATTATCTTATGCGCTGGAGGTGAAACATCAGGGAACCACTCAGAATTATTGACTTGCCACTTCAACGGTCTCTGAATAGTCTGATGACTATTAAAACAAGATATACGAAGTCAGGATTGGTACAACCACATTAGGGCCGGCAGAGATATAGCGCCGCTTGATTTTATGTATAAGTCCAACTGATTAGATTGGGATGAAGACATGTTACTGAGTTGACCATCACTGTGGTTACTCGGGCAGATCTGACCGTTAGAAAGATGCTGGCCTCGCATCAAGGATTGACTGATATGATTGATGAGGATACACTACAGAATAGCATTGCACTATATTTCTCTGGTCACTATACTGGTCCATCAGTATAGCACCACGCTATATTGTCAATCCACTTGATATTTACTATGAGTTCCACTGAGCTTGTGAAGTGCGGAACTGATACAGAAGTTGAATAAGAATTGACTAAGACTGACTTGACTAGTCAGCAATGACCAGGACTGACTTGCTCAGTCAGAAAGATGGAAACCAAGACAACTAAGCACACCTTATGGTGTGCTAGAGAAATACATGTGGACTAGCCCCGGTAGCAGGTCATAATACCCATGGTTGAGAATGCCTTCTATGCCATTGGCCATTCACTACTCGGGCTCTCACCCTTTATTGTTCCTATTCATTCTCTCTATCTCCTTTACTTCTCTCTGAAATGTATAAAAGCCAGCTGTGTACTCTGTATTAGCCAGTAAACTATCCCCCCAGATATACGGGCAATATACAGTGACAAACCGCGAAGCGAAACACAACACGGAAGCGAAATGCTATGTTGTTCTCCCACTTCAGGTCATATAATGAGCTCAAGATTTAGAATATAAATCTACACCATATGTAGTCAGATTAGCCAAAAGGAATTGGCTCAAAACCCCTTGTCGAGCCTGCACTATCCGAGTTTTGAACATCATTCATTTGTTGCTGTTTGGCACACAGGTCAATATCTCATGGAGACACGAGAGGCCTGCGATGTTCCAAGTTCTTTGAATGGGTTTTCAGGGTCATAGATGCAAAATAACAATCTCCCAGACGGCCAAGTTCTGTAGCTAGCGTGCACGGGCTTGTTTACAACTGTTTCGCTTCCTCGTTATTTACTCACATCTGGCTTTGCAGAAAGAACAACCTTGTTCTCTACAATCACTGCACCAAGCCGCAAAAATTTTGGTGTCAGTAGGAAGCTTGGATGCCCCTTCACACGCACATCACAAAGCATGGGCCAATTGGGGCAATATTGCATTTGTAATCATGCATCAAAGCCAACCGGTTCGCTTCGCGGTTTGTCACTGTAGTAGACTCTAGATTTGTTTGGAAAGATATCAGAGATTTGAAGACACACAGATAAAGATTGTAAGACACGGGACATTAACGGGACAATACCATTGCCCAGATATAAGTGTTACACATTCAACTTTGGTGAAGAGACCGCTAGACTTAGGTCTCACGCAATTCAATTGTGAAGAGCCAGTTTACAACGTAAACTCACACCTCGAACTAGAGTAGCCACCAGCAGTGTAAGTGTGAGCACACTAGCCCTGCCCTCACCATCTGCGTAACTGCACCTGCTTGTTGATTGCCGCCATTCTTGCAGGAGAGTTACGAGTCAAGTGTCTGTCCGCCGAAAGTCTGCCTACCTATTCTGCTTCTTGGCTAGCTGCCAGTTAGTGCTAGGGTCTGACGCTCACAAGGAAACTGAAGACTTTGAACAGTCAAGGGTTTACTTGATTCTTGATATACTGTTGGTGTGAAGTCCCTGCTACCCCTGCATAACCGTGCTCAGTCCACATAGTTTGCTATTGAAACAAAGTTTTATTCCTCTATTGCACACCCTCATGACAGGTGATATGTACTCTACCTCCCCGAACACACACACATGAGCATTAGGATCAGATTAGTGTTTTGTTTTGATTTTGGTTGGATTGTGATTAGTGTGGACGAAACACTTGAGAATCTTCCTGATACTCTATTTGCAGTCTATGACCGTTTTATACAAAAAATACGAAAGAAGGATTGGGTTTATGCAGAAACCATCCTCCGGTGGCTAATGTTTTCTGCTCAACAACTCAGTCTGCAACAGGTTGCCGACACTTTTGCATTCAATTTTTCCAACCTGGAAAAATACATCTATAACCAAGTTGACGATAGCATAACGCGAGCACAATCTTTGACTGGTTGGAAGGACTGGTTGTCAAGTCTACCTATGGGGGTGACTCGGTGGTTGCGCTCGCACACACATCTGTCCAGGATTACCTCCTTTCCTGGGAATTCACGGTTAAATTTGGCCATAATCTCGGTGAAACCCTCTCGCATACTTTCCTTTCGCGAACATGCATCACCTATCTTGTCTACCTGTCCAACCATCCCTTGGACCTGGCCTCAGGAGTGCTCTTGATGCAATATCCATTGGCAGAATACACTGCAAGATATTGGTACCATCACTTGGCACGTAGCCACAACTGGAGTGTCTTATCTATGGCCGCAATTCAACTTCTCATTGATTGGAGGAAACGACATGATGATGTCCATGGAGATCTTGCATGACAGACTAGCCCAATCACATTGACCGTCTACTTTTGTTGCCAGAAAGGCTATATTGAAGGAGTGCAGGGTCTCCTCATAAACAACCCAGAGGAGAGAGACCTTGTCATCAAGGACAGCAGGGCTTTGCAGGTGGCATCTGCCAGTGTTCGCCCTAAGGGCTAAGGCCTTAATGGTTCTAAGCCTTAATAAGGCCTTAGAGTAAGCCTTAGGATCCGCTGGAGAATTTGTGCATACCTTAGAGGCTTAGGCCAGCGCCAGGCCGATTTTTCCGCGTGGAGACCATCAATCATGAAAAATTTCTCCCCGCTCTCACTGTGACTACTCCCATGGCCTCTCGGAAAAAGAGTAACTGGACCTCAAATCCCCTCGGTCTCAATCACTTTCACCTGGGCAAATTGATGCAGAACACCAGCCACTGGAGAACGTACTGTAAAGGCTGTGTCCAATGGCATGAGAACATCATTACGGAAGAACAGGAGCAGTCTTACTGGCGGCCTTCCTGAAGATGCCGTGACACGCCTGAGAAACCAGAAAGAAGACTTCGACCACGGTACGTAAACCTGGCTTTTCTCGAACTGCCTCAGCACTCAACAATCGACAGCCTGTGAAGCCGCAGGTTCCACTCGGGGTGAAAAAACTGTGTGGATCACCCATATCCTCGGCAGCCTAGATAAAAAGACCAAGCCATGCCCCCATGCCTCACTTGAAGCAACAGCCGAGGCTAAGACTCAATGCAGCGTGGGACAGCAAGTCAAAGATGTGAAGGACAGAACGGCATCAAAACACGTGAGATCGCCTTCTGTAACAGAGTCTACCGACGCCACCGCTCCCAAGAAGTCGAAGCAGTCAATGCTGAGGACGTACACAGGACACGACATGCCCTTCAGCCCTTCCGAGGCCAATGCCATCCAATCACAGGTGCTGCGTGCCATTGTTTCTGCAAACGCGCCGTTCGGCATTTTCGAAGATCCTGAGATGTTGACCCTATTCGGCATGCTTCGGAGCCAAGCCCCATCAATTATACCCATGGGAAAGGTTATTGGCGGGCGCTTGCTCAATGAGTCCTACACGACCGTGGAAGGGAAGCTTTCGAAGATTCTGGAGGGGCAAATGCCCAGATTATTGTACGTACCTTCGACAATCATGAACTGGCAACTGACCGAGATGTAGCAGTGATGGCTGGAAAGCTTTGAACAAGGCCTCCTGGAACGGAGTCTGTGCAAATGTCGACTACAGGGTAAGTCATCACCTCGAGAAACTGTCCGAACCAAGCTAACAACCACGCGCAGTCCTATACCGTGGAATTATTCGATGTAACTGCAATGGACAAGGACGGTCCCGGAATGTTTAGACAATTCGCCGACACCATTGATCGCATCGAAGCGAAGTACAACTGCATTGTTATCTATTTCCTTACCGATGCGGATGGTGGAAGTAAAAAAGGGCGAGTTCTCTTGGGAAAAGAACAGTGTTACTTGATTTTGCCTTTGTGTTGGGCGCACCAGGTAAGCTTTCATCTATATATACGGCCAAATTCTCACCCCATCTAGTTCCAATTGATACTCGGTGATTATTTCAAGGTTCACACGTTTGCCGCTACAACCGCCGGGATGGCTACTGACTTAATCGGCTGGATCAACAACTACGGAAAGGTCCGCAAGATATTCGATGCCGCCCAAGACGAGATCTCTAGGGACCGCCTCGGGCATGCACTAGTTCTCGCCTACCTCGTCGCTAACCTCACACGCTGGACGACTCACAGTATTGCTTTTATGCGGCTTTTCCGTATCCAGGATTCACTCCGTTTGGCAGTGATACAGAAGCAAGGTGCAATCATTGTGGTGCAGGTTGGTGCTGCCAAGGGCAGCGACAAGATTGTCTTCACGGAAGAGGCGAATTATTTCTGTGATCTGATTATGCAAACATCCTTCTGGGACAGTCTCGAGTCCTTGATCGAGGACATTGAGCCAATCTGTTATGGGACTAATATTAATCAGAAGGATTTAACCCACGCCGACCAAGTTCTTCTTAGCTTGGTTGGGATGTTCCTTCGCATGGTCGAGCACCCAGAGCCTGAGGTTGCGATGGGAATGACAGTGCGTCTCGAGAAGCAGATGGAAGGATTGTGATCAGCCGCTTTTCCTTCTTGCCTTGATTCTCAATCCGTTCGAGAAACTTGCAGTGTTTTGGGCTGAAGGCAGGCCTGAATCACTTCAGCTGCCTAGACTTGTTGGTCAAGGTGCGCAGTTTATCTTCATTTAATTATTTTGTGGACTTTACTTTATTCGTAGATGTACAAGCACATTAACAGCCGCCCGGACAATAAAGATACACCGGTGGTCCGTCAGGCCAAAGTCGAGAAGCTATCAACTGCTTTCTTGCAATATCTTTCCGGGACAGTGTCCTTCGCGTCATGGACAGGGAAATGAAGCGATGTTTGCAAAGAGAATGGTTAGTTTTCGCACTTTCTAAGTTCAAAATACTGCTGATATCAGTTCTCAGGGAAAGGATCCCATCGCTGTCTGGAATGCGCTCCGCATTCCTGACAACGCTGAACTCGCGGACGTTTGCCCTCATGCTTCTCAAGATCGTTGTTAACCAAGCTGGATGCGAACAGGTATTTTCCGACTTGAAGGTCAAGCAAACGCAACACCGAAATCGGCTCAAAATAGAGAAGCTGGAAAAAATGACCAAGGCACGCTAGTGCTGTCCTGTTCTTCTATTTTATTCTTACGCTGTCGGCCCTAGATCGGTGCTGATATCAAGTTGGACCATCAGCAACGTGGCCTCAGTCAAAATTCGAGCATGCAAGGTTCAACTCACAAGTCCACCGAGGCGCTGCTCAGGGTTCCGCGGTATCGTGACTTGATCCAGGTTGAAGCTGATGCTGATGAGGGCGATGCACCCCGCGGCCGCAGCGACTGTGTCAACAGTGGCTGGCTGGAGGGAGGTGATGAATCGGTGGATTGCCGACTCCCAAGCTGCAGACGACGACGAGATCGAGAATCCGGAGACTGCCGATGATTCGGAGTCCGAAGACGAAGCTTTGGATCCGAAGTGGAAGAAGAAAACACTTGCGGTGCTCTTCGGAGAAGTCAAACGGCGGCCGTACGATAAACTTTCACAGGAGGAAATCGACTGCCGAGGGAGTATTGATGGAGGCTTTGGCCGAGGCGGAAGCTCTTGCGGAGGCTGAAGAGGATGCACGCTTGGATGACGGTGCGGTGGAGATTGCCTCGGAAGATGAATATGTCGGGTAGTTACTTGATAATATTGTATCCTCTGCGCATTCCCGAACAGCGTCCCACCGCCAAATTAAGCGGGACTTACAGTGAGAAAATGATCTCTAAGGCCTTAATTCGCTGGCCTTAGCCTAAGCCTTAGCCCTTACTAACCCTTAGGGAGTCTCTGAGGTGCATTTAAGGCCCTTAGGGCGAGCACTGGCATCTGCCAGGGAACACACAGACATTGTACACCTCCTGCTAGACCAGTGACTGGTCTGTCTATGAAGGCAAGCCTGTCGATAGACAGACCAGTCGATCTGAGTTTGAATTACCAATGCAAAAATCTTGCCAAAAAAGGCTATTCCGGACCGCGGTTACCGAGTGGGTGACGTCAGACACAAGCAACAACAAAGGATGCAAATGTTGATCTAGCACTCTCAAAATCTCAAAGTTTGACTTCGGATGACCTGCAACGGATTTGTCGAGGACGCGTGAGCATTTCTATCCAAGAAAATTGCGAGTTGGTGAAGAAATGAGTGAGTAATTCAATAGCCTTTTTTGGTAACTAATTTGCATTTGTAATTCAAGCTCAGATCGACCAGCCTGTCTATCGACAAGCTTGCTTTCATAGACAGGCTGGATTCGAGCCTAACCTCCTGCTCCAGAGCGGTGCCAATTCTAATGGACAAGAACACGGTAATACTTCGGATGACATAGGATCCAAAAGCACTATGTCGAAAAGCGGCTACATCCACATTTTCTGGCTCCTCAAGAGCGAGGTTTTGCCCCCCTCTGACTCTGAATCATCTAGCCTGATAGAGATTGCTTCTGAGGGAGGCCACATGAAAATCGTGGAATTGCTCCTGAAGAGCGGCGACAATCCGAATTTACGGAGTAGAGGGTGTCGTAGCACATTGGAGACCACCTCCTGGGCAAACAATATCGGTATAGTGCAGCTTCTCCTCGAGGGCGGTGCCAATCCAAATCTGCGCAGAGAGCAACATGGCAGCGCACTGGAGCTTGCTTTGGAACAAGGCAGCACAGGGATTGTCCACCTCCTCCTCAACAGTGGCACCAATCCCAATGTACGAAGTGAAGGATGTCGCAGTGCATTGGAGCTCGCGTCCTTCACAGAAAATATTGGGATGGTGCAACTTCTACTCGATAGGGGTGCCGATTCCAATCTCCGAAGTCAATGACATCGGAGCGCATTGGAGCTTGCGGTTTTGGTCTCCAATACCCGGATGGTCCAGCTTCTCCTCGAAAGTGGTGCTGATGTGAACGGAAGACTTCATTCCATGGCTTTGCACCTGGCTTCCTGGAAAAATAACACCAATATTGTGCGCCTTCTACTCGACAATGGCGCCAATCCTCACCTACAGAGCACTCACTGTCGCAGTGTGGTTGAGGCTGCTCGCAAAGCAGGTCGCACCGAGATTGTGACGCTCCTAGTGGGAAAAGATGTGAACGTAACGACACTAACTTTGGTGCAAGCTGGTGCCTACGAGTAGAAAATCACTGATTTCTGGCAGGAGAGATTCAACCAGAGATACAAGTACAGGAGAAAAATTAGAGCCAAATCGGATCAATAACAAACTCACTTCTCTTATTCCAAGGAATTTACGCCGGCTGGCTGGCTATTTTTCCTCTTCGTCCAATCTGTAGTTAACTCCACAAGTTTTATTACAGTCAGTAAAGATGTTTTGTTTTCAATCCGAAAGTGCAATGCATAAAAGTACAATCCATGTCGTGTGCAGAGGCGAGGCATAGCTCGGTACAGGTATCCGTATCCAGGGCAAATCCGGTAAATAGGTACACAAGTAAGAGATAGTGATCATGGGTTGCCGAGCCCGAGTGGGATGAGAAGTAGAGATAGTGATCTGGGTAGCAAAGGGTTGCGGACGAGTCTGTGTTTGGTACAGGGTTGAATTTTGTATCGGGAACTAGACCGACACATATTCCGAGGCCAAATTCAAAGCCACCTGTGGTGAATATCAATATCTGCCGTCTGATTTGTTCTTGGATCTCAGATCCTCCTGCGAGTAAAGCTCCAACCATTTCCGTTTTTAAACGACTCTAAATGTTTGTAAACATATTAATAATCCTTTTGGTTTACGGGCCCCGGTAAATGTTTTACAACCAGTTTACAAACAGTTTAAACGGTAATATTATTTGCAGGGATTTTTAATTGATCTTGTACCTTGATTCACTGTTCAATTTCATTCAGAAACTACGTAGCAATGAGTGAGACTTCAATTTGAACACAAATGCAGGCTGGTTCTGCGTTATGCTTCCTCGCACTCGGTTCGATGGTGACTCCGGGCATCTCGGACTTCAACTCGCCGATGGTGATTCTTGCCGATGCCGAAAGTAAGCGGAGTTTTAACTCGCACAGCCACTGATTCGTCTTTTTTCGCCTCATCTTTGCCTCATCTGACACTGGGTGGCAGCGGTGGGTCATCTAACTCGGTATGCGATCCATTTGTTGCCGGAAAAAAAGTTAATAACCCTCCTTTCATCGATTACTAGCACGCTATGGCATGGCAGGAATGCTCGGCATCTTCTGATAACCCCGCTGAAGAAAAAGCTGCCCGAGCAGCCGATCGTACCCGTCTGGCAGATGTAGAGATTCAAATCTTGGAGCTGGAGCGTTCCCTCGCCTCTCTGAAAGACGAGGAGAGCTTTCTGCAAGACCGTCTCGCCACCTACACTTATCCGGTCCTAAATCTGCCCAACGAAGTCGTGTCGGAAATCTTCATTCACTTCCTCCCGGGATTTCCCAACTACCCTCCGCCAATCGGCCTCCTATCCCCATACCTTTTATGCCATATATGCCGAGAGTGGAGGGATATAGCGTTTGCTACTCCAGCGCTTTGGACTGCCATCTCGTTGTCATTCCACAAAGTCCAAAACTTCCCGCAGAAACTCGGCTATCTGAACGCCTCGCTCGGGCTCTCCGGCTCGCGTCTGGTCTCTCTAAAGATGGAGACCCATCTCACAGACGAATCAAAACTGGCCCGATTGGCACAGACAATTATCGATAATTGTTCCCGCTGGGAGTATTTGGAGTTCCCCGGGACGGCGAATTTTCTTCCCAACCCCGTAAAGCTTTCGCTGCCCTTTCTGCGCGGTTTGAGACTTGGGCGATTTTTGCCGGGTTTGACTGCGTCCCCTCTCTCGGTACCTTCCCTACAACGGCTCAACCTCAGCTTCTATCACGATCATTACAGTCCCATCTTCCCATGGTCCCAATTAACGGTGCTTGCCGTGGGTCGGGTCTATCTCGACCAATACAGTTTCATCATACCTCAGTTGGTCAACGTCGTTTCTTGCCGTTTGAACGTCATGCCTGTAAACGAACTGAGGTGAAAGCATCCCATTCTCTTCCATATTTTCGTTGTGTTGACCAGAAGCTACCTAGTTTACGGAACGTCACATTGCCGCACCTTGAAACGTTCCTTTTAGACGACTGGGTGCTCGATGACCCCATGCCCTCCGGGATTTTGGACAGATTGACTCTGCCCGCTCTGCAGAGGCTCCAAATCAAAGTTACATTCTTTGCCAAGGAGGATGACCCCATCGTTTCTCTCACATCTCTTGTCACTCGATCAAAATGCAACCTCCGAGAATTGTCTATCTCTGGCCTGGGCATAGTTCACCAGAAGTACCTCGATGCTTTCCCCTTGACGGCCGTTGTGTTTTACAATGAGCTGGCTGTCACGGAGCCTTTCTTGGGGTTATTGAGCGGGAGTGAAGATGGCGAATCGCCGGATGTTGAGCTGTCAGATAGCGACGAGGAATACGAGGAATACGAGACGGATACAGATATAGATTCCTCGGAGAGTGAAGACGACGCCGATATAGCATCATTGGATTAGCTTACTTGAAGCTCATACTTACTTTCTTGACAACAAGTTGTTTTTTTGCAGAATAGCTGAGTATTTACAGGGCGAAATTCGTCCTTGACTTCAACACGAAACTTGAGCGACCGTGACAGAGGGTGGTCCTGTGAACGGTGTGGATATTCAATCTTCAATAAAGCCTATTCAATGTATCTCACCCAATGCCACGGTGGCAGAGTATGGACCAGCTATATGGACCAGCCGGCCGCATACCAATTGTACAATGCGTTGAACGACATTCTTTTTCTCCATCCCCGCCAAGTATGGTTGAAACTTGAAATACGAACAATTTCAAAGCACGCACAAATGCGCACCTACTTACTCGGAACCACCATTATGGGTCTTCATTACTACGACGACCACAATAAAATCGCGTGTCTGTCTGAAGCCAAATTTTGGTCAATCAGGTCCACAACTCTGTCACCCACGTCAATGACCTACATTCTACTTCAAATAAGCTCACCTGTGTGTGCTGCTTCTCTCCTCAAGCAATCCGTACTATTCGGGCGGCTTTCCTCAACCGGAGTGGTGGGGTGCGAAGGACCCCATCGCACTCTTGTTATTCTTCCAGTTACCGCCGCGACCGGCGGTGCAAGCGCAATATGTATAATATCACAACCAACCAACATCCGAACTGAACAATGGAACCCACAGGAAAATGGGAACCTCGCTGCCTAACAAATTAGAGGAGTTGTTGGCCCTCCTGTATCACTATGCCCGTAGGCCACCATCCGGTTTGCAACCCATCCGCTCATTTTAACCACCTCTTTGTACCCCCCGGCGCCTTCCCGCCCCATGCGCCGCAATCCTTCCCGTGCGAAAACAGTCCGGCCAAGTACTATTCAAGCTGTTTCGAGTCCCCCGCGCAGTTACGTCGTCCCGGAAACCGCGCGCAGCAGGGGAACGGGGTTCCGACTTCTGAGTTGTCCTCTGCTACTTGCGTCTACAAGCCTCTACCGTTGACCAAACGGTTCGGAATTTTCTGTACCTATAGAAGTTCCGAACATGCATCAGTACCGACCATGGGCGATACGAGCTTCTTGGGCAGCGCGTTTGAGGCACCAGGTTCTGAGGCTCTGAGGCGGTTTACTCGGCCTACATTGTATCACTTTCTGCGGCTTCCGTTGTTAATTTCAATTCAGATTCAGAGGTTGCTTCAAGTTGTAATAATATTATATTGCATTTGTATCGCCGGTCACCGTGAAAACTCGAAGTTGATTCGAAAACAGCTCCGCCCGCGTTGAGGTTATTCTTTTGGCTCGAAGGCAGTTATTGGCTAAGACGCAACTGCAGCGTTTGAACTGAACTTGAACTTGAACACCAAGTTTCAACCAGAACTTGCTGTGGAACTAGTTTTTGGCCTGGATAGCACCTGTTGGTGGCCGCTAAATTTCAGAGTCAAATTTTGAGGAGAGAAGTAAATCATGGCACTTGGCCTTGTGCTCCCTGGCTTGAAATTCTATCGTCCTTGCGTTTTGCCGATATGCCGGTCGTTTGCCGAGCTTGAAATTACACAGCCATCCACTCTCTTTGATCTCACCTCATTGTCGAGGCGACAGTGCGAGGGCTCTCACTGGTGAGTGCCCATTGGAGAGGATAATTCGACGATAAAACTCAGCACTACACCAGGCCATGGCATCACCGGCACTCGACACCTCACGCGGAAGAGCTGCGCGAGCAGCCGATCGCTCCCGTATTGCGCATATCGAGGCCCAAATCTCGGAGCTAGAGCGTACCATCAGCTCACTCAAGGAAGAAAAGGACTCTCTTCGAGATCGACTCGCCACCTACACCTATCCAGTCCTCACGTTGCCGAACGAAACCGTGTCGGAAATATTCATTCATTTCCTCCCCGACTTTCCCCGGTACCCTCCACCAATCGGTCTTCTATCTCCCTACCTTCTGTGCCAGATATGCCACAAATGGAGGCATATAGCGCTTGCCACCCCAGCGCTGTGGAGCGTCATCTCATTGTCGTTCCACAAGGCTGGGAGAGTTCCGCAGAAACTCCGTTACCTGCAGACTTCGATCGAGCGCTCCGGCTCATGTCGCCTCTCACTCAAGCTGGGGACTAGTCTAGATCAGGAATACCTGGCCGGGTTAAACCACGCGGTTATCAACCATTTCCATCGCGTGGAATATTTGGACCTATCTTCTTGGTCGGGTTTCGAATTTCCTACAGACGCCGAACTTTCACTGCCCTGTCTTCGCGGTTTGAAGCTCGGGTATTGTATAGAGGAGCTGATCACTCCTCTTGTGGCACCCCTGTTACAGCATGTTGTCCTCCGAACTTTCGATGCTCTTCCCAGTTCCACCTTCCCGTGGTTCCAACTCACGGTGATCACCGTCCTTTGGATGAAACTTGACGAATACAGTTACCTCATGAACCAGCTGGTCAACGTTGTTCATTGCCGTTTGCGCATATATCCTACGGGCAACCTGAGGTGAAAGTGTTCCCCTCTCTTACTTGTATATCGCGCTGACCAGTTGAATATGCAGTTTGGGGGATATCACGCTGGCTCACTTGGAGACGTTCATTTTAGAAAACTGCATGTATTTCGGTGATGATCCAACACCATCGGGGATTATAGCCACGTTAACGCTCCCGGCCCTGCGGAGGTTCCAGATCCCAGAAATATTATTTGCCACCGAGGACGACCCCGTCGGTTCCATTACCGCTCTTGTTACCAGATCGGGATGCGACCTTCGAGAATTGTCCATCCCCGATGCCCATGCAATAGCGTATCACAATGCTTTTCCTTGGACATCGCTCGTGCTCTCCTCCCTCGATATCACCGAGCCCTTCCTGATCGATCGGTGGGAGGACGAACTTGAAGATGTAGAATCATCTGATTCCGATGACGAATCTGAGGGTACGGATTCCGAAGACTAGACCTGGGGTTGGGGCATCGGATTACTTAGTATAGACCAGACTTGGCCCAGCATACGTCCTTCTACAGCATCGGATCCCATGTGTCGTCTTCGGAGAAGAGGCTTTTTAAAGTCTATATATTTGTCCATGTTCATCGTGTCCCAGCTTGTCTTTTCGACCTGCATCTCTTGGTTCCGGACGCGCATCTTCAAGATGCCGTCGCGGCCATCTGTGCTGGGCTTCCTTATTCTGTGCCGCCCAATGGCGACGATCCCGACCAACAGTGGTTCGATTACCAAGGACCGCCCGCACGCATTTGATTTGCAGACCGCGACGGTTCTGCTCGCGCATGCGGATCCGAAGCGGGCCAGGGAGAGGGTGGCGAACTCTTGATATGATTTCTGCGACTCTGGGTGACGTCTCCAAATTTTAGGACAAACCGCAGCGCATCCTCGTTCATCACGCTGCCGTGTTTCACTTCGACATCGACGATCCGTCCCGCACCATGCTCAACCCAGATCCTCCGAGCGCGGAACTGTCACAAATTCTATTCCCTACACTACCAGCGACCCTTGACGCCTTTATTGACGTGCTGCATGAACCTCCACGACCTGCCATCCACAGAAAATTCAGCAGCCACGTAAGCTCCTGGATCGCATGTTTACGACAATACACGCAATAAGTTCAGCTGCGGGTATGATAAATCGGGGTTGGGCTCCGATTGAAGTAAATGCATTCAAAAGGAAGGGAATTGCCCCTGCGGCATAATACGATGACTCCCGTTATGTTCTCGACTGCGCCGTTAGGGGTCTATTTCATTCCACCGGCTTTGCCAAACAAACGGAAGTATACGTGTTGTGACGTCACCTGTACGCCGCATACGTTCCTGACCTGAACCACCACCACCTCCACCAAAATGACCATCTAGTAAAACCCATTTCCTCTATCCTGTGCGTAATTACTGACCATCCTTCAGCTACTCTTTGACCTTCATGCTGCTCGCGGCCGAGGTACGCGTTTATCCACTTGTCATTGTCCAAAATCTGACTTGCCGTGCAGATGGTCACATTCTGTGTCCTAGTCTTCCCCCTTCCCCACAACGTGCGCAAGAAGATCTTTGGCTTCCTCTCTGAGAGCCCCATCATCGCCAAAATCGCCTACGGGCTGAAAATATCTTTCATGTGCGCTGCGCGCCACGTTTCATCCAGAATCCTCTTCTGACCTCATTGCAACTTAGATTCGTGGCCATCCTATTCGCCGACGCGCTTCAGCGGATGTTCCGGGTTACGGCCGAGGCTGAGCTCGCGAAACAGAATGGTACCACGCACACCGGTGGCGCGCAGGCGGAAAACAGCTTTGCTGCGCGGAAATTCTAGTATGTGTTTGCTGCGCTCTGGGATACCACCCGGCTCTCATATCCCTTGATTCAATCTAATCTCGCTTTCTTTCTAGTTCGCAGCGCAACACTTATCTGACTGGCTTCACGCTTTTCCTCTCTCTTGTTCTCACAAGAACGTTCTCCCTCATCCTCGACCTGATCCACACCCAGGAGGAGTACGCGAAGCTCAAGGGGGTTAGTCCGCAATCTTCGTTCTCCTCTGGCCAGATATTTATATATTTTTCCTCCAGACCTCGCCAGGCGGCTCCAAGGGCTCCAAGCCCTCCGGTGACTCGTCCAAAGAAGTCGCAGAGCTCAAGGCGAAAGTTGCCGAGCTGTCGAAGAAGGAGAGAGACTTTGGTTCGTTGCCGCCGCCAGCGTGCCACGCTCGTTACTGACGAATATTTGGTTTTCAGAAACCCTCAAAAAGCAGGCCGCCCAGCAGGCTGCCGAGTTCGACAGGCTCGCGACGAAGTACAATGAGGCGACGGGCGCGAATAGCAGCAAGCGCGATTAATAAGTCTGGAGGAACAGGACGACGATCGTTGTAACAATCTAGCATACATGCATACCTTCGTAATATTCACTTGGGTGTCTTTCATTGAGGTTCTCGCTTCCACCACCTGCAGCCGCCCGACCTTTCGTGCGCGTCAGGCCCTTCCAATGTCATTCTCCAGCCGGTAGGCTGATTAGATTACATGACGCTGGAGTTGTTTTCGTAGTTTCTTCTAGTCTTTTCTTTTCCAGTCAGTTACCGTCCGACAATCAATTATTAGGGATTTTCCTGATGTGACCGGTTTTGCTTCTTCCTCGAACAACCACCGATTGCAGGACGTACAGATAGCGCTATAGCGCGAGCGTCGACCATGGCCAACGAGCGCCCGGTCTATGCATGGAGCAAACGAGCCAGTACGCAGGTGTTTCGGTCAGCAGTTCCTACTGGTAACTGAACCGAAACTAGAGGCGGCCAAATTGGCCGCAGACATCAAGGAAAAGCAACCAGAAAGATCCCAAACACGAACCTTATACCTGAGCTACGAATGCCACGAGACGCTTCGCGCGCATTACTCCATTTTCATCCCATACCTCGACGACGACGCTCAGGTCGGCAAAATCATCCAAGTTCACGGGAACCCATGGGTCTCTGGCTTCGTTTTTGAAATCAAGACCGGCGTCAATACCCGTCCCTCCGAGGCTCTCGCCCGCCAAGGTGCCCATTTCCTGAAACTCGGCCAGGTTTCTTCCCTCGATTTCGTCGACGACGGGGAAGCCTACGACAGCCGCAACGAGCCCAACCCAGCCGATCGAATCGAATGCGTTGCGGCGTCTATCCCACTTCCGTATCGCAAACCTGAAGCTGTCCCTGAACCTGCCGACGACGCAATCTGGCTTGGTCCGCACCCTGATTTTGAGCGGTGCCAGGAATGGACACGTCGGTTTGTTCGGGCTCTGGTTGATGCCCGTATCCTTGAAGAAGAGGCGGTCGCGATTGTACAGAGCGCACATTCGGTTCGCCTCTGTGATAAATGCCGAGCAGGACCAACTTGTAACTCAATCTAGACCTTGTCCACGACTTGTGCAAGATGCATTGTGAGACCGGGTCGACGGCCACTGGGAGGAGGATCCATCGTGGATTCTGCATGTCTTTCATGGCTCAATGCTTTGAACATCCTGATGTTGACCCAGCTATCTAATCCTGGAAATTGGCAGGATTAGGTAGATAGTCGTTCAATCAGGCACCTCAAACATTACACTGTGACTATCAAGGCGTGATATTTAAGCAAAATGTATGTAGTTCGGTACCTACTCCCCCTCCTCTTCCTCCACCTTCTTGCCACAAAACAATGAGACGAAAGCGTGCTCCTGCGCCGGCGCAGACGAATGGTAAGCACACTAATAAATCAGAGTTTCGGCGCTGTGCGGGTCTTGAGCGCATCAAAGTCGGCGAGCGAGCGGTACATGAGCTTTGCCGACTTGAAATTGGGGATCTTCTCCAGGGGCTTCATGCCCTGGAAGGTATACGTCTTGTAGTCCACCTCCGCGAGCACTTCGAAGCCGTTCTTCGCCAGGATCTCCGCTGAGTTGCTGGTCACCGTCGCGGTGCAGTGCGTGAAGCCCTGCGCCTTCGCCTTCATCACGCCCAGGACCATCGCCATCTCGGCGGCATTCTTGCTCTGGAAGTCCTGCGCCGTCGCGCCCAGAGGTAGGTCGACCGTCTTGTCGATGCGCACCTTGCCGCCACTTGCGGCGCAGTGCTTCTCGTATGCAATGCCCAGTCGCCCGAGCAGGTCGAACACCGGCTCCATCCCCGGCAACGCTTTTCCCGGCCCATGCACCGACTCGTACGCCGCGTACGGCGCCACGAGGCAGACGGCTTTTACCTCGTCGTGCACCTTCACCACGACGCTCAGCCCGCCCTTGGCCGCCTCCTCCACAACGTCTTTGCAGAAGGCGCGCAACGACGCGTTGAGCTCCCCGGACGTGCCACTGCCCGCAAGCAGCGCTGAGACCACCGGTTCCCGTTCGAGGAACGTGTTGGTGATCATTGCGGCGCACTGCTCGATATCTTTGGCGTCGTCCCTCAGAAACGCCACCTTGGCGTTGAGCTTCTCCGCCATGGCCTGCGCGAATTGTGTCACGGCGTTGGTGGGCTTCGGCAGCGCCGGCGTGTTATTTGGCTCCATGACCTGTTTTTTGCTCTCAGTTTCGTGAGTCGGCGACGTGGCGCGCACCTACTTTCGGGGTGAACCTCGGAGAGCCGCTGCGGCAGGACCGGAGTATGACACTGCACCTTGATTGTACCTTGGTACTGTCATGTCACTGGGAGACCCTATGTATATAATCCTGGAAAAGCGCGCGTTAGGGTGGTCCCAATGTCATTCTCCAGCCGTTGTGCTGATTAGATTATTAGCTGGAGTTATTTTCGTAGTTTCCAGTCGTTTCTTTTCTGGTCCGAGTCAGTTTCCCGGATCCGAAGGGTAGACATAAATAATCTGCACTCAGCCGTCTCGTCAGCGCGTCAGCGACCACTCCTAGTCGAAGTAAACCTCACGCGACTCATTCACGAGTACTTCCCATCAAAAGTAATGCTGCAGATCCTCCACGCTCTTGGCTCTTGACTCAGACTGATGTGCGGGCGCTACAGTCTGCATGCGGACGTGAGTTTCCTCCTTCACGGCACACATTCACCAATATCGTCGTACAGCCTGCAGAAATCCAGCAGCTCGAAGGCTACGACTTGTCTGTGGCCGAGTGGGAGCGCCCCGATGCGTTCGTTCCGCGCTACAACATCGCCCCCCACACCCAGGCGCCCGTCCTCCGGCGCCGCAATTCGAAAATTGTGATATCGTCCATGAAGTGGGGGATGGACAAGAACCTGAGCACGTTCAACGCGCGCGCGGAAAGGCTCATCTCAAACCAAAACAGCGGCATGTGGGCGGGCCTCCGCGGGTCCAAGCGCTGTGTTGTCGTGTGCCAGGGGTATTATGAGTGGAAAGACAAGCAGCCTCATTTTGTGAAGCCGAAAGACGGCCGGCTGATGCTCCTCGCGGGTCTGTACGACGCTGTTGTGCTGCAAGGTACGACAGTACTACTAAGCATGGTTTCTCGTGCATTCCCTTAATCGCTGTACTCTCCAGGCCAGACGACTGTGTGGAGCTTTGCGATCGTCACTAGGGCCGCAGCGGGGGAGCTCTCGTGGCTGCACCACCGCCAGCCCGTCATTCTGGACACCCCCGAGGCTCTCACTGCGTGGCTTGACACCTCCTCACAAAGATGGAACCAGGATCTTGCTAAGCTGCTCGCGCCGACGGCGTGCGATCTTGAATGGTATGCGGGCATTCTGCGAATTGCAGCTGTCCGCGTGTAACATTCAGTATAGCTACCCAGTCCCGAAGGAGGTCGGCAAAGTGGGGAATGACTCCCCGACGTTCATCCAGCCGCTTCTCGAGCAGGCACCAGCTCTTCTTCCATCCGCAGACGCCGATAATTCTGGACCCAAGCCAAATAGGGTCCTTGTATATCAGGTGAGTTCTTAGAGCGTGTCCGATAGAATCCTAATTAGCTTCTAGTCTTTATCTCATACCTCAAAGAGGCTTGTCGTGAGAGGTCAGTGTTTTTTTTTTCGCACAAATTTGTCGTATTCATGTCCGGTCAGTAAGGTCACAGCGACTCTCGATGGTTATCTGCTCTCCATGGCATGCGACGACGTCGTCGTTGCCATCGTTCAAAGCTTAGACTGCCGGAAAACATTGCTAGAGGTGAGTTCCACCTTCCTGAAATCATGAAATGTCTGACGCCTTCCAGCTCTCGGCCAACCTCGGTCTCGCAAACGAGCCTAAATTCCGAGCCGCTCTGCGCACAGACGAGGAGCGAATCGCCCGGATGCTCGTATCGATTTTCACCTCTGAATCCGCAGAAAAAAACCGTACTTGGCCTCGAGGGCGACGCCGCGCAATATTTCCTCGATGTCGTTCAAGGGGTAATAACCTTCTCTTCCGTTTGCACAACTCTCTCACTTAATTTTCTCAGACGCTGGACAAGGGGCTGTTGATAGCACAGGAACAGAGTCGGATGGCGCAGCGGATAATCCGCAAGCTCGCGGCGTCGTGCGACAGGCTCCCGTCCTCGCTCTTCATCACTGGGGTGACCGAGAAGGAGGACCATCCAATGTTTGGCGGCGGATATGGCGACATCTACCGCGCGTCGCACAATTCTCGGACGGTCGCGCTGAAGTACATGAGGGCAGTGCATTTCATGCGTGGTTCGGACCTGCGCCGCGTTCGTTTGGTGAGTCGATAGCTCCTACTAGGATATTGCTGCTAACGACGCCGGCGACAGAAATTCTGCGGCGAAGCTCTGGTCTGGAAAGACCTGCGTCACCCGAATATCCTGCCGTTCCTAGGGATCGAGAAGGACAGCTTCCCGTCGTCGCTTTGCATGGTTTCGCCGTGGATGGAGCATGGGACGGCGATAAACTATGTCAAGGAACACGGCCATGCCAACATCGATAAATTGGTGGGCTCTTCTTCCCGTTTTCACTCCCATCGTCTAACACGTCACTCCAGCTCTACGAGATCTCACAAGGCCTACAGTACCTCCACTCACGAGGCATCGTTCATGGGGACTTACGAGGAGTACATGGGTTCTGCGAATTACCCGCCAGCGCCTGATGAAGCCGTTAATAATAGGCAAATGTTCTTATCAACAAGGACTGGAGCGCCTGCCTAGCCGATTTCGGGCTCAGCATCTTCTCCGACGCCACCTCCACCATGTCCACAAACCGCGCGGGTAGCCTCCATTGGATGGCCCCAGAGCTCCTCGATCCCGATGGCTTTGGGGACGGCACGTTTGCTCGCACGTCCGCTAGCGACGTGTATGCATTCGGATGTCTGTGCTTAGAGGTGCACTATTTCCGTCCCTCTGCACCAATCTCGTCCCTAATTCATCGGTCCAGCTGTACACCGGCCAACCGCCATTCGCACACCTGCGCGAACCAGCGGCGATGATGAAAATCCTCAGCGGCGAACGACCAGAACGGCCCTCCGGAACTCCCGGCGCTCACTCGATCTCGAACCTGCGCTGGCTGCACATTACAGCGTGCTGGGCTCAAAAGCCCGCCGCTAGGCCCAAGACTGAGATTGTGGTGGAAAGCATGGTTTGGCCCGCTTCCGAAGCGGGCGACGTCTGGCCTCGAATCGCGCGGGTAGCGAGCCGCTAACCGATTGCGCTCTTGAAGTTTTGTATACTGTACATGCCCATTCTGTATTTATACCACATCCCAGATGGTTCGAAAGATCACAACGCTAGAGATACTTGCATATTGCCTGTGCCCGGAATAAATCAGCAGCGTTTGGAGCTCGGAACGGATTAAAGGAAATGAAAGGAGATTCAGCCTGCCAAGAGCCGGAACCGGACCCAGTTTTCAGATTGATAGACAGGACACTAGCGCAGTCGTTCGCTGTCACAGGCCGGAGGGAGGGCACCCGCCCTGCAATACAGTGATGAATTCAGTAAAATGATATACGAAGGTCACGAGGCTATGTGCCGGAAACTTTGACTGGCCCGCCGCCATGTCCTCAATCAAGTGTGAGCTTAAGCATCCAGCGGTCTGCCGCTGGCCATTGCTTGCAGCGCGTCCAGAGTGTACTGCACATAGTCGAATCAGTGACCAGATAGCCTTCAAGTCGTAGTGCTCCTGGATTAAAGGAAATGAACTGACATGCGCATCATTCCCCGCATTGTGCAGATCTCGCGTCGGGATCTGGAGACAGGCGCAAACGTCCCTAAGACCCTTCTTGTTCTTGCAGTCCCCGATCAAGGCGCCAAAAAGGACGGTGGTGTCGACGATGCATACGCCCTGGGTCGGAATCGTGTCTGGTGGTAGCTGGCCCACATCGACAGCGCCATCTATGGGTGCGCCAAGGCGGTTGAGAGTTCTATCAATATGTATCCTTAGTTGGGGCGAAGAAAGGAGTAAATGCAGAGAGGGGGAGCTGACTTGATGTCCTCGTGCGCGTCGTGGAACACCAGGAACACCGGGCCACGGGCGTGCATCCCCGATATAAGATTCCCGACGGTCGATTCCAATGCAGCTTTTGTGACTTCGACGCTGGTACCGAATTCGGCGTTGTAGTGCTAGAAGAGGAACGCGCTCAAGTATCAGTCCCAGTCTCGGTATACTTTTCAAAAGACAACGCAATACTTACCTCTCGATACTCCGGGACATGCTTCCCGTTCGGGTACGTACGGCCGTTCCGGTGAAAACGGTGCTCCTCCACCGTGAAATGCCCGGTATCTGTCTTCTGTTCGTCTTCGGTCCAGTGGACGGCGCTGAATCCGAATTCCGTGACGATGCTGTGGTTTTCGGTCCAGGTCTCGAAGTCCAGCGCGCACCACACCCCCGTATGGGCAGTCCAGAGGGTGCGTACGCGGTCGAGAGCCGTGCGCCACGCGAGCAGAGACGCCTCTGCGCCGGCGCCCTTTTTGAAGGCTTTCTTGATCCTCTTAACGATTCAAAAGCCATCCGTCGGTCAGTGAGAGAACAGGATGCATAGATGGATAAGTATTATAGTAACCTTCAGCTCGGTACGCAGCGCCTTCAGGGTGGGGTGCACCGCCGGCGACACCGCAGATAGGTCCGAGTGCACGAAGAGGCGCTTCGAGGAAGGACCGGGAGGACTTCGGGGGTGAGCTGCATGGCGTGGAGCCTACCACCACCACCAAAATAATTATAACCATAAATCGCGGTGGGAGACGAGGTATAGAGAACCACCGAACCAGTATCGCAGATAGTCAATCTGGGCTGAGGAGAACAGATGGCGCGATTTTCCGTCGGGGAAACGTCCCTAGCGGTAAAAATTAGATTCCGCTGGTGGGCGAATTTCGACTTAAGGGCTACCCAGGAAGGTGTGGATCCCGTCCCCCCTCCTTCCTTCAAGCCAGTGTGCACTCGGAACGGGTGTCCCGGGATAAATCAGCGCGTTTGGAGCTCAGAACATGAGATTCCGAGTCAGCTTGGGTCCGACAGTGCCGAAGCTGGCTTTTCCCAGCGGAGCGGTACATACAGAACATGGCCCGGAGCGGCTCGCTGTCACACGACGGAGGGAGGGCGTCCGCCCTGCAATACGTGAATTTCAAGCTGTGAACCTAGCAGGCAGATCGCGATCTCTTAGTACTTACCACTGCTGTACTTGTTCCTCCTTCCTTTTGTGGATGGATCAACGAGTGTGACATGATGTGACCTGAGCTCTTTCGAACCATCACGTCCAAACACGTCCGTGCCCGTCCTGTTGCTTTCCGCCACCGCTGAGACAAAGTTCCCCGGCGGCTCATTTTCCTTGGCCCGTGATTGCGAACCGCTCTACAAGAGAAAGAAATACGCAGTCAATCTCGAGCAGCCGAGCTTGGGCCTCAGAATTTTCTTGACCACGCCCGCGATGACCCGACCCAAGCCCGGGCCTTTGATCCCGACACAATCCGCACAATACTTGAACAGCACACGATAAGTTGCCCTCCGTAAGCATATGTTTATCAAGTACTCCGGCGCCGTCCCGCCGATCATTGTGGAAGTAACCAGCACAGAAAAAGAGAAAGGAAGAAAGATAGCAAATGAATAGAAAGGTCAACAGCTAACGAAGCAGATATGACTGGAAACTTGGAGGTCTATGACAAGAAACTTGGAGGTCGGCGGGTCTCCGATGGCCTCATACGCTACTCAGAAATGTAAGCCAAGGAATTTTGTGTCGAGTCTGGTATACTCGCATGGATGGTCCGTCAAATGTATTGCCAGCTTCAGATTCAAAGCGACGACGCAGAGTCAAGCTGCGTTCGTGGCCTTCGAAATCCAAATATAAGCATGATGATTACGTCAGAAAATAAATAGACCAACGCACGCATCGAAGAACAAATGGTCGCGTCGATGGTCTCGCGGACCTCCTTAATGCCCTCATATAACTGGCGCCGACGTTCGGTTTCAACGGTGAGCTGAAATAATTTTACTTCAGTGATCCACACGCAATCTGAACGCTCTCACCAGGATAGATGTCTGAATTTCCTTCACCTCCTTGGCGCACTCATCGATACTCTGCAGAATTTCTTTGACCTTCTCCAGATATTCTCTCCACATTTGAACACTGCGTGCTTCCAATAAACGAGTTTGAATATTGGACACTGATACTTTGGCGCTGAAATTCAATATTCCAATTCCCATCAATGTTCACGACGACGAAGAGAAAGATACTCACTCGAGCAGGCGCCTCTTGTAGTCCATCCACTTCACTTGGTCTCTTGCACTGTTTGCCTTTGCTTGTTGTTGAATTTTCTCGGTCGCCATAATCGTGTCTTCGACCCGACCCAGCCTGTACGATGGAGTCTGACGGTTGGCGGTATAAACGGTGAATGATGCCGCTCCAAGGCCCAGGAGGGTGTATGGGAAGGCGTTTGCCCGCCACTAGAGCTAGACCGGAGAATAATATCGATGTGGATATGTCGCCCATGGAGGAAGAAGGATGTAGTCGTGAATGAGGTCGACGCAGGTTCTTGAAGAATACCCATTTCCAAATCCGGTTGCAGGTCCGAACGTACTGTGATGTGGATCACATTCATTTCGTTGACACAATTTCCAAATCCGGTGGCAACTGGATAGAAGCTTCGATTCAACCTCCTTCCGCCCAATCGCCTTCTATCCCCAACCAACCACTTCTTATCCTTCATACAAACGCCATCCTCCTTGTCTCTCCTGCCCATTGTCTCTGCGTTGCCACACTTATCTCCCATCTCACGACGAACTGCGGGGATCATCGCCTCCATGCCCTATCTGATCCTTGCTGCCTTCCCCCGTGCCTACATACTCCTAGCAGGGTCAGAGTCAATTGAGTCCAAGCCCAAACCGGCGTCGAGCGCCCTTACGTCATCCTTGAACAGCTTTTTTCCCACCCTTTCACAACTCTGATACCCATGACTCGGGATAAGGCCGCAAGCGGCGTGTGCCGAACCTTTCCAACATACAAGGGTAAGCACATCAGCACAGCCACTAACCCTGCAACTATCTTGTATCCCAAGCCCAAACGCAATCAACATACAAGGGTAAACACATCAGCACAGCTGCTAACCCTGCAACTATTTTACCGTATAGTCCAAACCTAAAGGTTCAGCAACCACCACCATCAACTGCAATGGCCTAGAGAAAGAAAAAACCAGTATTACCCAGATGCATGACGAGCACAAAAGGAATACATGGCGTACTCAGAACGGCCGCAGATACCTTATTCCAGCCCGTGTATGACCGGGGGCTCTCGCCGGTTCTTCACCCTCAAACTACCTCCCTGCCCACCGGGCTACCTATTGTCCATTGCCAAAGTGCTCTGCAACCTCCTCGGCCTTTCTCCGTTATAACATTTCGATACATAGGACTTGGATTCCTCTGCCCCTGTCTCTGCGGGACATTCAGGGCGATATTCTCGTCCCCGATTCTACCCGCACTTCCCAAAATCAATCCTATGACGTGTTCCGAAAACTTGATGACTGCCGGGATTCTGGGTGTCAGATTCTCAGATGCTGCCTGACTCGCAATAGACCTGCAGGCTATATGTACAACACTTTGGAATAACATTCATAATCGTTCATATTTGATCCTCGTCACCAGACCACCCTGGGGCTCCGGATGCATTTCGACTGACCCACCGGTATTTTTTCTTTTTTATTACTGTCCTAGCTGGGGAAATGTTTGATGGGGGTACTCAGGTGCTGAAATGGTGAGGGGGTGAGGATATCTGTAGCATACAATTTGATAAATTGCGTGTAGTACGGGCTCCGGCTGTTCCTTAATGAGACCGCGCCGGTATACACTTCCTTCCTTCCTTCCTTCCGAACAATGCTGTGCTGTGTGGATCACATCTCGTTGAATCTGGCCGAACATGCTGTGCTGTGGATCACATTTTCGTCGAATCTGGCCGAACATGCTGTGCTGTGGATCACAACGTCGACGTCCCTGTGAGGAACTGTTTGATATACCTCTGCCGTTCGGTTCCCAAGGGCTTGTTCAACTGCTGCTCGTAAAATTCAAGAAAAGTATGCTTCTCGGCCAAGATTTGCACTCAGCAAGGTCTTTGTTTAGTTCTTGACACCTTCCGTACAAAAGCAGTCTTTTTTCCAATCATTCTTCGGGCTGGAATTATACACCGGCATTTGCCAGACATGTAACTACCAGGTGCAGCCAACATGTGCACCACATGTCGCCGGTGAGTGGCGGCCATGTGCCAAAGGCCTGGCCACTAGGTTCAAACGCTAATGGCGGCATCGTGCAGTCACTTCTGGCTGGCGGCCAGCTACCAAGTGGGCCTGGCACTCATGTGTTGGCGCACATGTCTTAATATATCATATTTCTCGGGCTCTCGTGCGCGTGCGAATCAGCAAATGCGTATGGATTCTAAGCAAGTTATCTACTATGGAAAACATTCAATTCTACCCATCCAAGGACGGCGCGTCACCCTGCTGGCCTTGAGCGGACGTGGCGGCATCCATCGCGTCAGCATCGATGATATTGTCAACCTTCTGCTGGAACTTGTCGACCTTTTCTTGAATGTCCGAGTCCTTGTACGTTTTCTTGCCGTGCTTTGCCTGGTCCTGCTCAAGAACGTGGCAGAAAGCCCTGAAAAATCAATTAATAAACCTATTCAGTGAGCGCACATTAGATTGAAACATACCTGACAAGTCGCTTGGTGTCTCCATCGGCATTGTTGCGGATATCTTCGAGTTTCGCATCCAACTTGTCCCAAAAATTGGAACCCGGATGTTTCAGATAGATCTTGCGCTGAAGCAAATTTAAGTTTAGGTCGAGATAGTCTTCAAATTGAATGAGTACACACCATGAGAGCGATGCACGAGCATAGTATGATATTGACAGTGCATTTCGTGCCCTTGACCATGGCAGTGGCGAGCTCGAAAATGTTGTGGTGCTCAGAATCCTCGGCGAAGGTGGTGGTCTTCGTAATTTTGTCTTCCTGAGGCTTGAGGCTCACACAAATCTAGGTACGGTCAATTTCAGAAAGCAGAACAGTCAAAATGGAATGCAAACTCACAACTTTCTTCATCTTCGAGCGCCTCTGGGTGAGCGAGTATTCCGTGAATGAAACAACCTTGCCCCAATCCGCAGGAATGTTCTCCAACCCATTGGGGATGCCAAACCAAAGCCTCTTGATGACCTCTTGAGGAGCAACGCGGCAGGTGTGAATATCAAGCCGGAGGATCGAGCACAAAGGCAACATACCAGAAGAGAATTCGTGGGACCTTCGCCCTTGTATGTATTGAGTTTGTCGGACAAGAGAGTGGCGGGGACATATTTTTGAATGTTTGTCTACAGTTCCGATTCATCCGTAAGTCGAATTATCAAGACCGTGCCGATGACAACTCACCTCGAGATCGTCAGAAAGCTTGAACCCAGGTTTGGCCGCGACGATCTGCTCGAGTTGATTGCCGAAAGCGAATATGTTCGCAAGTAGCTTGGCCTCCCAAAGCGAAGGCGGGTTCCTTGACCGAAAAAAGTGAGATTGGTAAGACTACCGAAATAAGATGACTGACCTTCATGAACACATCCAGCTCTGTGAGTTGGTCTCCACTGAAGGCACTTCCTCTCGGCATAGTGTCTTGCAGCAGCCATGACATTTTGATTCAGCAGTGCAGGATTGAGCGGAAGAGGCCGAAGAGTAGTACCAGCGCCATGTTCAGTGTCGGAGCTAGCGTCGTCTTCTCCAGCCATAGCTGCATGACTTCTCTTCGAGGCATCAGTGGTTCGGATCGCAGTCGGAGTCTCCTGGGTCATGGTGTTGAGCATGTTGTCGTCGGAGTCAATGGGGGTGCTTGGACGGGGTGACATGTTGAGGGTGTCGAGGGCAAAAAGTGCGTCGACTTGCACACAGTTATACACTGGCAACTTCTTAATTGGGAAAACGGATGCAGTTGTCGCCAGGTCCTTGAAGTCAGATAGCCTCAAATTCAGAGCAGGCGGTGCAAGTCAGCAACCGATTGGAGCCAAAAAAACGCCTTGTTTTGCTTTTCTCTTGACCAATGCCACCGAAAGGACATAACAATCTTCGCAAAGAGGGTAAAACTATTCAGTTTCAAATGACGAGTTCTTGGAGTGATATTTTGAGGGCTCCAGACTTCCGATTTAACGAAGATCGCAGCCAAGTCCAGTGTAAAATTTGCAATGACCACCTGGCTCCAGAACGACGGGGACTGGATTCTCGTCAAAAGTGGAGCAGGCCATTTGACCAAAGGCCCGCACTTGAAGGCTGTACAGCTCGCCCAGGAGAGACAGAGAAGAAGGAATAACCTTGAGAAGGAGAGGCAGGCTGCTTCTGCGACAGACCAGCTCCGGGAAATCCAGTTTGTCGCTCCGCAATTCCCGGGGCCTACTGCCGGCGACCTCTTCGGCACAGATCAGCGAGGCGGAACGAGATATGTGGGAGGATTATAGGATCAATGGTGCAGATTTCAATGCGGGGGAGGATGTTGAAAAGCCAGAGATGCGAGAGCAGCAATTGCGCAAGGAGGCCGAGATCTTTGGGTTGTGGAATCTGGAGGCAACGGCGAGGAAGCTGGGCTTCGGGGTTGAGAACACTGATGAAGAGGACGAGGAGGACGATTGGTTGGCAGGGATTATCCGGAATGTTGGTGAGTCCGTCGCTTTCTGTTCTTTGAAAGTGGGAAGTCGCTAAGAAGTTGGGATGGTTCGTTTCGATCACATGATTGACGTGATGGTGGGCGCCAATTTGGACCCAGCTGTTTTGACGCGCCGAAGTGCGCAATTGCTCTCCTTGTTCCATTTATTTGACAATTCCCTCATATTTATTACTCATATAACATTGGTCACAGACTTAAAAGACCCAGAACCTGAGGAAATTCAAAATGCCGGACAAACGGTCTCCCGCGACGCGGAATGGTTTCCGTATCCGTCAAAAATGGTATATAGCCCTCAATACGCTTGCTAGCAGCTTTTAAACTTCATTCAAGATGTTTCTCCTCGACACCTTGGACAATCTTCCCAGGCTGCGAGTTTTGAGCTCACTGATGCGCAGTCTTTCTGTGGGTTCTCAAGGAAGCAAGATGCAAGGATGTCCCATCTTTCGACCATCTCCGTCGAGTTCAGAAACAACTCCGTACTCAATGTGGAACTCCGAGCATCCCTTGCAAGTCTCCTCTGGGCAATGTCTTTTTCATGAATGATCCGAGGGCGATCATTGCAAAGGTCTTTTCACGCTCCTTCTAAGATTTCACTGAACTAATAATTTTATTAAAAGGACTGGGCAAATCCAACCACACGCAAATTAATCCATGTGTACCCAGAAATCCCAGAAGACGGGATTATTCGGGAAATATGGCATGCTGCAAAGTGGCGCAAAACCATGGACCTCGACATTCTGAGCCCCATGTACGACGCTGGAGTAACACACTACTATGTAAACGAAGTGGCTCGACTCCGTGATGGCAAGTTTGTTATCCCTATCCGCTGGGTCAAATTTCGGGGCAGAATTTATGCGGATGCATTCTCCGTTACCTTTGACAATCAGGTTGCCAAAGCTTTAATTCGATTTTTTTGCTCAAGTCTACCAGGATTTGGCCACCATTGACGACAGTAATACAACACTCATCTGCGCTGAAGATCTGACCGAGAACTACTACGATCTTGAGCAGGCAGACAAAATTCCCAAATGGGGAGGTGTGGTAACATTGCCATCGAAATCTTTATCTCATCCAATTGAATAGTAGGGACCATCGATGCCGGCCATATCGCCCGCATGCCCAATCCAAAATGAAAAATAGCTGCAGGCCGTCCCATGTATTCTAGCTTCGTCAATTATTTTGCCGATGACGTGTCTGGGAATCGGAGTAAATCTTGGAACAAACACTGGAATGCGTACATGGCACACCAGAATCTGCCACGGAAGGTCCTTCAGCAGGAGTTCCATGTCCATTTCGTTTCAAACCTCCCCCAATGCGAGTGTTTCTGAGCAGTTTCTCGAGTCTAAAGCTGCGGTTGAGTGAGTATTTTTGTTCCAGTCCTTGCGGCATAACTAACAAAGTTCAGAGAAACACATGCAGACCCTGTGGAAGTCCGAGACGAGTCAGGAAACACCACTTGCTTTTGCATCTATTGCAATCCTGGTCCCTCCGACAATCCCATGCAGAGCGAGATCTCCGCACATATCGGCGGCAAGGGTAACTGTTTCTGTCGGAAGTGTCAAGTCGGTGGAACCCAGGCGGACAAAGCCACAAATGAAGGATATCATGCACTCTTCGAGGTATTTGTCCACTCAAACACTTGAACAACTTGAACATTGACCTACGACTCAAATGTGCTTAAAAGGCTGGTATCCCACGTACCAAAGAACAAATCATTCAAGAACTTGAGAAGCAAGTCAAACTCGCATGCTCAGGTGTCATAAAGCCCGTCAAAGATTTACAGACCACCACCGGTGTCAAAGATATGTACACACAGTTTTGGATTGACGGAATTATTGCTCGGTTCAAGGAAATGCGAAAAGACGAACCTAATCGCTCCGTTGAGGAAATCCAAGAAGAACTCGTCCAATGGACAGTTGAAAACCGAGATAACATTTACAGTGGGTTTCTGACGACGAAGGGTCGGCATTACCGTTGTCTATAGATTCTCCGTGCACTGACCGCTGAATTGTCTAGGTTTTGATCCCACAAAGGACACCCCAATCGAAATTCTGCACACAATTTTGCTCGGAATCATCAAATATATCTGGCATATCACGCACACTCCATGGTCAGCAGAGCAGAAGCAGACATATGCCCATTGCCTTCAATCCACCAGTACTGATGGTCTCTCAATTCATCCCATTCGGTCTGCGTATATCATGCAATATGCCGGGTCTCTGATCGGGCGTCAATTGAAAACTCTCGCTCAAACCAACATCTTTCACATCAGAGGGCTGGTTACAGATGATCAATTCACGGCCTGGAAAGCGGCCGGTGAGCTTGCAGCGCTCTTGTGGGTTCCTGAGATACGAAATCTTGCAGAATATCGGGTATCTGTTTTTCCCAGGACCATGACTGCGATGAGCTAACTTGAATGTGTAGCGGGATCTGCTGGTTGCCGTCGCTAATGTTCTCGACATTTTTGCTACCATCGACCCGTCAAAGATAATCACGAAGATAAAGTATCATCTGCTGGTGCATACTGACGATGATGTTGTTGAGTTTGGCCCTCTCATTGGGCTTGCCACGGAGATTTTTGAGTCCTTCAACGGTGTTTTCCGATACTGCTCAATTCTGTCCAATCATCTTGCACCAAGCCGAGACATTGCTCGACAATTGGCTGATCAGGAAGGTTTGAAGCACCGTCTAACCGGTGGATGGTGGCCATGCGGCGAAGACGGAAAATGGGAACGCGCGGGCAGTGGTGTCCGACACTTTATGGCGGAACATCCCATTCTTCAAAAATTACTTGGATGGACCGAACCGAGTTCAATGAAGCACGGTACCGTCTCATCACATCTGAAAATGTTTACCGCTGAATCAAGTTTCACAGGAGATTTTAAACTTGTCCCCTTGAAGCGGGCTGAAGGGGCAAGGAAGAGCTATCCACTTGAATCGACGAGCACTGCCAAAGCTGTGAATTACGGAATGTACACTCCAGAGTCCATGTGGAGCAAGTGTTCCTATGTGATAAGTGAGTCGCTGGATGAGTGTCTGGTCGGCTCCTGGGTGTTTGCAACATCGCCGACCGCTGCGGTAAGTCATCCATCTAATTGATTCAACTCATCTGCTGAGAAGTCTCTAGGACTCGTCTACAATTGCCGGCCGGATATCAGACATCCTTGTCGACTCTGCCAGTCTGGTACTGGTTGTTTTGGAACGGTTCCAGGTGCTTTCTGCCCGGGACAAGACATTAGGGATGCCTGTTCTCACTCGCCGAGACTCTGAAGTAACTTATTCAATCGTCCCAGCCAAGGTAGTGTCTGGTATTCTTGGATAATCCAACACTGACAGAGCGGTTAGAGCATCAAGTTTAAATTTAATGTCCAGCATGACTGCGATTCTGCTGAATGCAGCGCTACTGGACAGCGTTTGCGCATGCAGGAGCGAGTTGAATCCGACCAGATCGAGAATCACATTGTTCACGGTTCACTCGACCGCTTCTTCATCAACATGCACTCGTTCCACAATTCTCACCTTTTGCGCGCAACTCTCCCGCGAGACTTAGTTGCACTTATCCCCCTTTTCTCCGACCGGCAAGCAAAACATTGGGAGTTGGCCGCGCAGCTTCGCGAGAAAGTTGCCATCCGAAAAGCTGCTGCAGCCAAACGGAAACGGCCCGAGGATGACGAAGATGACAACGAGGTCGATACAAGGCCGCGCAAGGCTAGAAAGAAGGCCCCAAAAAAACGAAAACAAAATGTAGTTTTACCACCCACAGGATCCATGGTCGTGAATCGACCTAGGCGAACAATCCTTCCCACCGAAAAGGCGAAAGCGGCGCAGCAGGTCGAGCAACCTGAGGAGGAGGAGGCCGTGGATAACTGTTCAGATGACTCGGATGATGGGTATATCGATTCGGATGAGGATTATTCTGATTAGAGTCATATATAATATGATTGCTGAGAGGCTGAGGACAGCTGGTGCGAAAACATGTCCAACAGGTCGCGGGCCAGGTGGCGGTCAGCTGGTTTCCCAGCTGTACAGGACAGCTGGTGGCCACGCAGCTACCAGCTGTAGACACATTTTTTTGCATGTGCCTGCGGAGTGAGAGCGCCAGCTGCTTGTAATGTGACGGCACTTTGGTGGTGTAGACGCTCACCTCAGGACCCTAAATCGACTGGGAAAAGTGTTGGCAATTTTTGGTGCTCATTGTAGTTTGGTTTCAATGAGTTCAGTGTATTTGCTGGAAACTTTCCAACGTCAAGGTCAATTCCAAGTACAGCGCGTCTGCGAGTATCTGCGAGATTGGATCGTACAGCTTCGGGACCTCCAAAGTCCTTTGAATAGCGCGTATGCAATTTTACGGGCGGCAGTTTCTGAAGCTTTCGCATCAGCGAAGACCCCGTTGGGCCTTCACCTGCATTGCTGACTTGCATGCACACGAATCCCTAGCCCTTCCCCCCTCCGAGCTCGCCGCAAACCCACATCTCGCGCACCTCAGAACAAATCCTAACGCATCCACCTCGTCCACGGTAACCTCCTCCACAATGTCTTCGCGGAAGCAGACCTCTGCCCGGCAGGGATCGTCGACTGGGAGTGCGTAGCCTGGATGCTGGAGTACTGGGAGACCGTGTCATCGTCGCGCGGACATTACGCGTATATGTGGCGTTGGAAGGATATTTGGAGGGAGGCATTCCCGAGGTATCAGGCGGAGGTGGAGCTAGATAGGGAAACACAGATGAGTCGTGGACAGTAGCGCTCCGCGTAAATCAAAAGGTAGATGGATAGCAAGTCTGCGACGCATCTGTTCCTACGTTCGCACAGAATGCAAAGAATTCTAAAGGCGAAGCCAAGGCGATTCTTATTCATCGAACGAGAAGGTAGATATTAACTTGAGGGCGGCCAATGCAGCGCGAGCGATTAAGTGAATTCTACCTTGCATAATTTAAAGCGGAAAGAAGCAACAAGCGTGGAGCAGGGGGTGATTTCGCGGAGGCACTTCCAGCAGAGAATAGTATTGCCTGTCCCGGCGCAAGTCGCACAGAAAGCAGAGAAGGAACCCAAACACAATATCTATTGGCGGCGGAACTGTGAACAAATCTTCTGGTGGCTGATTTCTCTGTATCCAATCATAATCCCGCTACTCTGTCTGAGGAACCTCGTAACCGCGGCTGGGTAGGAACCTGGGTATTAGTACGAGTACGATTACGAGGGGATGAGTGTAAGTTGATGTGTATATGCACACGGACTCTGGAGTACGACAGCGATAGCGAGAGAGACCAAAGAAACCTAAAAGAAAAGCAAATACCTCTAGATCTAGTTGTAGTACCCGCGGCCCTGCGGCGGCGGCACATATGGGCTCGAGTAACTCTGAGCGAGGTTTGTATACAGGGCAGCGGGGCTTGCAGCTACACACGGGTTGGTTGTGTACCCCGCCGCTGGGCTAGCTGGGGGATAAAGACTCAAGTATCGGGCGGGTGCAGGACTGGTATACGCAGTAGGCGGGTACACCGTGCCGGGGCTCGACCGCAACAGCTGCATCGGCGGTGTCATCCTATTTCCGTACCCAACGGGCATGCACGCGTGGCTCGGTGACTGTAGCTGAAGTTGGTATGGCGAGCTCGGTACCCGCGGTAAGACGTGGGGCGCTGTGTAGCTGGCATGCGAGCTGCTATTCGACGTCGCCGGCAGCGGTGTGTAAGACCCGTACGGCAATGGTGTGTTGCTCAAGACGGCCGCCTCGGGCGTGAGGTAGCCCATTGCGGAGAGGAGGCTCTCGATGGGTATGACAGAGCCCACTCCCGCGCCCGTGCCTTGCAGAGGCCAGTTCATGTCCTCATCTGAATCCGAGTCCGAGTCGTCGTCCGAGTAGTCTAAGTAGTACAAGCTGTATAAGTCGGGGTGGGAGTCGGAATGATCAGGCGTGTAGATGATGTCTTTGTCGAGATTCACGAGTGGGCCGAGCCAGGGCGAGTCGTGTGGCAGAGAGGGTTTGCTCGCTGAGCGCGCCGAGAGCCTGCGCTCAAGACTGCGGCAAGGTCAATTACGGCGCGTGACGGGCAAGCAGAGAACAAGGGCGACCCACCCGTGCCACGTTGCGTAGTCGTCAGGCATGGCGACCTTGTCCTGGTCGTCCATAAGAATCTTGTTGTCATCCTGGACGCGCAGTGTCTTCTCCCTGCGACTGCTGTTGCTCTTTTGACTCTTGTTTGAGCCGCTGCTGCTGGGGCTCAGGTTACTGCTACCCAACACGGTGCGCCCGGTGTGTCTCGGTTGCACATTGGCGTTGTCTGCGCCACACATTGGTCAGTATTCGTACAAACCTCAAGACAATATCGTACCTTGCAAAGGCGGCACACGGTACGTGATGCTGTCGCACAGCGGCGAGGTCTTCGTAGGTTTGGGGTTTCGAATCTCTGCGAGGGAGCCTACGATAAAGTCAGCGGGTGGCGCAAGACTCAAGAGTACGATGTACCACTGTTCGAGGACCTGTGGCAGCACAAAAGACGCGGCATCAGTCTCAGCATGAGGGAAATGTGGAGGACAAGATAAGTATAGATGACGTCGCATAGGCAGAACAGGAAATTGTACGGGTAAAGGGATGTGATGGTTCGGAGTGCAATGTCTAAGCGCGCGTGTGAATCTCCTGGGCAAAAAGGTCCTCGAGTCACGCGTGCACGCGGTAGGTGGGTGTGAGGAAGGAAAGCAGATAATATAGGTGATCCACAATGCGCAGTGCGGCAAGGAAAGATCGACGGAAAGGGAAGGGAGAAAAATGAATGGTAGGGGGCGCTAGTTATGGGGGGAGGGTTAGGAAAGAAACACGCACATCGACATATTATCGCCCGGATTTGTCACCCGCAGAGGCACTACAAAAAAGCCGCCTCAGCAGGTTGGAAGGTAGATGAGAGCGCAATCTAGAGGAGGGAAACATGACCCAGGTGCAGTCTTCCCTGCCAGCACCCCCCCACCGCTGCAATGATCCACCGGCAGCAGTGTCCCCCCTCTCGCTCACACCGCTTCCGCCTTCATTGCCCTCTTCCCTTCACACACTCCATCGGCAATTGTTCTGCCCCCACATGCCACCCTTTTGAAAGGAACAAAGTACGCACCCCGATTCCCCACCGGCACCCCCCTAATCATCCCCAGCAGCGGAAGACTCGACACGCTCAGCAGGCTCTCCATACTTCCCCGCGTTCCCAGCTGCCGGCGCTCGGTGTTGATGGGGTAGGACGACGGGAGTGGGAGTGGGTCAGAGATGGAGCGTGGAAAGGGTGGGGCGGTGGGTCTGTGGGGGAGGGGTTAGCGTGGGCGAAGGAGGAGGGGCGGAGGGGCGGAGGGGACAGTGGGCGAGGAAGGTCTGTGAGTACTGATTTCCACTCCTGCCAATGCTACCGCTAACACTTCGACACAGACGCAAGACGCTCCGACTCGTCCCCCGCCCAGAATGATAATCGAATGACAACTCACCCTCCTTCGAATTCCCTACTCTTGTTGTGCTCCTCCCTCGCGTGATGCGCCAGCATCGGCGGGAGATGCGGCAACGGCTGTGGGTCGGTCGGGGCCCGGGCTGGAGAAGCAGGTGGAGTCAGTGAAAGGATGAGGGTCGAGGAAGGCGATAAGGAGGGAGATGGTGAGGGGAGAGAGAGAGAGGATGAAGAAAGAAAGAGGAACGAAGAACGAAGGCATCGGCGGCTATACCCCCGTGCGGGACAGAACGAGCGCGTCTACATCTCACACTTGTTCGTCCCCGTCCCCGACTTCGAGACGAGGAGCACGTACGTCGAGGGGTCGTACTCATATGGCTCTCCCGCGCCGCCCGTACGTCGCCCCTCACTCGCCACGTCTCATCTACGTCTCCAGAAGAGTCACTTTGTACGCATACGCTGTGTCCTGGCAGAGGTATCGCCGCCTTTCCCCACCACGTGCGCATCAGCCTGGACACAGGGGATTCTCCTCCGTCGCTGAACACATCGCTGCGCGCCGCTGCGGCCTATGTTCCACCGTCCGATCCACCCAGCATAAGCATCTCGTCCCCATTGCCGTTAAGGATGCATATTCCCCCCGACCCCTCCCCGTTGCAATCTGGCCATGGATATTCGTCTCGCCGAGACCACCCGACGCGCGACATGAGGCTGGTCGTCACGGCGACCCACCCCAAAGATTCACCCAGCCTCAGCCCCACGCGCACGCTCCTCGGACACACACTCGTCCTCGTCTCGCCGCTCCCAGTGCCCCTGTCACCCAGCCAGCTCGGTGCATATTCAGCCAGCGCCGTGCATGATACCGTCCCCTTTCCCATCCAGTCTCTCGTCTCTCATCCGCCCTCAAAACCTAAGCAAGTACACACACGTACCCAGCATCATCATCCCCGATGGCTCGGCCTTCTGATTCTCGCCTGCGCCAAATGCGCCTTTGAGTGCGCGACTGGGGGGGAGGAGAGGAGGGGGTTAGCATTGCTAGGAAAGGAAGGAAAATATAGAGAGAGGGAAAAGGGGGGGAAGGCGAGGAGGACAAGCGACCCAATCTCGAAACGGATCTGACTCGAATCATGACGCATCGTTCCCTTAGCCCGTGCACGAGACGCACCATCCTCATCACACCGCAGACGCCGACACATCCTGCTCGCGGCTCGCCCCGTCCTCTGGGCGGCTCGAGCAAAACACATCCGCTTCGTCGAGCCGGGGGCGAATCCTTCGCGTCCTCTCCGCCCGCAGGTCCTGTAACAAAAACATTCACCTCGCCCTCGTCCACTCCTCCTTCGCCCTCCGAAACTCCTCATCCAGAAACGTGGAGCGGCGCGCGCGGCCTTTGAGCGGGTGGGTTTTCTGTGTCGTTTTGGTCATCGTCAGCTCAGCTCTCCGGTTCGGGGGTAGATGAAATGAAGAAGAAAAAAAAATAGCGATGGATTCAAGTATAAGTATGACGTGGGAAGAGAGGGGGCATACGGTGGGATAGGGAGGAAAGGTGAGAGGCCTGGATGATTTGTATGTGCGTGTACGCGTCTCGCTCCGTCCTTCCGGCACCCAGGCCAAGGCGAAGGCTTATCTGCCGTCGGCGGCCCTCAGGCAAGAGGAAACCTCAGCCCACGTTCGCGCGCGCACATTCGCAGACAACGTTAGTGGTTACGCGCTGCTGTGTATCAGATTCGGACCGATGTGCATACCAGCTTGATGTGGGTGCGATACGTTACGACGCCGACACGTTACGACGCGAATGTGGGGAGAGAAGCCGATGGGAGGACGACTGGGATGTGATAACTATGAGGGCCGTGTCCTTGACACGGAACGTGGGGAGTGAAGCCGACACGAGGACGACGGGGATGTGATAACTGCGAGGGCCGTGTCCTCAACGCGAAAACGCCTGCGCCGCAAACCCGAAACGGAGGGATTGGAAGGGAGCGTGGACGGGAGCGGGGAGCAGTGTGAACGCACGATGATGCGACACGGATAAGGTGACGGGATGGAGGGGCAGGTATGGACGGGTATCGAAGGAGGACACGAGGTTTCGAGGCACGCCAAAAATAGTAGGGAAGTGATAGCGAGAATGAAAAGAATGAAAGGAATAAAAAAATAATGTGATCAGCGTGTGAAGAAGCCCCGGAAAATGAAATGAAGCGAAGCGAAGTGAAAGCGAAACAACAAGACGAAAAGAAACCGCGACACACCTGCTTTCCACTCCAACTCATATAAAAATCGACCACCCTTCTCCCCGCATCCAACCCAGTGCCCGCCGCGCAGGGGAGGCCGAATACCTTGAAGGGTTGGCGGCGCTTGAGCTTTCTGCTCTGGTCTACCGCAGGATCCGTCCTAGACGGGTCGGTGATTGATGTGCCGCGAGGCGGGGCATATGAGAGGGTAGAAGGGACGGCGACCTCGGAGGCACCTTGTTCGCTGTAAAGGGAAGAAGGTGGGTGGGTCAGTATGAAAAGGGAGGTACAATGGAAGAGAAATCAAAATAGGATGTAAGCGCGATGCGTTGTGGGATACATATATTATAGTGAAGGAGAAAGGACGTCGAATGAGCCAAGGAATAATCCTGTCCATGGATATTCGCACGCGATAAACCCTCCACCATCTAATCCAAACGAAACTAAGGAACGAAACGAAAATGCACCTAACGAACTTCCTCGCAAACGTAACAGCGTCTGCCCCAGAAATAACATCAAACTCGGCCTTGGTCGGGCCATCCGACTTGGCCATCGTTTGCAGGAATTCGGGCGTGTATGACCCTGTCTTCTCTTTGTCGTGGTGGTGGTGGTGTTTCTCCTCGCGCTCCCTGCCCTGGCGGTGGTCGTGGTTGTAGTCCCGACTCATCCGCTTCTCTCTATTGCGGTCTCGGTCCCGATCACGCTCGCGGTGCTTGTCCCAATCTTTCTCCTTGTCGCGCCCGCGATCCCGTTCCCTCTCCTTCCTCGAGCTCCTCGTCGACTCTGTCCTCTCCCTCCTCACCTCTCCATCCCTCTCCTTCTCTTTCACCTGCGCTGTCGTCATCATCGTACTTGTCGTAAGTCGCAAGTCGGGTCCAAGCCAACCTCCTGTAGGTGCTACCGCAGCCCCGGGTGGCTCAAACAGCCCAGTTTAGATCGATTCTGATCCAGGAGCGTCCAAGAAACAAAACAGCCTGTCCAGCAAAGAAAGTCGAAGTGAAAGAAAGAACTGCAAGAACGGATCGCCATTGTCGTCCAGCAATCATCATGATTGTCGCCACCCTCGCGTGCATAAGGGAGAAAGATAAAGGGAGACAGGTCCCGGCCGCGGGTGCTGTACAAAAGGGGATTCGGGTGCGCCCGTCTCGCCTGATGCGGATTCGGATGACGTTGCAGGGCTTTGTCACAGGCATTCATGTCGAATGAACGGTGCCCGGTGGATGCCACGGCTTCAACTACATTCTGAGACAGCGTAGCGCTCTTCTGCCCAGACTTCAAGCTTGCTCGGACAGCGCAACAACAGCACCCAAGACATCACCAAAAATATTCGCGATATCCGATCTTTAATTTTGGATCGACGGCAGTCGCAACTGTAAGATGTCGGGCGTCGCCATATGAGAAATTTTAGAACAAAACAAACGGGTCCACGAACATTGTTGCACCGGCGAACATGCTGCGGTGATTATGAGGGGAGTCCAGTCCGAGTCCGGTGGATACACAAGTAGATCACACTGTGAAGTTAGGCTAGGTTGCCAAACAACCTAGCGGAGGTTGATGGCATCCTAGCGTAGGTTGGTGCCGATTTCTGCATCCTGCCGTAGTTTGATGGCCTTTGTAGGTTGATTGCGACAATCATGCTAGGGCAAGCCAGCGGAATATGAGTAGCCTGGGGCAGGTTGTTTCGTAGGTTGGTTTTTGTAGGTTGTTTCGGAGCAACCTGCTGTAGGTTGTTGCCCAGGTTGTTTTCGGAGGATGATTTCTTGCAACCTTGCATAGGCTGTCCCATAGGTTGATTCTGTCGGGTCGGATACATAGAGTATAAAATTAACAATCTGTCATACTACTGGCCTTCCACCTTCGTTTTATCCACATCTTCATCACTGTCTGAATAATCAGTACGATCTGGGTCCTCTATTTCCTCACCCCTCGCCATATTCTCGATCTCACTCATTGCCTGGTGTGCGGCACGAAGACTAACCAACAGACTTTCGGCGCCGTCTGGGAGTTCGCGCCATCTTCGTCACTTCGTTACTTCGCTTAGCTTCGCTTAGCGTTGAGTTTGATCGCTTTCCATGAAAGTTCGTGACTTCAGCCAGATGTAGTAGAACTTTGTCGCTTCCTCTGGACACTGTGAAAGCTCGTTACTTGGGCAGCCGACGATGACCACATGACCGTGTCCATCCACGTGGAAAGTGCGTCGTCAGTCGCAGGCGTATTTCAGATCGTGATACATTTATTTGATGGCAGAGACATTTGTTATAGTGCGATGCATTCCCCCAGGCCAACGCATAAAATATCCGCATGTATTAGGCTCTGCTTCGACCACGACACATTTTCCGGAACTTGCCGCATGAATTCCAGAACCGTTGACGATGGTTGGTGGCTCGAGGGACTCGGCTGGGACCGAGGGCAAGACAGGCCGATGTTCGTTTTATGCCGAATATATCGAGGTTGGGTGGAAAAAGGGGCGAAGAACACTAGAATTCATGTGGAACGGGGTAGAGAACAGCTCAATAGTCATCAACTACGGAATATCAACATTTCGAGCCGTATTTTCTACTGCCTACACGCCTGCTATTAGCCAATCATACTCCGCCTGTGATAGGGTAGTTGAAAAATCTTGAACTGCTCTAAAATACAAAGAATGCATAAAAACATTTCAAGCAGTCAAATCAATGCTTACCGTTTGGAGTGGACAGAGTACATCTTTGTTGAATGACGCGGCAACTCGGGTGTGCATATTTTTGCTGTCGGGGGCGTCGGACAGCTCATCTAAAAATGATTTACGACGTCCCGCATGTTCAGAACAAACGAATGAAAACCTCACCATCGCTCAATCCGTTCGGATCTCCGCCGCCTTCGAAATGGCTCTGCGGTTGTCGAGTCTGTTGATTGCAAGCCGAATGTGGGATGTGCAGCGGCGACGCAGGGGGAAGTGCACCAGCGATGCCGTGGCCCGCGGGATATGTTCCTTTGGCAGCTCGAATATGCTCACATTTGAAGTACTGGGTGTTGAGCGCTGGTGAGAATGTCCCTGTTTACCACGGAAAGCTCTGGGTCAGTGCATGGACAGAATCAGAAAAAAATCAACTACATGCCGCCACCGGGGACAAAAGGCTTACACTGCCTGCCCGCGATGAGGTCTGGTTCGACGACCGTGCCCTAGGTGCTGCTTTCCCTGCAGACAGTCGTTCACTGGGTTGGGGGCGCGTCGGGAACATCGCGGGGGTTGAGGGTGATGGTAGTAGAAGAGAGGAATGTTCTGTTTGCGTCGTTCCGTAATTTCGGTGATCAAACAATAAACTTACCACGCATGGCGCCCGGAAGTGACGAGCTTTCACCAAAATTTAGTCAAAGTGACGAGCTTTCTCAGATATCTGTCGAAATGACGAACTTTCACTGTTTTCCATCAAACTCACGAACATTCTCATTGCTAAGCGAAGTAACGAAGTGACGAAGGTGGGTACTACTCGCCGTCTGGGAAAGCGAATTGTTCACGTTCGTCGCGGCAGCACGGAGGAAGCCATAGATGACATCCATGCTCGAAGCAAGTGCATCCTCGAGTTTCTGTGCCTCTAAAACCCGTTTCTGGGTGCGGAATTTCCATTCGGTGACCACCAAATTAAGCTCGCGTTTGAAGCGGATGCGCTGAGGGGTCGAGGCTGTGGCTGATAGCTGTGCCTTGCTATTGATAGCGTCACCAATTTCGTTACAGGTTCTGGTAGACACCTGCGCAAAGTCGATGGCTGGCCATTTATAACTACAAAGGCATTAATATTGATACATACTTCTTCGAAGACAATAGTATTACCTGAGTTCGTCCAGATTACCTTTGTTCATGGCAACAATGTCTTGAATCAGTGTGTTGGCCTCTCTTTCTTGGTTCATATCAGCTGTGATGAGAGCAAGACGAGAGTCACAATCAAGTCGAAGATTGGCGGTACCGGTTACGAATCACCGTGTTAACACTGCCACTGATTGGCATGTTGTACACCTCACCTTCCTTCACACGCTACCTGTCACCATTGATGCGCTGTACTGTTAATGCTACGCAAGGCAGGGGGGTACTTTGGAGAATTAGTAGAAAAATCCTGGAAGGAAACCCCCCGAAAACGAGAATACTGGACAATTTCATTCAAATCGACATGGGGTGTGACGCGTGACCCATTTTACCTATTCGACATTTCGGCAGCCACCGAATTTTTGCGTGGACACCTCGAAAATTTCGGCATTTGAACTGAAATTTTGTCTTTTTTGCCCTTTTTTTTTTTTTTTAGGCAATTTGGGGCCTGTGTGACCACTTGGAGGTTCGACAGAGGCCCGAGTGACGCGTGACCTCGACCAAAGTTCGTGATCGACAGGGGGGGTGTGTGACGCGTGACTGCCGATTTGAACGAAATTGTTCAGTAATTAACTATTCAATACTATCGGCGCACTTACGTCCAGCCATCAATTACACCAATACAAATCTATTCATCCTGCAAGTCATCAAGATACAAAGAACGAGCTAATGTGCCACTGCGGTCCACAATTCCATAACCGTCTCTTGAGCCATCCGGGACCCTGCCGACTACACACTGCAGAGCCGTTGCATCCACGATGTCAGAAGTCTGTCTCAGGCGTGAGTATAAATGCAGGTCAAGTCGGTCATCCATCGCGGTGACTTCACAAGTTCCAACCGTGACCAGAAGGATGGAATGGACAGGAAGATAAATCTTGGGCTTTCGGATTTGAATGGCAGCGGTATTCTGCAACTTGATCAGATAAATATGCCGCAACTGACCATAAAAGGTCCGAGGTGCAAGAGCGGGTGCACGGTTTCTCTGACGTGCATGTGTGTCCACATAGACCTCATACTGCAAAGGATGTGAGTAGGTATCAACTCCGAAAAAAAAACCAGACTAATTACCCGCACAAATGTCCGGTCCCGCAGATCCTGTTGATTAATACGTGCAGTGGATGGAGAATCGGACGCCTCCATTGTGTCACCAGCTTCCGAATCAACACGGCGAATTTTAGACCACTCGATGCAAATAGCATCCTTGAGAATTCGTTCGGTCAGAATCTTTCTCTGGTTCCCGAGGTTAAACCGAGTCAAGAGTGCGCCGATAACCCTCGCGGGCATCTGATGAACGACAGCGGAAGGTCCAAGAAGTAAGGCTGTGTTATCTGTCGGTGTGTGTCAGCATTTGAAAGAAGAAGTGCATTTTACTCACATTCGGGAGCACGATAAGAGCCCTGTGGGTCCTTGTTGGATGGGCGACGAAGTTTGAGTTCGGATGTGAGATTGTAGAGCATGCCAATTTGCGCGAGTTGAGCAGTTTCAAGAACCCATCGATCAAGAGCCGCATAAGGAAAGCGACGGCTGCGAATGCCAGGCTGAAGGGCTCCACAGTAGCACTCCATTGGGTAGGCCCAGTAGCACCATTGTGGACCGGCCCACTCGATGAATCATGATCAGACCCCTATTGAATAGCACGGAAGTCCGCGCATGTACTTACTAAAAATTTAGAATCAACGGGGGTCATTTCTTGTTCCCTCACTCACCTAGAAAAATGCTAATTTATTGCAAGACTCACGAGGGCAATAAATCGGGCGTGGTGCGGGACACCATGAGTCTTGACAAGGATCATGAATTGTCACGCAGGTCGCGGTCCGAGGTTCGGCTTCCCGCGTCCAAACTGAATTGGACGCGTACTTACGATTTTTGTTTTGTTCTCCCACCAAGTTATATAGCTCACTAAAATTCTTTCAGGTAAGTTCGTTTTGTATGCGTGGTTTTATTTGAATCAATTTCTCAGACACCTTTCCGTTACCTGAACCTCCCATGGACTCACGCTCGTTGAAAATACCGATATATTCCAGTACTCACCAAGGCAAGAAATTGGGTGTGATGTGCGGCACACTGCGAGTTATGGTGGTATAAAAGGTGAAAACGATGTCAATCGCAATTCAGGGTTCGACTCCCCGCGCCCGAACTGGTCCTGGTGCACTCGGAAGTTTCTTATTCTTGGCCCAATCTAGATTGCTCACCAAAATTCTCTCAGGTGGGTTCGCTTTTACTGACTCTCCTCCTGAATTCATCTCTGCACTCAAATCTTGAACAATTTATTTCCGCCTCCGAACGTCTGAGGGTTTCTCGCTCATATATTGCGCAATCCCGTTTATCCTTGCCGCGCGCGCAAGATCCGCGGTTTCTGCGACGAGGCAAATGGTGGTCGCACCAACTACGTTCCGCTCTATCGTCCCGACGGATAGTCGTACGATCCGCTCGATCTTCCACTCCACAACCACGACGAGTTCATCGAACAGGCTGTGGAGGGAGACTGCACCAACGGATACAGAAGCTGAACGCCACACCGAAGACACCGGAATCAATGGCTTGCCTGTCCTAGAAATTTTCCATCTACGACACCCCCCTCTGTCGTAACTTGGCCTATGGCTCCTGAAATTTTGCTTCGGACCCTTAGGTTTCTTCAGGTTCGGTAGTAAACTCTGTACATTCAGGGAGAGCTTACTCGGCCAGGTGGAGGTAAAAATGTGACACCGTGATTGAGGATTAGTGAATCAAACCGAGACTGATATTCGCCGCAGGCTATGGCCATCGCAAGCCGTTGCGAGCCATCGTCTGCCATCGGCGTGGCGACATTGGAAGGCAATGAGAAGGCTTGCACCGCATTGGCAGCGTGCGGTACAGAATGGCTCGCGATGGACCGTTGAAGGGCGGCAATCTGTGGTACAGATTTCTGCAGCATTATATATATGGAATTTACCGAGCATAGCGCTCCACGCCGCGACAGGGACTCTGCGCCTGGAAAATGTCGGCCGCAGCGGCGCTGCGAAGCTTACTCGAAAGATTGGCGCGACCAGGTTGAACAGCAAATGTCCAGAAATGTGGGCACCAATTTGACGCCGAGGAATATACCGAGAATACTTGAAATTAGCGCCACTAAATGTCCAAAAATGTGATTGTCAGTTTGACGCCGAGGAATTCACCGACCGGCGAGCTTTACTTGAGAGATTGGCGCGACGAAATTTCCAGAAATGTGGTCACCATTTTGACTCCGAGGAATTTACCGAGCATAGCGCTCCACACCATGACAAGAACTCTGCGCCTGGAAAATGTCGGCACCGCGAAGCTTGAAAGATTGGCGCGACCAGGCTGGACAGAAATGTCCAGATCCCGGCCGGGGCGAAGCTAAGGTGCAAAAAATGGGCGCAACCAGGTTACTATCTGTGACTGCCAACCTGGCCAGACTAGGAACCTGGCCACTTGCCAATTATAAGGCTAGTGACTTAACCATATGTCATTTTGGTGCTCAGGGGGTGGAATATATCCCATGCCACCTGTCCCCACCAATTTTCAGCCAAAAGTGATGAGTTGATGCGAAGCAGTGGCAGGAATGATGTCGGATCGGAGGGTGGGAAGATCAATTTCTTATCCCCGAATCACCCCTTCGCCCCGTTCTCTACTAATTCTGAACCGATTTGCTTGTCTGGGGCTCGTTCTGCTCCCCTGACTGCGGGGCTCCATCTCAGCATGAGAATGGCTCCATATACCTCATTTTTTACTGGCAAAATCGCGAAATTGTCCGCCCTTCAAGTGTGAGGACAGCAATTAAACGACCCAAATACCAAGTGACCCTTCGAACATCTATATCCAGCAATCGGCGAGCTTCATACTTACATGTAAGCCTTCAACTTCAAATGTTTTCCATAATTTTAGCTTCTTAATACATCCCTCAGGTCGTGGCAGACACCGAGAGTGGCTAATATTTGTCCTATCAAAGTCCAAACGTCGGGTTCTCAGCAGCATGACACAGGTGTGGATTTGGGGGCCCAGATACATTCATTCACTTCTTATGAACATACTTACAATTTATTTTGGCCAACCAAGCGCTCCGACTGGTGCGCTACCTTCGTTTCTCCATCAAGGTCCGTCAGTAGCCCCATAGGGCTCGTCAAGAGCACTTTGTCCCGCCATTTCTAAGGGTCATTTCTATACTTCTTGTGTATTAAAAGAATCATTAACTACCCTTGACCATAATTATCCATTGCAAGACCACTGCCGCAGTCGGAAACACCAGTTTGCACGGGTGGCCAGGTACCCTGTCATTTCTCCTTTTGGGAACTCCGCCAGAAATAAATTCACAGGGCGACGAATATGTCTTCAAAAATTAGGATTAAGGGCTCAAACTGTTCCAAGGATCCGCGCCCGTCGTACAGAGGTCATATGTTGCAGATGAGGTACGCTAGATGGGCACTAACAGGCCAAAATGTCCAAGGTGCCAGGATCCCCCTCCCAGATAGTAGACAGCAAAGGTCCAGAAATGCGGCCGCCTGTTCAATAAGCTTGGGTCTATGCCACTTCTGTCCAGTGTATTATTGTGAGAACTGGATGCTATGCGGCGTTTATTCTCCGCACCTGAACGCTGTGCTTTAGGTGCGGATTGTGTTGTTTATTAGTTCTGATTCCTCCTCCAGTGTCACTTTCCGGCCCTTACTCGATATCTCTTATGCTGGCTGAAGTTGGCTCCATTCGGTGCCATTGGAGTTCTGAATGTCCCCCATAATCTTGCTCAATATCTTACATAGTATCCGTCCCTGTACGGTTTAGATATTCTATACTCAGTCTAGTCATTACGATTTGAGAAAGGGTTAGTAGTTTCATAGCTTCATCAAGTACTGATTTCATCAAGCCTGGGTCCGTGGCTCAACCCAGTTAAAACAAGATCGTCATCTGTACTGCAGCTGTGTTCAAGTAATTGCAGCTGTTTCATTCGGTCCAATGAGGTTTCCTGGCAAGGATCGTACTGGATCAATTCCATTTTGTACTTCAAACCATCTGTCTGATGCCTGCCTTCCGTCACTTCTTTGCTCTCTGTTTTCGTGGTTGTTTTTCCCTTTTGGCACTTTCCAACTGATGGAAAGGCTTGCTACCCCGGTAAGTCTTTTTGCTATTGATCATTCCTCTCCTATTTCGATGTTCAAACCATTCAATTCCACATTTTTGGCGTAGACAGGCGAGCAGGCTTCGTTGCATTCCTATTTGTGGTTTGTTTGAATAAATATCGCCTTTTATTTCAACATGAATATCCCGTACGAGACACCTTTAAACGTTTGGATGGGTGTCCTTCATTGTGTCTTGAATCTTCTCGGAGATCTTGGATACCGGATAAATCTTGTTGTCTTTATCACCTCACCCCGCTTTATAAAATTACGCCCGTCTGTCTGAAGCTTCTAAACTCCGATACGTGGCCGCCCAAGTGCCGTGATGATATTAAGCGCCGGATGTGCTGCCGTGGCTGGCCGTGCAGCGGGTTGGATGTTCCCATCAGTATCTTTGATCATCGGGGCCGAAATCTTTCAAATATGCTCTGGCGCCCAAAGTCATGCGGTCCTTTATGCTCGCCTTTCGTCCGCCAATATACCGACATCATCATTCACCCACTTCTCCCCCATTTCCACCTTCCAAGAGCTTTTCAGTACTTATGCAGAAGAACTTCCGCTTTGCAAAGTTCATCGCTGTTGATCGACTGTTTCTTGATGGACACAATGGACAATTCCGAGTCGCTTTTAGCATCAAATGATCTACGGTTTGCACAGCACCTGAGCTTTGGTCTCTCGTTCCCACGGTAACTCGAAAGAGAAATAAAATGTGAATCCCCAACTAAATCCACAAGTCCTTGTATATTTCAAGCATCATTGCCCCCCTGAACCAACCTAGGAGCAGTGGAACTGAGTATGAATGCCAAAGGCATCTGGCTCGGAGAAGCCGACGCATTGGGCGTAGTAGACTCCGTTCTTATTGATCCTATAGTCGAGAGTCGCGCACCCCCCTTCCTGGTAAACACCAGTGGTCCCCCCCATTGCTTGTCTTGAGACTGAAAGTACGGCTGCAGGGGTTTACATTGCTCTGGGGAAAAAAAGACTGATTGTAATCATAACATGGAAGAAGAGGGAGTTTTACTTACCGGTCCAATGTCAGTATAATCGCTCTTGGGATGGCCAGAGAACCAAGCAACATGGTCTCCATTGTTATTGAGAATGCCGAGGTTGATCCCACTGACAAGGATTAGTGTGGATGCATGCAAGGGGACGACATGAGGCCTAATTGACACGGCGATCCAAGGTACTGGTAGAGTTCTGGATTGGGGACGCTGCAACGACAGACAGCAGGGAGGCCAAAGTGGCGAGCTTGAAGAACATTTTCTATGATTCACTGAGGGAACTCGGGTGGACACTGGTTGTGTTGGTACAAATGAAACGAAGTGCGGTTCTTTTATACACAGGAGAGCGTTCCTCCGGTCTACCGATGTTGTCTTTGATCTACACTGAGTGAAATGAAATGAATTGTGGCATGACGAATATTTTGTAGAGCGATGTCGTGCACCTATTCTGCGCGTTCGGGGAACATTCGGAGGTCGGCCGAGATGCTGACTATAGATTACAAGGCCGTGGATACCCGATGTTCACTCCTGTCTCATTCTATCTAGGACAATGCATGTTGGGGACTAGTACACCGGCATGCTACCGGCCTATACAACATAGTACCCCCAGGTTCTATCAATCCCATTCGACAGATGGGACATGCTGTTCACAAAGCACCGGTAGCATGTCGGCGCCTGTACAAATCACCCGTTCCCACCGCCAGTACCCGCACCCACTCCACCAAATAACCGACAGCATGCAGATCGACTGTTTACAAGGCCATTTGATGCTCAAAGTGAGAAGTTTGCGAGAGAAGGCAGGGTAGATATAACCTCGAAGGAGTCAGTGAGACTAAAGGGAGGTGAAAAAAAGCCGTCCATTTGCTTAAAAGATACAGTAGAAGTTTGACAGCGGCGCCTAATTCCCGTGTCAAGCAAGCCGGGGTTTCAATCAACTTTCCCTTCTCATGTTCATCTCCATTGGCGCAATCCTCGTGTGTCAACCTCAAGTCCCCAGTTCACCTCCCAGCCCCTCCCACTGCAGCACTCAGGACACTGTTATGCCTCACACTAGTGGCTACTACTAGTGATAGTCGCTGTTTAGACGAAGACAACATCTCTACTCTCGCTGAATCTGCTGGGCTACAACTCGCATGCTTGGGCACGGTGTGGTGGTTAATGCGCAGACCTGGTCACTTATTCGGTGTGGTCCCCGGGGCTCGATTCCAGCAAGTCCGATTTACTCGCTTTCCGATTGACCCATTTTGAACTGAGTACGTCGGCGACTCGGCTACTTAATGTCCTCTTTGGACTGCTTTGGTACATTGTATGAGTTGGCCATTTATCTACCCGGACCTGGAATTTTTGGTTTGATATATCCAATAGCCTGACTTGGTGTGAGGCCGATGCTTCGCACGGCAGATCTTGTACTTTACTTTTTTTTTTTGTTGCATTACCAGCACATGTATATGTGTTGACCTTGAACCATTCAGCTTCTATCAACGCTGCCTACAATCATGCTTTCATCTCCACCATATCCAACTGCAGAATCCAAGGGGTGTCCACTGGGCAAATCTCGAGGCACAGAATCAGGAGGGCGGGAGGGGTCTCGCTCACCTTCTTTCACAGTTTGGAATTTGTGCCCAAGACTCCGAAAACGTGTGCATATTAGAGGGGTTGTGCTGAAGCCGGGTGCGGCTTTTGGGCATCGTCCAAAGCTGCATAGTTGACAGAGGAGTTGCACTGATTCCGGCCAATTCTCAGAGCGCTGGTGGGTGATTTTGGCCTCTGTGATTATTTTTTCATGGGGTATTCCCTTGAACCTCGATCGCGATCGACTCCTGACGATGTCTGATTCAATCGGTTCAGCTTCGTCGACATCTGCAGCCTCTGGCTTTGGATTTGCGGTACAATATACATTGATATCTTTGCTGATTTTCACTATACCAATCCCCCGGGTGCAAGCTCTCACCATTCTCTTGTACATGAGCAACGTAAATAATGTTTCCCCTGATCGACTTCAGTCCCGATCATCTGTCATTTGACTCATTATTAACCATGATCACGATCAACCTCGCAGCATTTTGGCTGGAAGGAGTTAGACTCGCAGGCCAGTCGACGTCCACTCGGTTACAAGACAGAGCGGGCGAAACGACAAATTAGGAAGTAGAGCAAATAGACACAACATCACAGAAAACAATGATGGGAACGACAACAAAGGGTAACCTCGTGGACGGACTGGGCCGGCACGTCGCATGTTTCAGTGATGAGTGTTTCCCCCGCCATTCAAGAGGGTCGAACTTTAGAAGACGAAATCTGAAAAAATCGGTTTTTAGGTGCCTTAGTGAAGGTGGGATAACTTTGAATTCTCTTTCCAATGAGCCTAACATATTTTTGGGGGGCCAGAAAAAACAAGTAGGGCTCATGTGATAGGGAATGAAAAACTATCCATCCTCAGCTTGCACTTGCAGAGACGAATATTTCAATGCCTTTGCATTTTCCGAAGTCGTACTCTCTCATTTGGCGGGGAGAATGATCATCACCAAAACACGCGACGGGGGAGCCCAGCCGGTCCCGTGTTTGACCTGAGTTCCGCGATGGCATCAAAATTCACCGGGCCGGCTGGTCCACGAGCCTAGGAAGGAGTAGACCACGATCGGCTGAAGAAGCCTGCGATCTTCGGCATACGATCCAGTGACCGTTAGCCGCCCATCCTCTGATCGGGTGCACTTCACAAATCTTCGACGTGGATGCTTTGGACGCGTCCAAGAGCTGTTAACCATCGCCACTAGCACCCTGGCAGTCTCTACCCCCGCGTTTCGCGTCGATGTCTCAAACATCGAGCCCCTCTCCAAAGTTCTACGGTGGACTAATCAGGGATTCATACAGATCTTCGGTTATTTTTGGTGAATCATGCTCTCATTGCTGCAGCAGGTGAGTTGTACATAAGTAATATACCTCGAGCGCCTCATTGTCACAGCTATTTGTATATACAACTTCGCCCTCACGTTCCCCGTGGAGCCCCGGTTCTGGCTCTGTCAACATTCTCGGCGGCTACTCAGGGATCTGCTTCCACTCCGACATCCGATGTTCATATTGCAAGTTTTCTGTGACGGATGCGTGAGTTTCACGAGATACGGCACACGGGAGATTAGGGAATCGACCAGAACGAGTGTTGTAAGTGGTGGATTGACCGGAGAATCGGTTATCGACGTTACAGGGTTTATGTACGAGATCATGGAGGCAGTGCTAATAATGATTACATCAAGCAGTCCGCGAAAGGAAACGGAGGTTGAATGAGCGGATGGCGATCGTTCGCAATGGAGAATCTGTGGAAACAATTAATCAGTAAAGAATGTATGAGAATAAAGAGAACAGAAAATAAATGGATGGGGACTATAACAACCGAGGTACGAGGTTATGTTGTTATAGTGTCTGTTTATAAGAGACTAGATGGGGACGTCACGAGGTGACGATCACACTCGTTACATTTTCATACTGGTCAGAAACTCGTGGACCCAGGTCACTCCACAAGTATGTCTCTTAGATCAGCACTAGTATGCTGAACTAAAACTAATTGCCACAGATGTTTGTTATTTCCACACACTCTCTTTTTTCTCAGCTCTGTATATAGCTCTAGGATTCGGGGCAACATCGCATTGACGTTCGACACGATTTTTCAACTCTCATATGTCGGTATGGTGTTTGTTACTCTCATCACAGGTGCTTTTGATCGTGGACCTGACTTGGCATGTGTCCAGTGGTTCTCACTTGAAGGGTCCATTGTGTGAGCCACCGAAGGCTGTGGGTATCCGTACCACTCGGACTTCTAGGACTTTTGGCACCCATCATCAATGTGGCAGTCGCTAATCCATCCCCGTTTCCTGATTGCAGGCTTCTCAACCTTTCTCCTCCGAGGTGTGCCGCCTTTTTTCTTTTTGATCGACCCTGAGCTCTGATTCTCCTCCGAGACTTGGTAAAACATCCTTTACTTATTTCTTCCAACGGGACATTGGCACTGATTTACACACTAGTAACCCTCGTTCCCGTTTTTCGCACAATATTCGGTGCCATAGCCAATCCGTACACTCGCCCTCCAGGAAGACAATGTAATTCTCTCAATGTCGCGGTCTCGGTGAGCTCTCTACTATTCGCTTGATTCGGTGTCCCTGCCTTCGAACAGGCGGCCATTAGTCTGATAGCAATCACGGTCCGATTGTTGGGCGACCGACTGATTACGCAATATGGTGGCTGTGCCAGCCGACGGCCAGTTCGCCTGTATTGCAGCGATGGGCCCCGTCAAAATCCGCAAATATTTGTAAAGACTCCTGGAGCAAACTCAAACATTCTATCCTGCAAGAATCTCTCGATTCAGCCAGTCACTTCTCCAGAACAGGATCAGGCCAAAAAGCTGCTTATGTAAAATGCTTCAGAAAACTCAGCTTATATCGCGACAACGAATGAAGGAAATTCTTAGGTTTAAGCGAGGGGCCTCTGAATTGGAAGTAGATCTGTATGCTCAAATATTCTCAGATTTATCAGTGCGTCGAGGCGGAGGCAAAACACGAGAAGGAATTTGATCGGTGGGCCAACAAGATGGTCGTGTTTACTAACAGACCCTATATTGACACTTACTTGTTCGTCATCAATATAGGGTATCTGTTACAGAGACTAGGCGGCCATCACTTTCTGATCCGGTGAATTCTTCTTGTCAGAACGCTCATCATCGTCTTCGTCGTCTTCGGACTCTGAGCTCGTTTCTGTTTGATGTTCAACTGAGCGTCTATGCGGCCTTCTTGCGGACAAGTACAGCTTCTCTGAATCAGAGGAACTCTTGTACCTTGCTGCATTTACAGTGATCTCGGCCTTCCGTTCCCGTTCCTCGAACTCGGTATGCTGGCTGTGCTTGCCACGCTTGGTCTTGATCCTTCCTACTCGGATCTCTCTGAACCTTTCCTGCGCCGCTTTCATTGTCACTTTCCTCGCTGTTTTCCTCTGCGAGATGAGGCTGAAAAAGTTCATTCTCGACTGCTTCTTTGGCTGTCTCGAAACGCACAGCCCACTTCATCAACCGTTTCAAGCTCGTATCCTCGGGATTCATGCCGTTATCAAGCAATTTAACGTGTCTGTTCCATTCAACGTCCCAAAATACCGGAACTAAATGCCTTTGGTTGATGCCAGGAACTCTCCTTGCAAGCGATTGGACCTGCCGTGCGAAATCTCGGACCGTCTGCTGACCTTGTTGCGCATTCACCAACTGCGTCCTCAATTGCTGCTTAAAATTGGCAGGAAAACATTAACCAAACAGCGCAATATAGACATCCTTGACCTTCCATTGTTTCGGGTATGTCGCTACATGTTGCATGAAAAATTTGCCTGCTGACCCGCTCATGAAATTCACCAATAATTTCAGGGCCAATTCATCTGATAATGCGGTGAGATTGATCCACGAATCTTCTTCAATCGTCCAATGATCAAAGATATCGATGTCCGGTTTGCCGTTCCAAACGAATGGATGCTTGAATTTGACACCGTGCGTAGCCTTCTTCCATTTCTTCTGTTCCCTCTTCTTCCCTTTCTTGCGACTCTTACAATCCTTCTTTTTCGCAGCACGCAAGTCCTCGCTCTTGGAAGAAGACGTGGTTTCGTCCTCAGACGTTGAGGAACTAGTAGGTGTCGAAAAAATAGAGGTAGGCGGACTTCCATCTCCGTCTCCATCCCCACCATCTCTCGTGTCGTCTCCATCAGCGTCCATGGTGCAAGCCACACGGTGTAGGGCTGGAACTCCGGTCTCTGCGTGTGCAATGCCAATATGTACCCTACCTCACCGATCCTGCCTGTACAACACGTATCAGGCTCAACTCAATCCCCTCAATTCCTGCACATCGCGTCCCATGCCCTCAACGCACGCGCGTCGGCGCCGGTGTGATGGGACACACCGATAAGTCCCACCATCCGGGCACTGTGTGTTTCGGAAGGAAAGGACAGGAAAAGGTGTGTGCGCACTTGGTTTTGGTTCCCCGTGGTCAGTTCATGCTGGCTGGCCCCCCTAGACATAGCCTTCAACTGGATTGATTCCCCCACCCACCCACGCGCCTTCGCTGCACGTCAGCGGGCCTCGATTCACCACTGGTCTGCCCACCCAGACGCTGCTCAATGCAGCAAATTCGACACCCTCCCACCCCGCAGCACTTGTCCAGTCGCTGCCCTGCACTTTCAAGCCAGCCATCCGCCCTGCTCCCTGTTTGCATTGCGGGCGCTGCACCGTGTGGAGCGACGCCACAGAGGTATATCTGCATCTCTTCTGCATTAGTGAGCTCATGGGCGTCCAGTGCTCTGTACTGTGTCCACGTGCCCAACATGGCCGGGGGCAAATCACATATAAGTTCTGATCCACAAATGGCGGGGTAATGCCGTTTGACGCAGGCATTTTTAGGGGTAGGAGACATGTTTGGGGGTCAATACCGCACCCTCACGGGTGTGTGCGCACATGGGTGCGCCATGTTTCTGTAAGACTAGTTCCTGCTGTCCCGGGGATTTCATACATCCTGCAAATAATCCCCCTGACCTCAGTTTTTCTTGGTTCAACTTGTTTTTTTTTTGCACCTCCTAGGTATAACTGTATACTACTGCCCTAGGACATAAGGGTATCCCCTTCCCTCAAGAAATCCCTCCACAATTTCTTCCCTGGACCCTGAAATCCCTTGTCAGTCCAACCAAATATTCTGCAAAGGCTGCCAACCTTTTTCAAAAAAAGTCATTTTCCACCTGCTTGCCTTGCATTTTGAACACACCAATATGGTTGTCAGGTTTGGGAAATCATGCTCACCCATTTTCAGCCCTCTATGACACCTCCCTGCCGAGATGCATGCCCTGGAACCGGTTAGCTGGGTGAAAGTTTTATTTTTTGGCCTGTTCCTCATATCACAACCCCACAGAAAGATTTTGGCCCATGTGTCTTGGTAACAATACTCCCCTTGTCGATACCTACCTGCCCATACCAAGATCACATTTTTGAGTAAGAATTGCCCCTGCAATGAATATAATTACGCCGAAAACTATTGATGCGAGAACGCGCTTTGACCGGTTCCCACGCTTTCCCCACAAGTTGCCCCATGATTGCATCAAAACTTGGCTTTTGGCCCCTTCCGCCCCAGTTTCCCAAACTTCCCCCAGCCAATAAATCCCGCCCCGAAGATCCCCGCCCCATCATCACCACCCGGAAACAGCCGCCCCGCTCGTGTTTAGATCCCATCCCATCCCCGCCCCATCATCCCCACCTGGAAACAGCCGCCTCGCTAGTGTTTAATATCACATCCCCATCCCCGCCCCATCATCCCCGCCCGGAAAGTGCCGCCCCGCTCGTGTTTACATCACACATCCCCAATCCCCGCCCCCATCATCCCCGCCCGGAAAGTGCCGCCCCCGCTCGTGTTTACATCACAAACCCATCCCCCGCCCCATCAGCCCCACCCGGAAACAGCCCACCCCACTCGTGTTTAGATCCCATCCCCATCCCCGCCCTATCATCCCCACCCGGAAAGCGCTTGCCCCCACATCCCCGCTCCATCATCCATGCCCGCAAAGACCCGCCCCAGATTCCCGCCCCATCAGCCCCCGCCCCTATTCCCTCCCAGACTAGGCTGCCCCGCGATCATCTCCATGCCGCCCCGCCCTCATGTGAATGCCGCCCCAGCGCATTCACATGCCTCCCCACACTAACCCACACATCCCCGTCGGATCATTCCTCCTTTGCACTGGCCCCGGCCCCACTCCCCTCCTTCTTCCTCTCGCCCCTACCCGCCCCGCCCAATTCCTTTCGTGTATTTCCGCCCCCACCCCCTTCAAAATTCCTTGCTCCCAGCTAACATTCAACTCCCGCTCCGACTTTACCGTGTGGATCAAGGGGCTGTGCACCAGCATCACCCTTCGTCTGTTACGCCCACCTCCACTCGACGCAGCTCCCTCGCCGCCCGACCCATCTGGGCTAACCGCCGCCGCCGCTGCCTCCTCACCACTTCGACCCGCGTCTGCGCCGCCACGCCCGTCCTGTCCCCACACCGCTGCTCTGCCCTCTCACCGTGTGCCGCCCATCCTGTCCCACCCCATGCCGGCCGCCTCCAGTGCCCCGCACGCGTCTCCTGTCTTGTTGCCACCTCTCCCTCCCGCCTGACCACTGGGTTTCTACATCCCACCCACGCTGTCTGTGTACATCCACGTCCGCGCCATGTGTGCCTACCGCTTTCATTGACCCCACGTCCCCTGCCGAAGCTCCGATGCTGCTGCATCCACCACCCGGGCTCCCACCTTAACTGGCAACATCCCCCAAAACCCGCGCCGCCCACCACGCCAGCACTGCCGAGCGTCACGCAACCCACAACACCATCGAGCGCATGTGTAGGGAGGCTCGCCAGGGAGGCAGAGCATTGAGGGAGGTGGGTGTCGTTTTCTGTCTTTCTCCCTGCCAAAATTGAGGATTTTCATTGTAGGAAGTATGTGTGCCCGCGTCCCTCACGTCTCCCTCTGCGGCGAGCTCGAAACTTTGAGCTCGACCTCGACGCCAACGTCCTGCTCGAGGAGGACGGCGACAAGGGTGGCGAGCCCAATGGCAAATCACGATAACTACAACAACAGCACCGAGGAGGCGTCGCCCGTGTTCCCTGCCATGGCGACCCCCTGGCCTGCGGCGTCCTCCCGCCGCAGCTCCATGACACCGCCGCGAACATCAAGTGTGCGCAGAGCGGGTCCGTGTCGGCGTCAGCGTCGGTGCACACTTTTAACGCCCTTGCCCCCTCCACACCGCGATGCCGCCAACCCACCGCCAGTGGCTGCTCGGGCAGCGGGTGCTTCGCGCTCGGCATCGACGCACCGCATCCGAGCGGGAGCACCTGTCCCCTGTCCCATCGCGCCTGGCAGCTCCTTATGTGCGTCCACCACCCCGCCCCGTCTACACCGCTGCCGTGCCCTTCTCACGTGCGCCGCCACACCCATCCAGCCGCCACTTGGGCCTGCTCCACAGACCCATCTCCATCCATCTCGACACAGGCCTCCCATTCGGCATCCAACGCGAGCGCGCCTCTCTGTCGTGCGCTGCCTCGCCGGTCCCATCCCCCCTCCGCTTGTAGCCCCGTGCACCCGTCTTGGTATCGGCACGCCCATCCAGCTCACGGCAATACACCCGTGCACCTCCGCATTGGTCTTGCCTCACGACTGCGGTGCCGCTGCACCCTTACGCGCATCCCGCCGGCCCTTCCCCTTCGCACTCGCCACGTCACCACAGCCTCACCCCCCATTCCCGCCCACTACACGTTCCCTGCGCCATCTGCGCCGCCCCTCCCGACCCGTCATTCATCCACCTCACATAAAACCTGCTCACGTTTGCTTAAGCAAACTACATTGAGACGTGCGGGCCTGCTTAAGCTGCTTAAGCATAATATAAATTGTATTAAGCCTAGAACAATACAACTGAGGTAACTACAATATGTGCGACTTTGCTTAAGTGGCTTGAACGGTATGAAAAGACACTATATCCCTGCTTAACCTGCTTAAGCAGCTTAAGCCGCCTCCTGCCTGCCCGAATCGACATCAGTGCCTCACACAGCAAGCCCCAAGAGAACCCATGCGCTGGTGAGGAAAAAGTAGTACACGCCGCTGAGAACACCGAAGAGCGGGGCGTCGTGATGCGGACGACGCATTCCGCCTACCGCCTGTAATAAAATCAGTGTTAACCCGTTTCAGCTAGCTCAATGTTTGAGCAATATGGAAAGCTCATCCCTCAATGTCACACCAAGTCTCCGAGATGTCAGAATGACAGACAGCTTAAGCAGGTGATAATTAAGTAGAAATGAGCAGCTTAAGCCAGTCAACGCTGAAGCAGCTTGACGTGATTGAAAAGTCACGGCTGCATGCGTGAATCCAGTTCAGCGGTTGTGAATGTGGTGTGGAAGTAGAATCGAGGCCACCAGTGAATGAGCCCGAGAAAAGGCTGACAAGTAACGAAGTCAATGGAGATGACAGCTTGCACGCCAACCAAGTGGCACTCACACTCAGAGTTTGATGCCACGGCAAGGAGGGACATGCGCCAAGGAATGAGAGGAGTAGACAGTGTATCACAGCCAGTATATGGGTAAATCGGAGTAGACGTTGCGGGGAGTCGCAATTGCGTCTGGGTGTCGTGAAAGCGGTGGCGACATTGTGGTAGGTGGCTCTGGTGATGCGTGGATACGGCGAGTCCGATGCGAACTGGATATCGATACAAATGTATGTAGCTACAACGTGCCCATGTCTATCTACTGCCCTGATGCCTAACTCGAACAAACAACCCTCTTCCCCACTACCACATGTGCCCACCACGAAATGGCGGCGTCCCCGCCGCCTATGCCCTGGCTCGACCTTGTGCCCCGCTCTCTTCCAGACCGCTCCCGACCTCCTCCGCTCTTCTTCGCTCTACTTCTTGTACCTCCGCCGCCCGCAACTTTGCTACCACCTCTGCCTCTTCCGCTCCCCGCTCACCCCTCAACTCTTCCATCTTCGCCATGAGTTCGGCCTGTGTGTTCGCTAGAGGTGTACCCGCCCTGGGGATATAATGTTGTAGGCGTCTAGAACTGAATGTACCGTCTATTTGCAACCCTTCGACCGTTTCGAGTTTGTATGAATTGAGCATACGGTCCCTGACCCTGTGGGGCTCCGACCATCTGCAGGTGAGTTTCCTGTCGTTGCTCACGGTCTTGGCGAGGTCGCTTCGGAATACCTGTACAAGTTCTCCTGGCTTGAAAATGACCTCGGCCGCGCGTGATCCGAGCACCTTGCGATCGAACACTGCCTTCCTCCCCATGGTGTATGCAACCCGCCCGTTGAATGTGTCTAATAGCTGCTGCTCGACGTAAGCCATGTGCAGCCTTGCGTCCTCCGCTGAGAACTCCGACGCCGCGACCTCCATCGGCGTTTGGGGCGTATTCACCACTCTGCCGAATAGCAGCTCCTTCGAACGGAACTTGACCGCTGGGAGTATGCGGTTATTTAATATGCAAATCGCCTCGTCGAAGTATAGCGGCCAATTCTTTGGGAGGTCGTCTTTGGTCATAGACCTCCAGCTGTCCTCACCTACGTCGGGAGCACACAAGCGTGTGAGCACGTATATCAGCAATTTGTTGGCTCCTTCCACCAGCCTGTTAATCCACGGTGAGTACGCGGAGACGCAGTGAAACTTGATGCCTCTTCTCTCGCAAAAGTTCTCTACGGCTTTGTTTTTGAAATGCTGCCCGTTGTCGACCATGAACGTCTCCATGTCGAGGAAGGTATCGCCGATATATTCGAGTGCGTCCTCCATTGTCGTTGCTGACCCGTGTTCCGTGTACTTGAAGCCCCATATGTGCTGTGAGCAGGTGTCAATGTACAGCCCCACATTTTTATAGCCCCCGACGCCTGTTGGCATCGCTAAGTAGTCGCCCGCTACCAGCTCGAACGGATGTCGCCGGGTAACTGGGTCCAGGAGCGAGTGAAGGTGAGACGGTCCGAACCCTTTGCATCGTGCGCACTCCCTGATCGCCGTTACGATGGATTCGTCAAGTTTCGGGCTGTGGTACTTGTCTATCAACGCCAGCTTGATGCTGTCCTGGTGGAAATGGCCTCCTTCCGCATGGACTTCCGCTGCCTTCGCCCTTGCCTCCACTTTCGTCAAACATTCCCATCTCGGCCTGGCCCGTACTCCCACCCCTCCGCCTAACCACCACAACTTGCCCTCGTCGATGAAGTACTGGGTTGCGCGGTGACGCGTGCGCTTTCTTTCGTTCAGACTGGACCCAAAGTCCAACTCCAAGATCGCATCGATGACCTGCAGGTAAATGGGTTCATCTTTGAATCGTTCCCTGAGGGCCATCGTGCCCTCAGGCACCGGCATGACGAGGTATGTTTCTCCTGCATCTTCCACGCTGAAGAGATCATTGACAATACCTGCACGCGCCTCCCAGTCTGGTGAAACGGTCCACTCGCTCCCGTCTCCCGCCTTCTTTGGTGTCCCCTCGTTCGCCCGACTCAGCGCGTCCGCTACCGCGTTGGTCGTACCCTTTATGTGTTCCGCACCTACAATCTGGTAGCCCATTATTCCATCCCGCCAGCACGTGTGCGTCACATTCAGCTTGTCGTTGACCATTATGTCGCGGAGCGCCTGACAGTCTGTTTCCAGCTTGACTGGTTGCCCCCATATTATCGGCGAAAATTTATCCATGGAGTACTTGAGCGCCGCGAATTCGAGTAGGTGCGGTGGGTATCGTTCCTCCGCTGGTGACGTACGCTTGTATGCGAATGCGATGGGGTGTCGCCTTACAACTGCCTTGCCCCCGGGAGTACCGTGCTCATTTTCTGTGACAGGACCCCGCGAACACATCTTTGCTGCCGTCTGTTGTGACAATGAATGGGTGCTCTCTGACCTCGTCGAACCGTGGCGCTCGCAGCACCGGTTCCGAGATCAATGTGCGCTTGAGCTCGATGAAGCATTTGGTGTGTTTCTCCTGCCACACCGGGCTGAGTTTGTACGTTCTCATCGCCGCCCTCCAGACGGGTTTTCTAGCGTCCGCCGGGATGCTCACCATTTTCAAGAGGTCTTGCAACGGCTGTTCTCGTTTGGCATAGTTCTCGACGAGGTCCCGGAAATACGAGGTGAGGCCCAAGAATGCGTGCAGGTTGAGCACGGTCTCCGGCTGCTTCCAGTTCACGATTGCTGTGAGCTTCGCTGCGTCCGGTGCGACGCGGTTCGGCCCCACCGTAGCTCCCGCAAAGACCGCCTCCGTCATGAACAGCTTGGTCTTTGTTGCAGAGAGGGACATGCCCTCCTCCCGAAACCGGCCAAATATCAGCCTAGGCTTCCCCATCATCCCTTCGAAGTCATCCGCTGCCGTACCTCCGTCATCCACGAACAGCTCCATGATCTCTTTGACGAGGAGATCGTGTAGCCTCGTCGTGCACATATGTCCGAATTCCGTGGGCGTGTCCGTGAGTCCAAAGGGCATGCGGGTGTATGCGTAGTAGCCCTTGCCTGGCACGAACATCACGATGTATGGCTGGATGTTTCGTCTATGTGCAGTGCAAAGAACCCGGAGGCGAAGTCGAAAATGGAAATGTATCGGTGCCCCGATAGGCGTCGTTGTTTATCTCGTATGTCGCCTTGCGGGAACGGTACCACCTTCAGTAGCTCGTTGAGCTCGTGGAAGTTTTGGCAGATTCTCCACTTCTGCGGTTTGGTGGGTGGGTTTTGCTTGGCTTCGGGATTGCGTGGGGGTAAGTCGTACACGGGTGGTAGCCCTGCGCGTATGCACTCCTCATTCAATTTGTGCTTCAACTCCTCGTGGGTTAGGCCCCCTCCTCCGTGCTCCTTCTCGGCGAGCTTGATGGGCGACACACATTTGACGTCCCATCGGTGTATTGGCCGTATCACCCCCGCGCGTTCCAGAACCTCGACCTGTTCGTGGAGGTATTCGGCCTGTGGACGGGATAGCGGCCGTTGTTGCATGCGGGTGCTAAACTTCTTCTCTGGAGGTATTTTCGGTGCATACACCGCACCCGCGACTGGGAACACCTCGCTAACGGCTAGCGCGAAGATGTCCGCGTGTTCCGCTACGAGTTCCCTCACTTTCTGTCGCTGCTCTGCAGTGAGATCAGGTCCTATCTCCACCGACTCGACGATGTGTTCAACTCTCTTCGCGTTGAACGGATCGTTTGTGTGGGTGAAAATCTGCGCCGCCGGTTCTGACGCGTATACTTCTGTGTCGTACATGTCTGATCCACGTTCGGCTAAAATGCTCGCATTGTCAGCTATGCCTTCTGTGAACGGGGCTAGTTCATCGGTGTGTACTCCCCTGGGGGGGGTTGCACCGACCCCCACTGAGTTTACGTGCTTGGGCGCGGTGGTACTGTCCACTAGCGCCATGCCGGCCTCTTCTATTTCCGTGTTGCCGTCCTCCCGCACGTTGCGTCGATTCGGATCTATGACCGTTTTTTTCCGTTTTCAGGTTAATTAAGGTCAAATCTCCGTGTGGATTTAGGTCTACTCCCCTTGCGGGGGCTTCGCCGGCCCCCACTGAGATTACGCGCGTGCACTGTGTGCCTTTCTCCTCCTCCGTGGCGGTTTCGTTTCCGTTCTTTTCTCGCACTTCTGGAACACCGTGGTTAGTCGTGCTTCTTTCCTCGGCGGTTGTTTGGTTAAGTACTCCCCTCACGGGGGATGCGCTGTCCCCCGTTTGAATTTGCGCGCGCTTGTGGCCAGGCTCTTTCGGGTTGCATATGTACCTCCACCCTCAACTCCGATGGGTTATCTCCTTCGTCCTCCACCTCTTCCACCGTCGTTCGTCTTCCTTTCACCTCCCTGGTTTCCATTCCCACGTATCCCTTGTCTTTGGTTTGGGGTATATCCTCTGGATCCATGTGCGCAGTGCACCTCGTGTGAGTTACTATTTTTTCCTGGAAAAATGCTTGTACTTCCTTCAAGGGGTCGCGCCGGCCCCCTCTGAGATTACGTGTGTGCGCCCTTTGCGCTCCTTGTCCCCCTCTTCCTCAACTCTTGCCCACCACGTGCTCATTCCCCCGTCTTCGAACGATTCTAGAACATCCCCATTTCAAGTACTCCCCTCGCGGGGGTCGCGTGAACCCCCAATGAGTTTGTGTGTGCCTTCGTTTCGTTGTGCTGCTCCTCTATTCTTGTGGTTTCCGCCAACTCCTCCCTATCCTCCCCCTCTCTGTCTTCCATAATTGTTTCTAGGTGCTGGTGCTCGTCAAAGCCGTTACAGATACGTAATTTCGGGAATTGTACTCGCCTCGCGGGGGTATTCGCGTACGAATGAACTCCCGTGAAGGCCACGCGCACGCCGGTGTCGCTCACCCGCTTGTGTTTTTCCACCAAGGTTCGCCTTGCTGGTTCTCCAACGTTGCCTGCTTCCTGTTCGCCTCGATGCTGACGACGTCCTGTTTGTAGTCGTGTACTGCGCTGAATATTGTTTGCAGTGGTTTTCCGAAGAGGAATGTCCATCCGCCGCCGCTGTCGAATACCTCGATCGTCCCGTGCGCGCAAACACCCTCCAGCTCAATCTCCCCTTCCCATGTAGCTTCCGAGTCCACCAGCTGTCCGCTCGCCATCCGCAACATTTTGTATGAGGGCCTTCCTCCCCCCAATCTCCCTTTGTGCTGCTCCCAGAACTTCTTGTCCATCGCCGCCACCATCGCTCCCCCGTCGAACAGCCCCTTCATCCGCACCCTCTCCCCTTTCGGTCCCTGCATCGCTAACCAATGCATGAACGGCTCGCATTTCGTACTTCCAGCTCCCACCGCGTACAAGTCAATGATTTCGCATTCCTTCAAGAAAACACTTTGTACGGATGCCCAGTTCCTCCACCTTGATCGCATCCCCGCCAACTCCCTCTCCACTCCTGCGCCATCCTCTCTGGCTTCTGTGGTCCCGGGAATCGCGTCGTGAATCCTGTTTCCCAGGCCGCCCACGTCTTCGGCCCTGCGGGATCCGCCTTCAAGTCGGTATACCACTTTTCCGCTGGCGAGTCCTCCACCAGGTAGTCGACGAGCGCGTCAATGCGTTGGCTGTTGGTTGTGATGCCCAGGTCGCGCATGTGGGCTCTGAACCTCTTCATGAACGTGCTCGGGGTGACCGTGTTGGAACCCGTTTCTGCTTCTGGGTCGCCTGCGAACATTGGAACTACCTCTGCGCCTGCCATTTTCCTTCTCTGCTGCTGCTGTGTGTGTGGTGGTTGTGGTTGTGGTGAGGGTGTGGTTCTCTGCTGCGTCGTCGGTGCAAACGGAGACGATGGTGGTGTATCCAGTTGCTCAAGGGCTTCGAAAAGATCGCTGCTGAGAGTGCTAAGGCTGCTGCTGCTGTTTGTCGACGACTTGGATGGGGTTGCTATAGGGCTTCTGTCTGCGCTAGAGCTCGGTGACTTCGACACAAATCTGCCTTGTGTATCTCGTGGGCGCAATAGGGAACTCCTCGGTGTCGCCAGAACTCTTCTACTTCTCTGACTCTGCTAGTTTGCTACTGTGGTGCTGCGCGTTGGTTCGAATGCCGCTCCAATCACCACTATGTGGTAGGTGGCTCTGGTGATGCGTGGATACGGCGAGTCCGATGCGAACTGGATATCGATACAAACATATGTAGCTACAGCGTGCCCATGTCTATCTACTGCCCTGATGCCTAACTCGAACAAACAACCCCTCGTCCCCACTACCACAACATGGTGGTCGATACGAAGACAAGCGCTGCTCTGCCACTGATTGACACAAGATCACCGATCACTGATGCTTGGGCCACTCTTGTCCTTTGACCATCATCTCCCACTTTCAAACTTCCTCTCCTTCGACACCTTCAGCCTCAGCGTGCTTCTTAAAATTTTTACCATGGCCTGTGGACTCGAGAGCCCAGGGTTGGAACCCTTGTACCGGTTTTCCGCGTGCTTTCACACATTGCCACCCACGCCCTTCTGTCTCTTTCCTCAATGCCACCCTGCCGATGCCATCCTGCTCGGGATTCTTTGTGCGCGGATTTCACCTTCCATTTTCCCCAGTTTCTGCAACTTTCTTCCCACCCCCGCGCGTGTGCAGGCCTGGTATTATGCTACGGAACATAAGGCGCGGCCAGATTTGATCTTTATGCGTCAAGTCGGAGTTGGGCATGCCACTTGTTTTTTGCATGGCCACAGCACGACCATCTCACGAGTCACGGGGGACTTCTCTGGAGCATAAACATACACTTGGGATGCCCTTGCAGGAGCACCTGATTAAGCAGCTTCACTAGTTTAACCCACTTAAGCAGGCTCGTAACGCTTAAGCAGGTTAAGCCCTGGCTTGATCATCCCACGCACGGGTCTTCCCCGCCCTATATCGTTTAAGCGGACCAAGGTGCTTAAGCAGCACGGCTTAAGCGGTTTCTGTTATCCCTGCTTCTCAAGCTGCTTAAGCAGATCAAGTTGCTTAAGCAGGTTCTTCCACGGCATACTTTCAGCATGAATGTATTATGTATTACACCTATGTACAATATCTAAATGGCTTAAGCAGCTTAAGCATTCGAGAGCAGGTGACAGACCTCACTGCTGCGCTCTTCCTGCATGCACCGTCCCGCCCCGCGTCTACACTGCTCCCGCACCCTCCTCCCGTGCGCTGTCACGCCCGCCCCGCCCCGTCTCGTCCCGCCTCCACTTGCGCCCGCTCCGCGCGTCGGCGCACCCATCCGGGCCCGCTCCGAGTCCACACCGCCGTTTACCTCTTCCGCTGCTACACCGGCAGCGCGCCGTCTACCGGCACCCGCCCCTGCGCCGCCACACCCATACACTACTGCGACGCCATCGACGCTGTCTGCAACCCCGCGCTCGGAACCACCTCAGTACTATGCTACCGTATTTTTCGCGCCGTTGTTCTTTGAAACACGGGGTACGCCCGCCTCATTGACGTCCCCGCCCCATAACCCGTCGCCCGCACCGAGTTCGCCACACGCCGTACCCCACCGCACGCAGCGTCTCCACCTCCAGCGTCAGCGCACACCTCCATTCCCGCTATGTTTAGGTGCCTCGCCAGTTCTTTCGCCGCCTTCCCCTCACTACCTTGCTCCGACCCCTCTGCCTTTGCTTGCGCCACCACCGCGCAAGCTCCCACGCCGCCCTACTTTATCTCCCATGAAACCTCCATCCCTTACACCACCCGTTCTACACACTATCTCCCCATCTTCCCACACTCCACGCAGCCTCGTTCCTGTAGTCGTGTGCTTCGTGTACAGCTACGCTCCGCAATAATACTCCCCTGCATTAGTGTGAGCTGCCATATATCTGAGTAGATTTTCAATAACAATGTCCAAGTCGCGTTCTGGAACCGTCCTAATCTCCCACCGCGTTTAGTCTCAACCTTTTTTTTGCTGAATCCTTTGTCTTCGATCCTAAACTCAAAGTAGTTCTTCCCGTTTACTATCCTTTCAACGTTTCGCCACCTAACCTCCACCTTCCTCTAAATCAAAACTCATCGCGCTCGTTTCAATTACAAAGGTGTGTTCCCTTGCACTTTTCCCTCTTCCGTCCGTGGAATCAATGGTCCCTCCCTCGCTGAATTCAGAATAATAGATCCCTTGTCTTGCATAGCCGTGAAGCCTCGGTCTTCAAGCTCTCCGCGGCGCGGGCAGCCGCCCCGGCACCGGCACCTCCTCGCTGCGCCCGAACAGCCGCCCCACCACTACAGGGGATGGCATACCCTCGACGCCGGGCGGGAAGCGCGAGGCGTTTGCGTCCCTTTGAACAAGTCAGTCCAAAACAGTCCTTTCCTTTGCCTCCAATGCACTCCTGACTTGAAAGCTACAGCTGAAACTAAGGCTAAATCCAAGGCAGCAAATTTGACTCGGAACCTTGTTGAGACACATATCTGCGCTGGGATTGACCTACTCATGCTCCGCAGTACGTTAACTCATTCCGTTCAATGGCTCTAGCTGACTCGTCTCTTCAGCTCATTTCCGGCTCGCCCATTAGACGTACCCAGTTTATCTGAACGCCGTGACTATCGCATACTGGTCAGGTGAGTCTTTTCCTCCGCTTACGACGCACTTTGACTTGGAAATTTAAGCCGGAACTATGGCCAAATTTATAGCGATATAATTTGACGCGCGGAATCGCCCGCGCACGGTACGTAGCCACTATGGTATTGAATACCTCTTGCTAACCCAAGCTAGTTCGAGTAGATGTTTGTCTTTGAAAAGTGCACGTATGTCCTTATTTCTTGTAATCCTCGTTGAACTGACTCGAAGATAGTTCAACTATCAAGCCGGGGGTTTATCTCGGATATGTTTTGATTCCGACTCCTCTCTCACATATGAATTTGTTATATTTTTCAACTCAACCTCTATCTCGTGGAGCTGACTTCGGCTTCAGTTCACCCAACTCCCGCTCAAGTAACTCTCCATGCTCGAGGTATGTCCTCAACTTCAAACTATCTATAACTCAGTTCCGGCGTGTTGCATTCGATCATGTACCTGCATTCCCCGTTTACAGTGTCTCGAATCGAATCAACTGACCTGCCTTACCTAGCCGAAACTCTGGCAGAAACTCTGGGTAGATGTATGGCTGTTATCCCTTACTCGATATATCTTGTGGACTGAAATCAACACCATTATCGTCTCACTACTGGCTCGGTCGGTTCAACGACATCTATGTTTTCCTTTGAATCAGACTAACCAGCGCAGTTACTAGCCCTCGACCTCAACTTAACAACTCTCGAGTTCAAGCTCGGGCCCCAGGTTTCGGTTTCGGTTTCATTAACTTTTTTCTCTGACAACTTTCTTGTATCTCGCCCCACTGTCTCGGACAGTCCCAACGACATTTATTCCAAAACCCAACACGGGTACAGCTGCACCTCGTTCCGTCATGTAGCTGAGTCTGACACGTACCGGATCCAGTGCTTTGATGTCAATAAACTGACCTTGACTTTCCTCACACCGGTAAACATTCACCTCATCTCATACCTATTCTGACTTGCCACTCAAGTAGATTCGGAACTGGACCTTGGCCCGACTCGCTTACTTGAGCTTAGCGCTTTTGGTGCCCAGCTCGCTAACTACCGGGAGATGCTGAGTTTATTCAAATCTTATCCCAGGTGAGTTCAACTTTACTTACCTTTATCCCCTTGTCTTCCTGACTTGACCTATTACTTGATCTCGTTGCCTAGGTTCAAGCTCAACATGTTGATGTTCAACCTACTCAAACTTCGCCTTGTATTCAAATCCAAATTCAACTTCACAACTCCAACTGTGGTCTTCTCCGTTCGATATGCCTGTCGGCTTTCTTTTCTCCTCAGCTGCGTCCCTCCCGACTTTTCAAACTTTCACTATGATCCCTGGCTCAAACTCGCTGTACCATCTACCTTGGTTCGAGTCAATCCTCCCGCACAAGGCGTGTTTCAAGTTCGTTGGTTTCAAACTCTTCCCAATCCCGTATTTCTTCCTTAAACTATGTGCCCAACCTTGTCTTCGTTCATCCCTAACCAATGCTCTCACTTGACCAGTCTTAACTACATTCGAAGTGCGTTCCCATCTACGCAAGGCTTCCCGTGTATTTATCTTCTGGTCTTTGAGCTCGGTGTGCTGGCACATATTCTCAGATGCACAGGAGGTACACATTCATCTATTGTAATTTCTCAATTCGTTAAACTTACGCACCTTCCAAATTCGAGTTTGAAGATCTAGACTCAGTCATCGCCACGCTCTTCCAACTCGGCGTCGGCACGCACTCTCAAATGCACAGCATATTCCACCGACTTGGATTGACAGAGGTAAGCCTTAAATCTTGATTGCCTTCCGTTTCATCTTCTAAATTTCTCGTCTCAGACCCACAGGCACACCCAGATCTCCCCCTTCGGATTTGAGTTCAAAGACTTGATTCTTGCTTGGTATATGTAAGTCTTCTCCGCCTCTCTCTCATTTCATTTTCATTTCAACATTTCAAACCAATTCATTTCATACCAACTCAAAGATCGTCCCCACATCCTCGGCGCCGATGCGAGGCTAGATATATTCGAGGAGGCTGGGGGTATTCATTCCGCCCGGGCCCTGTCGTGGTGGAATTCGTCAGGGGATGGGGTTTAGTAGGCAGCCATCACATATAACACTTTTTATAAAACAATCAAACGGTTTGAATTCACCTACCTCGGACGCAACTCTGAATCAACTTTTGAAAAATGGCATGAAAGGATTGTAAGGTAAGTCCCACTCTGTCAGTCTCACTTGTACTTACCCCGCGGCACTCAGACTTGCGCTTTTAAAACGTTTCGGAAGTATAATAATTTAAATTGTATTTCGTGTCCACCCATCACGTGGTATGTTACTCGTCCTGTTAAGGGACGAGTCCTTTACCCTACAAGTTTTCGCGGATAACACCCTATCCCCATTGGTAAATTTTTCGTCACGAGTCGCTATGGCTATTGGCTGGGTCCACTTTTTTTTCCCTTGCGCTACCATCATGGCGTATCGTGACTTCACGTGATTTCACGTGCTGATGGGTGTTCTAGTTGGACCGATATATCGAAGCAGAATTTATTGTTTTTGGCTCATATTTTGGTTCAACATACATGAGAGGTAATTCTAGTATTTTCGGGCTTCGGTTTAGGTTAGTTTGAAGTCCAGTTTGAATTTCAGGTTTTCAAATTGAATTCCAATTAACGTCGGATAATTGCCGGTGTGAATGCACTGTTATTTTGGAGGTTTCAGCTCTCGTAAAACACGTGCTGATCGGCGAATTCTCAACCGTTGATTCGGTCGACTTTGACTGGAATAATGCACTGTTATTTTGGTTGACTTTGGGCTGACTGATCCAACGGAATATTTTTGGGACGATTCGCTGATTAATTCATGCCATTGTATTCGAGTCATTTATGTGAATGGGTCAGCAACAATTTATTTTTGGTTATAGATGATCATGTTACCTTCGATAGATGGCTTGCTTCGGATGTTTTATCCTGGGTCTTCATAAATATAGGGTGGAACTGATCGGTTTAGTTTTCGGGTTTGCTCTTTTGATCTTGTGCTTCTTTTAGAAGCAGGTCATGGGTTCTTGCTTCATGTTGAGAGGGTACGAACCTTGTTATTTTTTATTTTATTTCATATCAAATGACCGTAATCAAAACAGGTCATAGCTTGCTTTATGTTGAGGGTACAAACCTTGTTGTTTTTTATTTATTTTTATACTGTATAAAAATAAAAATCACACAGAACTACGTCCTTTGTGTGTGGCTTCTTCATCGGTCCCTTGCATGGTCCAATATTATTTCTTCTAGAAGCGACCTCGGCTCTGCTGGTGTATGAGCTGCAGTGTGGTTGTGAGTTGTTGTCCCGACATGTTCCTGGCGTGTTACTGACAAGCAGACTTAGATGGCGACTACCGAAGCTCTTGTTCACGCTTAACCGATATGTCACACGAGGGCTCTTAATAATGCGTGTTATGCTCGCGATTCTCAACCTGTCAGTTTCAAGTACGACGCAGATTGGAATTTATCGCCGGTGATCACTTGGTGTGAGGCCGATGCTTCGCACGGCGGGACTCGTACTTTCTTTTTTTTTATACGGTACTGAATAACTAGGCCTATTTTTCCTCATGACAATCACCAGTGCCTGCTGCCAACCACCACCCAACTTGAGCATTCCGAGATCTACGGGACTTTCAAGCACAATTGAAGAGAGAAATAACATCGGAGAGGGATATGGTAGGGAGACCGGAGAACGAAGCACGAAAATGAAAGGAACTCACCTTTGCTATTTAAGAAAAATACAATGGAGCGGCGTCGTTGCGCAGCTGGTGGATCAACCGAATATTTGTTTCAGAAAAAGAGGTGGGGAGTCGCGGGGACTGTCAAAAAGTTCCAGAAAACCGTGGAGCTGTTTGCCGCAACTGAAACTGTTGCCATGATACTCCGGCATCTCCACAGCATCTCCAATAAACAGGCACACATGAACATTATACAAATGAATGAATCCGAGTGTTTGATTTTTCATATCTCTAGTCTACATCTGTGGAAAACGCGTAATCGCACCCGGGAGAGGTCCAACTCGTCAGCCGATGATGCAAGCGCAGAGTACCAGCGTTTACAGCGGTGGTGCAAGTACCGGACAGAGTACGGGATAACAATAGTCTAAAATAGCCACACCAACCAGGTTCAGTGTTGTTGGCGCGTGGCCTGTCTACAAAGCAAGTTTCAGATTTCATTTATAGCCGGATAGTGGAAACCCTCACCTCTTGAGGCATGTATCGTTACACAGTAATGAGGTAACCAACCAAGGCCGTAGTCCCATTTCTGCCGCCAAAATCCGCGAGTAAAACGTGGATGGCGCACAAGACGAGCCTCCTGTTTCGCATTCCTGTTTGTGAATTGCGAATGGGCTCTATGATGTTGGCGGCGCCTTCGATTCCAACCGAGTACAGAGGAAGATCATGCTGAGAGTTAGTGCCAGCGGAACCGTCAGTGCACAAAAAAATATGTGCATGCACCCGGATCGTGTCCTCAGTCACACCAGTGAGCTCCCGCTCTTGGGCTGTGAGCTGGCTCTGGATAGTGATGAAGGGAGCGATGACCAGGGTCTTGGCGTCGCCGTGAACATGAATGAGTCTTGTTTTTCCAAGAGGTTTTAAACCAAAAGAGCGAAACGCACCGAGGTTCGCGAGGTGCGAAGCCAGCTTGAGGCTGTTGATGACCTTTTTTAAAGCCGCCCTCAACGTGGAACGTCAGCATGCCGCCGAATGCGTCCTTGCGCAGCGTCTTGAGCGCAAGCTGGTGCGAGGGGTGCAATGGAAGCTCAGGTACTAACCTTGAGGTGTGCCTCGAGGTATCTACGACACACAGTCAGAATATGAATTGGGGAGCATAACCAAGCGTAACAAAGAGTCGCACTTAGCAACGGCGAGCGCGCCGTCGCAGTGGCGGTGCGCTCCCAAACTCAGGGTTTTGACCAAGGGTGTGCCGGGCCGAGAAGCCGAGACCTAGGGCAGGGAGGGTGGGTCGACCAGATGGCCGATAAAAAAAAAAATGACCTCTTATAATTTTGCCCAAAACTCATCTAGAGGACATCCAATTAAGCTATAAAACACCTCCGTGCTCCCTCGAGCTTGTACAAAGCCCGAATCAAGTCTAAAAAAAGCTGCATCACCTAGATCCGACCCTTTAGGAAGTGTTCCGTCATCGAGTTGGCACTGCTTGGCAGCGGCAACTAGCAAATCATCGCTATTTTTGACCAAAGACATGGCTCATTCCGAGGTGACACTAATCGAGCTGCGGAGGGTCAGCCGGGCAAGAGGTGTCGCAGAGGGTGAGGAGACGGTATCGCGTACATTGCTATTGGAAATGTTGTGCCGATATTATCGAACCGTTTCCGGACATTCAAGTCGTCCAGAGCACAAGAGAACCCTTGAAGTCGACTTGGTACTAGTGATTTCGAGTTGCCGGAATAGTGTTATAGCTGAAAATGAGTGTTGAAGAGTCCCGTTCGTGCCGAACCAAGAAGCGGATCAAAAATTACCTTATTTGGACGTCACGTGGTAGGGTGGTTCAGAGCAAGGGGTTGCTAATAAAAAAAACGGCCCTAGGTATTTTTTTTTCGTTTCAGAATCCCCTTGGTTTTGACACCCCGGAGCGCCTGCCACCACGCAGACCGCGCGCCGAGGTATGGGCCGAGATCGAGATCCTGCTACACGCCGCCAACCACAAAACAAGAGAAATAAAGGCAGCATTTACCTCGATCCGGACCTGAAAGGCAAACCCATAGGGAAGAAGATCTCTGTTAGGGGCGCGTTGCCGTACGCAGCAAAGGGGCTGGCAGTGGTGATCATAATAGGAGTGGATCGCAGAGAGTCTCCACTTAGATCGAGCCCGGAAACTTGAGATTAATATTCTTGCACCCTGTATGTGGAAGCCAGCGGCAGCTCATACATGTTCTTCCAGTTTTCGTACGGCATGCTTGAGTAGAATTTGACGGAGAGCAGACAGGAGAGGCGTGCCGCGGAGATCAAATGCCAAATCCCGGACCGCTTGATACCCGGCTTTAGACTGATGATGAGATCAAAAGGTTGTGAATGCGGGTGTAATAGCACTCAGATTCGCCCACACGATTAAGCAGGTGAGAGCAGACGGCGGCATACCGGAGTCATGTTTGACGCGTTGTGGGCCAGTGTCATACGGGTATAAACATCAGGTGTATCAGTGTGAATCGAGTCGCAGCTTGGACTTCATTATGGTTTGTCTGCCGAAGTGACGTGGGACTAACATTGTCTTAAACTCGGCGCACTATACCTGTTCACTCATGTCTACAAGCTACAACATATCTTGCTTCCTTGTTCACGATGGGCATCGGTTCTAAAGTTTGAATCCCCCGCGCATTGGCATGCATTCTGCCCGTTCCATTTCCTTCACGCCCCCCGCGATCTTTCCCCGCAAAATTGATTCCAATCAGTGCGCGCTGTAGGCGGTATCCGAATGCTTCTCTACTCCGACTGTTTTCACTCAGGCTGCCATTTCCCAACTCTTCGATGACACACCAACAATACCGTCCCACGAAGACCGATCGCACCGGTGCATGTGGAAATGTGCCAAGACTTTACACGCGGAGTCCCCGAATGTTCCATTCGAGGGCAAGACATCCCATCCGAGTCCTGCGCTTCTTTTTTGGCATGTCTATGAAGGAAACTAGACGAGCTCTCCCACTGCGATTCCACCCATGCTCCCGATCAATTGCACCCCAATTCAGCTAGGTACACGGTACGTGCCCATCCAAATAATGCTGGCGCCAGCGGCCATCACCTGACTGAGGCCCCGATAACTCGCGAGATGGACCCACAGATGCGACTGTGCATGCCTGTAGCCTCCAGCATCGATCGTTGTATGTACGTGGTTCACTCTCGACATTTGAGCTGTTCATACGATTGTTCCAACCATCTTGTACTGGTTTCTTCGCAGCGGGGTCTTTCGTCGGATCAGCGGTCTGACACGGATTGAATATCATGACTTGGAGATTGAAAAAACACACTACTAGTGGTGTGAGACATTCATGAAATTCCATGCCCGCGGGGCATTTCCCGCCTCTGCATTTGTTCCGCCGATTCATGCGACATCAGATGTGTGAATATCCTCTTCCAACTCTCCTGGTCTGACATCGCGTGCTGCATCTGTGACAAATGATAAGCCGGTTTAATACTGACCAGTCCACAATCAAATCTAGGAATAAGCTCTACTATGGTTGGGTGCGAATCATACATAAGTTCTGAACCACGAGTGGCGGGGTAACACCGTTTCGCGCAGGCATTTTCAGGGATAAGAGGCATGCTTTGGGGTCCATACTTAATCCCCACGGGTGTGCGCACACGGGTGCGCCATGTTTCCGGAAAGCACATAGATAGTCGCAATTTGGATAAAATTCAAGGACAGCACAGATAAATCCCGGCGGTTGGAGGGAACCGGATGGTGAGTACATCTCACGTGAACGATTCTAGGCCAATTGGACCCATATTGAGCAGCCCAGCACCACTTGATCTGAAATTCGGAGTGGGGTTTAGTCAGCGGGGGACACAGACTTCCGGAACACCTAGGACTTGGTGTACTCACTCCTGAGGACTCAAAGGGAAGGTGTGTTGGTGCGATTGGGGCAGCGGGTGCCCCCTACTCATGGCATAACCTGAATTCAACCGATTTCAGTAGATCGGTGGCGCTAGCATAAGGAGTGCCCTCACCGATAATTCCTCCTCCCCAGACACTCTAAAACATCCTTAAAACATCCCAAAAAATTGGCGGGCCCGGAGGCTACCTCAACACGGAGCTATTCGTGAGTTTGTGGACCCAATTATTTCCTTTTGCTTATACTGTGCCGGGAAGGCCTTGCAGAAGTTGGGGGGGCTCTGGGATCGATTCCCAGGATATTTAAACGGGGTAACACACTGCTCCGACGATAATTCTGTTTGTCTAGGGCTGCTGGTGCCAGGAGTTTTTTTTAGGGTTGATATCCATACTGCACAGCAGGGGTGGTTCCTCTCACTTTTAAAGCGATGTATTCAGCTATTTTAACCGTGTTTCAGTCCTTAAAAAGCAGGTCTCGCTTGTTCAGCTTTAAGGGATATCTGCACCTCTAATTTCCCCTTTGAGACACTGGCGTTAGTATCCCTAAATAGGAATCCCCTTCTTGGAACCTCATTGCGGCTACAGTCTGACAGCTTCAACTTGGTGGCAGCAACTGGTGATGGCCACAGAGGAATAAAGGATAAAGAGGCCCTCTTTCTTTTCCCAGGTCTCTCTTTACTGCCGTGTTGAATGCCGCTGATCGGGGATCACCGAGATCACCGCATCAGGGATGCCGATGCAGACCGCCATGTGTACAGCCCACACATGCTCTAAAGTCAACTAAAGGCCCAAAAGATTCCTAAAATGCATTCATAGTTTGTTAAAGTACTTGTAACCCGCTGCTTCAAGTTGCCGGTCAATTACCATGTTTTTTTTAAAAAGAGAACAAAACAGAGACGGCGGATTCGAACGGTGTGTATGGTCGGGATTGGTTGATGGGATAGTGTGGACAGGACACGTGAGCAAATTGCAAGACAGGCGGTTCGCATAGACCTACTCATATCCTCGCCAATACCCTTTTGTCAAATATGCAGTCACATAGGCTGCACACCGAGCCTGTTCCAAAATCGCCGCCAACTAAACTTTAGATGCGAAAAAAAAAAAAAAAAAAGAAAAGACTAAAAGACAACAGATTCGAACCGACGGCGTCTTTGCGAATTATATAAGCGCTAAATTCATTAGATCGAGCTCTTAAAAAGACTTCAAATATCTAATGGGCACCGCCACTATTTTCGTTCCACGGATAGACGCACTGACTTACTTTCAGGTCGCCAAAAATCCGATGTCGATTGATCAAAGGAACGATTACATAAAGTACTCGTAATCCTGGCACATCCGCTTGCGTGCGTTTTTGGCTGGTTCACCCTTGTGAAAGTCTTATCCCATTTTTAGTTTTGTCAAATATATGGTTATTGGCAAGTCATGTATGGAATCTCATACGTAGCTCATTTGTCGTAGCCCTCCACGGCTAGCAATTCTCGCCGCCTAGGCCATAATGGTAATCAGACTATGGGCCATTTGTGAGCTCTTGGCAGTATTTTTCCTCGCAAACACTGATTTCGACGCAGACAATAACACGAGGGTACACTTCTACTGTTCAAAATCTTGAAATCTGCTCTCATTCTTGTCTAGAAAATGCTATGTTTCCTCATTCTTGTGTATGCTCGTACGTATGACCGTTTGTGCACTGAATCACTGCCGAGCACAATTTATTATGTTAGTGGAAGTAGCTGTCGTGGCTTGCAGTATATTGGCAGTGGGGGCCACCCAGGGTATGTTTTTTAACCTTGTGCATATGGGCGAAGCTTTACGTTGGTCTCTGTACAGGAACTTCCCAGCCTGCACTGTTGGGCTGCGGACTCGATGCATAATCGCCGCTACTGAAGCAGTACGCAAGTGGAACGTGGTCTGTATGCATCGTCCACTATGATACAACCTCCTGACCTAACGTAGGATTGCGCCCGTTTGTTTTGAGCGTGCGTAGTCATTTTGTCCCTTGCGATACCTTCTTTAATTCCCTGAACAGTCATCATACTGATCCTCACGGTGGTGAAACTATTTCCGCCACTGCCTCCACAATTTCGAGTTTTGGGGAAGATGAATGTAAATGTCATGAAGGGACTGAGCATCGCGACCCGGGTGCGGAATCCAACGTACGTCGAATATTCGTACGGCGCGAATTATGGCTCACCTCTGCTACAGACTAGATATGCTTGCCCGGGATTCCCTCAATTACTTCGCTTTTACGTTCAGTGAGACCATCTTTACCCCGCAACTTATTCAAACTAACTTGCCCATGAACAGCTTTCACGCTCGCCAACGCTGTAATATATGAAACCTCCTTTGCCGCACATTATTGATCAATGTTACTTGGGTATGTCGTTCTCCTCCTGCTTTATGGCTCGGTCCTGACGTTTGTTACCAGTCCAACCGCTGCTACATCATGTATAGCGATAAGTTGACTCGCCTTCTCATGGAACTCGGTACTCAACTGACACAGGTCTCGCGCATGATAATAAACATCCGCTCCCACCCCACACCCACTGTCCGAGACGGCCCGGGTGATTCCATCAATCTGGTCTCCTCAGATGTGGTCTTTGCTGAAAACAGCGCATATGACGAGGGGCAGAGTGGGGGCGGGGTATCGGAAGTTCGGCGGATGAGTATAAGCCAGCCGTTTAGAGATGGGAACTTCAAGGAGCGGGAGAGCCAGATGGATGAGTTTGAGATGATTAATACCCCGCGAGGTCTTGGACGAAGTTTAATTCCACAACTAGTTGAGTTGACGTGCCGTTTGCTGCGCCCCGTGCCAAGCTCTGAATGGTGGAACCTGGCCCGCCTGCGACTCACTGCCAGACTCACAAGCAATATTGTCACATCATGTGATGTGACCTGCGTGTTTCTACGCGTTTTTGCTCAAACCACCACAGTGACCCTCTGCTATCCGACATGTCCATTGCTGCCGCCCTTCGAGCACAGGTTTCAGACCCCAGCTCGGCTATATCCCGCCAACAAGAGCTTTTGGACGAAATGCAGACGCGTCTAGAGCACCTGCAGAATCAATTGGATTCTATCGCCTACCTGGTCTTGACTCTTCCCCCTGAAATGACCTCTGAAATCTCCATTCATTGTTTGCCCGCCAAGAGGGATATGGACGTCGTCAACCTGGAGGAGGTTCCATTACTCCTGATGCACGTCTGTCGAGCATGGCGGCACATTGCCATCTACACCCGCACTTTGGACCACATTTGATATCTGTCAAACGGCGGGCCTTCACTGTCTCGCAGAAATACTAGTAGCGCAGGCCTGGTTCGAGCGTGCCCGGAAATGCCCTCTTTCCGTCAGCATTTACGGGTCATTGTCAGCGCACAATGCTTTCGATGCCTTCATGAAAACCGTGACATTCCGGCAGAATTCGCGCCAAATGGCTTCATTGGAGCTACATATGCATGTGGATGACTTCAGGGTGGTGGATTTGCACTTTTTCGAAGTCTTTGACTTCCCACTGCTCCAAAAGTTTTCGGTTCGCATCCTCATTGACAAGGACTCGGAAGAAGATCCAGCCGATGTTGACGTCACCGTCATGTTCAACGATACCCCCCAAAGTTAGTCTCTCGTAGACAGACACTCTATACGAACCAAGCTCGTACCTCGCTGTATAGAGTCTGTTGCTTACCGCGGGGTCCGGATCGTGGTGCTGCCTTATTATATAATCGATACGTGGCGCGGGTTCGATTCCTGGCCTCTACAACCTGTTTTCTTTCAGTAAACAGCACGGTTTTGAGGCAGGAACCACTGAAAGTCTCTTTCTGATAGAACTTTTACCTACCTCTAATTTTCTCAGCATAATCCTTCAAGTTTCCGTTGGTTTGTGCTTCGGTTTGGATTTTACTTCGGCACTCACATGATCGGCGCAGGCAATGGCCGATGTTCAACATGATGGTAAGAGGCCGGCAAGTGGCGGGGCACAAACAGTTGAAGAGTTCATGGACACAATTTGTAAAATACAAAGAGCAGAGTGGTTCAGAAGACGCCGCTCGTCGTCGACCTTCGGTCGACTCCTTGCGGCGGCTTGTAATTGCCTCTGACCACAGGCTTTGATACTATTCTAGCCCCTGATATGTCCACGGATTTGATGGCGAGCCGTACCTCTCGCAAAATTTAATCTTTTTGGTTGGATTTTGCTCTGGGACATACATTAACTCATGATATGTCACTGGATGACTTTCCATAAGCCTTTTCTTTTCTTAAACCTTGTTTGAGCGGTCCCAACTCTTCCGTCAGAAGGATCAATCTGATTAGTTTATTGTATTCGAGCCCCCACAAGCCATAGAAGATATTAAAAGCTATTATTTCGTTGATATGGTTGGATAGCACGTGAGTGTTGCGCAGACTCAATCCGACCACTGTGCTACACCATGATATGGGTGTATGAGATATGTACGATGGACGGCAGCTTGCGGGAACAAAAGAAAAGCTTGATGGTTACGATATTCGTGCTGCCGTAGGCGGCGCGAAAGGCAAGAGCAGCGGAGCCGGCAAATTTCGTTGTGGGAGAGGCATGCCGAGTCAGCCGGTGACACACGGCTGTGTTGATCTCGCCGGAAAGAGGTTGACAGCCGCCCAAAATGATGAATTCGAGGTAAGATTATTCTGTAGAGGGGGTAGGGACCCCTCTTACAGATTATAATAAATTAAGCTCTATGAGAGGGTACAAGAAATTCTAAACGAGATCTAAGCCCGATGGGGTCCCGACAGCTGTCATGTCAGTGCGCTGATTCGGCGGTTTTAGAGCTCGAAATATTCTAAAAACATTGTTTAAGGCTTATGGAAAGTCATCCACTTGCAGAGTTTATAGATTATTTGAGGAATGAAAGCTATTGGTATGACGATGCCAGTTTTGATGTCACTTTTGACCCCTGATGTGAAATCGACATCATTGCTTTATGCTGCATGCACTTTTTCCCTTCCACTCAAGCTGAGTCTCTGAAACGACTTGAAACACATTCAGAATTTCGGGGAATTTTCTTTGGGGGAATCCATGGTCTAGACGAAGAGATATCGGGGAAGTGGAAACAGTTTTGATCCAAAACCGGCTTTTTTGGGCATTCTGATTTTCTGGAGCCCTCATTCCTGGTGCAATAAATCTAAATTTTGGAGAGGAGACAACTATTATGCATGACCACCACATACTATTTTTTCCAAGTGTTCTATCCAGATTTGCAACCGGGATTCCCCAAACTTCCACTTCAGGGGCTAGAATAGTACCACGTCAGCTTGATTTCAAATCGTGTCACGCTTTTGACGGCATTCTTGCACATCTAGTGCACAACAGTACTAACGTACTGTTTGTGAAGAACAGTTTCTACGCCGTTTTTAAAATTTCTGAGGAGACAAAGAGTTAGAGAGGTAGCAATAAATGTCATTTGCTGCAAAACTTCATACAATTTGAAAGCCTCTGTGCTGGAGGAAGAGAATCGGAGAAAGCTGACATAAGACTAGTCTTGTGTTTACCGCGGGGGTCTGATTGGAGTGCGCTCTTATTATGTAATCTTATGTCAGCTTTCTCCGATTCTCTTCCCTCAACACCAGGGCACTCAAATTCGATAAAGTTTTGGAGTAGATAGCATTTAATACCCCTGTCTTACCTTCTGTGTCCTCAGAAAATTTAAAGAGGATGTAGAACCTGTTCTGTTGAACAGCGACTGCTGCCCGAGTCGATCATGTGACTACCGGCGCAAAATTTAAGTTGAGCATAAACCAATGAAATCTTCAACGATTATTCCGGAGAAAATTCAAGCATGCTAGAATCAATATCAGAGAGCGGTTTTCTGTGGTCCCTGTTACAAAAACGCATTATTGATGGAAACAAAAGCTTGTGGAGGCCAGGAATCGAACCCGCGCACGCTCCGATTACATAATAAGGCAGCACTACGATCAGGACCCCGCGGTAAACAACAGACTCTATACAGCGAGGTACGAGCTTGGTATGTATAGAGCGTCTGTCTACGAGAGACTAGTACCGTCCTAAGAGCATCCTGGATGAGTGCAGCTACTCCGTCATGAGGTTGCACATTAGCTTACGTTGCGTGTTTGCTCTTGAAAATATACATCGGGTCTGCGGCAAGGACACGAACGAAAGCCGGCCATGGCAAAGTCTTCAATGTGTAAAGGATGGTGACAGGCAACAGGCGGGCATCAAATTTCCCTTTGCACTTGTTTGTACCGCCTGCCAAACGGCAGATTTCGATGGCAAATTGCCTCCACATCGACCAGAGACTCTGTAGCATTGATTCAAGTCATCCGAGGCATATTTTACACTCATAATAGGGCATTAAAGGTATCTTCCATGTTTAAAAGCACCAAATAGTGCCATAAACCACAAATCGACCCTCAGGTGGATGTGTTTGATGCAATCACTTCTGTTGTTTCACAGCGAATTCTTTGGTCCATCATAGCACATCCAATACTGCACCGTTCGCCCTAAACTAAAATGCAATGAGCTAATAAAATCAATCTTCAGGGAATGTCCCGCGCACATTTTCAAATTTGTTCTTAGAACCTTTGTTAAAAAATGAACAAGAAAAACACATTACACATGCAAAGCATTGAGAGCCAAAATAAAATTCGGTCGGGGACATTCTCTGTAAAATGCGAAACTGAGACGATCTCACACTCAAAGTTTGGCCAGAATGTGGATGGTTGACGCCGTATGATGGACCAACTGAATTTGGCAAAATTTGGGTGAGGGGAGCCATTATCAAAGCATTGAGAGCCAAAATAAAAATTCGGTCCGGGACATCCTCTGTAAAATGCGAAACTGAGACGATCTCGCACTCAAATTTTGGCCAGAATGTGGATGGTTGACGCCGTACGATGGACCGACTGAATTTGCCAAAATTCTGGTGATGGGAGCCATTATATAAGTGCCATCAGAACCCTTTCACTTGCCTGTCACCATAAAGGAGGTGGCATTACGGCGCACGCGTGGGGTTGTTACGCAGGCGAGACCCTTGCCGTCGTCGAGATCGCTGGAGGTGGTGGTTGGAAGGAAGAGAAAGATGCCGGATCTTTCCGTGTGACGTTTGTTGATGTGTCACTCTGAGATACTGTAGCGTTTCGACCAAAGGTTCAGGTGACGGGTGACACGGGCCTGTGAATGAACAATTTTGGTCTCGGTGACAGGTGACAGCGCAATTTTGGACCCAAATAGGCCTAAAAACGCGAAAAATTTCAGTCTGGCAACTGCCGTATTACCCTTTATGGTAATTTTATCGTGATTGCCGAGGAATGAACAACTGACCCAGTGAACAATTGAGGTGACGGGTGACACCCCGTGAACCTTTGGTCGAAACACTACAGTAGTGTTGCCGATGTCCAGTTCGGTCCGGTTCTTTGCCCAAATTTCCGAACCCTGAACCTGACCTCAGGTCCGGTTCGGTCTGGGGTTCAGGGAAAAATCGGTCATTTCAAGGGTTTAAAATGGCCGGAAATAGCCTCAGATTGCCGAGGGTTTCGCCACCTAGCACCTTCGGTTTTAATCGGTCTTTCAACCGATTTCCTGAACCGGCAACCCCGCCATTCCAAGAGTGATCGGAAATCGGTTGAAAGACCGATTAAAACCGAAGGTGCTAGGTGGCGAAACCCTGGGCAATCTGAGGCTATTTCCGGCCATTTTAAACCCTTGAAATGACCGATTTTTCAAGTATTCTCATCCACCCGCCTTGCATCCGGAGATCCCTTCATGAACTCAGCCAATGACTGCGGTCCTGTTGATCCTAGGCTTCCCCTCAAACAGGAACGCCTCATCTTCGAATCCGCTGCTCTCTTGCTTCCCACTGGAATTCCCAATCTTATCCTGGTCGCTTCTCGGGTGAAAAACTGGTATGGTGTACCATTGGTGACATGAACTTATGTTGAAGGACACTATTTTTCAGGGTAGAACCACTTCTGTACCGCACGATTCTCCTCCGGCCTGATTTGTCCCGGATTCCTAGCGAAGTAGTCGGCCTCCCTGTCTTCGACGGGGCCCATCTGCTACGGATAAGCGAGACGAACTCTTCTCTGCTTAAGCACACAGTTAAAGACTTGTTTATTGGGCTCGCTGTGGATCCGTCTACAGCGCATAACATTCTCACCGCCTGCACACGTGTCACGCACCTGTTCGCTCAATTCAACACCGCTTTAAATGCTATGCCGTCCCTCAGCGCTCTGCAGGACGTCCGATATCTAGCTGTGGACGTTGACATGGTGCTCAGATCCACCGAATCCGACGCTTTGCATCCCTTATTGCTCAACGTCAGACACCTCGAACTCCTCGACTTCGCTAGAGTATCTCGGCACGGTCTCTGTGACCGCCTCTTGCTCATGGAAAACCTTACACATCTCACACTCAACTCTCCTCTGCACCCCAATGTCTCACACGCCGAGTTGCAGTCCAACGCTCGACTCCGCTGCATTGTTTTTTTGAACGCAGATATATCAATGGATAAAAGTCCACTTGTAGGCGACAGCCGCTTCTTGTGCATCCACAGGAAACCGATTATGGGTTGGATTGGCTGCTGGAAGTGCATACTGGTGAGGGATACTGGACGCTCGCGGATGAGTTCCTCGAAGCACAACGAATGAAACAAACAGACGGCGAGTCCTTTCCGCAGATTTCCGGCGTGATACTGACTCCTTTTGCAGCTTTGAGATACAGTATCTCCGATGGGGACCGCTTTCTAGCCGTTTCATACGTATATCTTGCGCTGTTGTGCTGTATGGACACTGGACACCTCTTACGCGGCCTCGATACATCCGCAACCTTCACTGCGGGGGTGCCAGCCATCTATCCTGACCAGTCTAGACTCGAGCCATCGAAGATCGAAGACAGTCTTTTGATCAGGCTATCTACCCATCACTGAAAGTCAGCCAGGTCACAGATGATGAGCAAGGCTCTGAATCAGCATAATCTAGCACACTTCTCCGTGTTCACACAGTGTGGTTCTTGCACTCACATCCTTACCTTCGTAAATGCATTGTCGCCGACGATGCGCCCCGTGACCTTCCATAGAGCTTGGCAGAAGGCTTGCTAGGCTCGGGTACGGTGTTTGTTGGTTCCCAAAAGAATTACAAAAAATACGCCGAAAAAGGAAAGAGGAAAGGAAGGGAAAGGGGGAAATGCATATCAACCACCCCCCCACAGCAATTGCCCCACAGATCTCAGCCCAAGCCACAGATTCATCCTGGGATATAGTTGATCAAGCAGGTTTCCCAACTTCCTCCCAAATGGATATCTTGCCCGAATTTGTGCAGAGTTTTGAACAGCACAACTATCCAGATATTAATTTGGAAGAGGGAAATAGTCATAATATGGCCAGCATCATGGCAGGATCTTCGCGGAAATGAGAAGCTACAACAACTGCAGTCTTTGCCTCTGAGGAACCTCCGAGACAACGACAGAAGCGGACATGCCACAAATGCAGACAAGATAATTACAAAGGGAGTAATAGGCGGGAACTTTGCAAGAATCCGTGTGCAGATTGTAACCGAAGATCATGTGAGGGTCGAAGCAGTGCCCAAAAGAATGTTAAAAACGGGCTCAGTTGGTCAGAAGCTGGCGATGAATAGCTATCAAGGTATTAAACCCATTTTTGCTCTAGAATTGGATAATTGGTCTTAAATACCCAACAGAATATTAGGAGAGGTTGGATCTGTATATACCTTGTTTTGTCCTGATTTTATGCAATAAAAACGGTGTTAAAAGATTGAGCATTGGCCGAGAACGAGTCACCTAGATTAAACGATGTATCAACGGAACCGTGGGAAGTACCTCCCATTTCTGTCTCTATCCACCTGAATAATTGCCGTTTTTGGTTACGCTCCAAACCCCATCTGGTTACGCCCAATTTGGCGTAACCGTTTACGGTTAGGCTCTGTTAGGAAATTTGATCCAACAAACATCAGAACCGCTTGCTTGCTTGCTATGGGTCGTCTCCCGCCGCCAGACTTAAACATCGAGACTGACCTCGTATGCTGCTGGGAATGGAAGAATGGCTGTTAAAAATCCGTTGTCCCAGTGAACCACTGGAGTCTGGCGCGTCGGGACCATTAGTACGGCCATCAAAGAATGTTATCGGCGAGGCCGAACGTCAGCGTCATTTCTCATCCGGCAGGAATGACGTGGCTCCGGCACCCCAGGTTAAATACACGCTCCGCAGCTCCGCGTTCAATTTTCAACCACACTTCTCGCTCCTTCCCAAATCTCACTCATGACGACTCCTCAGCCGAAAATGCCCTACGGTGCGTATTCGTTTTATTTTTTCTGCGCGTCATTCATACCGACTTACCCACGTCCGTCCTCAGTCCGGCTCGGAACCTCTGGACTGAAAGTATCGAGAATCATCCTGGGATGCATGTCTTATGGCGACCCGGAATGGAGCGGAAACTGGGTTCTTGCTGAGGAGGAGGCGAGCAAGCATATCAAGGCTGCGTACGTTCTGCATTTATCAGTGGTCAATTTCTCTCATATACTGAAGCTATGACGCCGGAATCAATACCTTCGACACCGCGAACGTATGTCATACCTCTATATAATACCCCACCACTTGTTCATTAATTAACACTGATTCAGGGCTATTCCAACGGTCTCTCAGAGGAAGTACTCGGCCGCGCCATCAGGGCGCACAACCTCCCCCGCGATGAGATCGTGGTCATGACCAAGGTTTTCTTCGCCGTCTCGAAGAAGAACACCAATGAGTCGTTGTGGATTACGACACCCGACCTTGACGGCGCGGGATATGTGAACCAGTATGGTTTGAGCCGCAAGGTCACGATCGATTTCACCTGATGCTGTACTGTAACTGATAATTTCAAACAGCACATCTTCGATTCCGTGGCTGCCTCCCTTGGTCGTCTAGGCCTCGACTATATCGACGTCTTGCAATGTAAGCCTGATCCCATGCTTTGTTTATCTCAGCTGTTGACCCGATCAGGCCACCGTTTCGATCCTAACACGCCCATTGAGGAAACGGTGAGTATCGCCTTGTTGTCTCTGTTGCGCAAGAAATTGATGCGTAGCTCGACGAAGATGCAAGCGCTGCACGACGTCGTCAAAGCGGGCCACGTCCGATACGTCGGCATGTCCTCCTGCTACGCTTACCAGTGTCAGTATTCCGCTTCCTTTAATTTATGACGAACCCTCACTGGTTATAAACATGCAGTCCACGCAATGCAGAGTATGTCTCTCGCTTCCTCATATGACTAGTGCATAGAAATGCTTAACTTTGGCGGACGGAAGATTACGCGATCACGAACAAGCTCACGCCGTTCATATCCATGCAGAATCATTACAGTCTGCTTTACAGGGAAGAGGAGAGAGAGATGTTCCCGACGCTCAAGGTAGGGAGGAGGGATCCCTGTGCGCGCTCGCGCCACTGCGTACAGATAACTTACTTTCAATGCAGCATTTCGGTGTAGGCTCCATCCCCTGGTCCACCATCGCCCGCGGCGCGCTCGCCCGCCCGCTCACCCAGCAGAGCAACCGCGCTAATACGGACGTGTGCGTTCGATATTATTTCTTTGTTGATTCTGCTTGTAAATAGCTGACCTCCTTTGCCAGTTTTTCGGCCAACGCATACATTCAGTCCCCGTCGAACAAGGAAATCGTCAACAGGCGAGCTCTTTTCTGACTCACATCAACTCGCTGACTTGACGCCCTGTTATCTTCAACAACAGAGTGGAAGAGATCGCGAAGAAGCGGGGCATTAGCATGGCTCAGCTCGCCGTTGCTTGGGCCTTATGCAACGACAGTGCGTTTTCTTCTGGGATTATATCAAGTGCTTGATTCAATGTGTCCTTTACAGCCGTCTCCGCCCCTATTGTGGGAACGACCTCGCTTACGAACCTCACGGACATCATCGGTGCGTACCCTCCCTCTCGTGATAAGCGCCTAACCTTGTCGGTGCTCATCGAGAAATTAATTCCGTATGTGCAGGCGCCGTCAACGTGAAGTTGACGGAGGAGGAACGCAAGTACTTGGAGGAGCCCTACAAGCCGCAAGCAATCTTCGGGCACTAGGCAACTCAAAAGCAAGGTTCGGGTATGAGAAGAGAAAAGGGAGGAAAGATCCTGAATTGTACAGTTTTGAACGAATCGAACGAAATGAATTGTTGTACTTGTCAAATCCGAACTTCGCGGAATGCAAAATCCACAGACCATTTTGCGGCCAGCAGCCACCTAGATTGAGAGGTATCCCTACACGATCGAACAGGTCAGGAATCCCAGCGGCTGATTTTTTCCATCCACGTGTTTTTTGTATGGGGCACAAGCGCAAAGTATTCGGAACCGTTCTATGAGATCGGACCCTACACAAATACAAACCATTTCCACATCACAAACATAGATACTCAGCCCACATTTTAATATTCACGCCGACTCGACACTCCATTTCCCCGCACTAGAATCCCTCACCCACCCCCTCCTCTCAACCAGCCTTACATCCCTTAACTCCGTATTATACCTCTTCTACACGGCGAGGTATTCCGCGCAGTCGTCCTCATTGGGAGGTACTGCACGCACGCGAGTCTTCCTGGGGCACCGAGCCTCGCCGGGGCGCCGCCACTCCATACGAGATTGAGGCTGAGGCGACGGGGGAGGAACGGCGTACACATGCAGCTTACGCAGCTGTGTGAGCAGCGGGAGCTGTGTGATAAATAATACTTCGACATTTTGAGGTAAGTGACATAATTGGAGCCGCTTGTCTCAGGACAAAGACGCTGGTGAGCCAATTAGAGTGTGTGGTCATAGACAAACCGTTGTTAATTTTTATATAGATTATATAGATATTGACATAGAAGATTGCAAGACGTCGAAGGGCGAGACACTGTTCACGCTGCTGCGCGAAGTTTACGACCCCTCTATCTCGATGAGTCAAACCATTCATGCCTGGCAGCCTGACGGCATTAGTGGCAGTCAGAGTAAAATTTAAATAGGCGATTCTGATGACGATTCTGGACACGATTTTGGAATTTATTTATTGTAGGAAAATCGTCGTAATTCAGAATCGTCTCGAGAATCATTTTAGAATCTCTGGAGGAGCTTCTACAACGATTCTCGAACGCGATTCTGACTCTGATTTAATTTATGTAAAGCCGATTCTAAGCGATTCTCACCTAAATCTGACGAAAAGAAATTCCTGAATCGGTGTCAGAATCATTAGGTACGGTCAGAGTAGAATTTAAATGGGCGATTCTGACAACGATTCTGGACACGATTCTGGAATTCTTTTATCATGGGAGAATCGTCATAATGCAGAATCGCCCACCAGAATCGTTGTAGAAGCGCCTCCAGAGTCTGGACACGATTCTGGCTGTAATTTAATTAAAAGCCGATTCTGAGCGATTCTCACACGATGTTGATGGGAAAAAGAATTCCAGAATCGACGTCAGAATCGTTGTCAGAATCGAGGCGAGAATCGCCCAGAATCGTCTACTCTGACCGTACCTATTGTCAGAATCGATGTGAGAATCGCCCAGAATCGTCTTGTCTGACCGCCACTATTGGGTGTAGACGTTTCAGTACAGTCGCTCTGTAATTTTTTGCGCACAAGTCGGCGTTTGAGTTTGAAACCTGCAAGCTATCATTGATTCCGCTTTTTTTCATGCTCAGAATTGCGTATCTTGTGGGGCAGAAGAAGCTGGGTTATTCGACTTGAAATTAGTATCAACGTGATCCATTTGCCCCGAGGCTAAAGGAATCGAGACCGTTGGATCAGCATGTGTTCGAAGGATGGAGGTTGCTAGTCTCTCTTGACAGACGCTCTATATCAGCAGTCCCTCGTTCCTCGCAACTTTGATATACAGTCTGTTAGTTACCGCGGTCTGATTACCGTTAGGTCCCGTTGTTATGTAATGATGGCGATGCACGCGCAAACAACGCGAACTCTCAGACGTGTTCTCTACGCGCCGTGAGAGCTGGATTGTGTCTGAACTTCAGAATTCTCTCTCTCTCAGATCCATTTATTAGGTGTTTGATTTTCTTCCCCCGGTTTTCGGCCCTCAAGAGGTGTCCGTCCGCTCGGCGCTGAATTAGCCAATTTAGGGGCATTTGATAGGATATTTTGTTTTCCTTGACCCAGCGAACATACTATGACGTTCCAAATGTCACATTATTCCAAACTTGAAAAAAAACTTCAACTCCTTGAAAAAAAAATTCTTCAAGGTTCAGATTAAGGCTGTACCACATTAGGGTAACTTATTTAGCCTAATACACCATTCCTGAGGCCAATCTGACACCAGTAGCAAGCTGTATTGGGTCAACACTAACGGCATCAGTGTTTGATGGCTGCCGGGATATGCCGAAACGAGCTGTACCATTCAAATCATGCATACACCATGTGAAGGACAGTGCTCCATGTATATTAATGTCATTATGGCCTTAGGATCAACCATAAAACCGGACTCACCATCTAGACCTCGAAAAAGAATTTGGTTGACTTTTTGGCAGCCAATTGAGCAGAAAATAAAAATCTTGGACACTCAACTTAAATTTCCTTTTTTCCCCCTCAGCGACTTAGTATAAATATTTTGAATGTCCCCTACCCACTGCTCTTGCTGTTGCCGGCCTAGAAATCCGCAGCCGGTGTGTGCCGAGAACCATCAGAATGTGATGGTGCCTGTATTTCGATGGTACAGCCTGCTACTGTAGTCAGATTTCTCTCAGGGACGGTCTACTAGATGGAAATATTCTACCCTGATGTGTTACAACCTAAATCTGAACTTTAAAGATTGAAGTTTTCTTCGAGTTTGGAATAATGTGACGTCTGGAATGTCAGCAACGGCCTCTGGGTCGGCTAAACAGCGAGTAACCCGACGAGAACCCCAACCAGGATAAACCCGATAGATGCTAATAGCTTGTGTGTTCCCCGAGCAGTAGGACCAGTCGTACGGCGTCCTCCCTAGGCCGTATGTCGTAGGTCGGGATGCGAGGCGGAACCCGGAACGAGTCGAAGAGGGTGTGATATCCACTCAGGTATACAACGCAGGGCGTGGATACAACCCATAGTACGATGTGAAGGAAGCGGGGCAGGGTGGAGACAATGCCTATGTCAAGCCAAGGTAGAAGCCTGAGATTAGACGAGGTAGAATCTACTGTACATGGAGATTCTACCGTGCTTATATAGGCTTCTAATAAATTAAAGTGATCGCGGTCAATCGCGATCAGTTCCTGTACCGTAGCATTAAGGAGCATTAATGCTGATGCTCCTGGACTCCTCTGTGTTGGTTTCCGTGGCGTCGGTGGACCTAGGAGACCCGACATTCGGGTTTCCTAGTCCTAAGTGTCATTGTATCCAGTGGTTCAAACCCTGATCGGGTTTGCAACCACTCCTGTACTTGGTGTATGCTTCTGTGTCAGCCCTTGGTGCGTCCAGGGACTAGAGTCTGTCTGTACGGGTTCCTAGTCCCTAACATCTTCTATATCCCGTGGCACAGACTCCCCGAGTCTGCGGCTTTAGAATCCGAGGCCGGGTTTCAACCGTGAGAAGGTCACGTGGTGGCGTCATGAGAGTCCCGTGCCGCTAAGACGCGTCTGTATCCATACGGACGCGTCGTGCGAAAAAGTAGAACCCGGGTGATTCATGACATGGAACGTCATAGCAAACAGCATACATGTCCAAAACTTCAATATGGCTCACAAGCTCTTCTGCTCGCCGCAACGCGTCCAAGTCGCGTCGGTAGTTAGGCACGTGGGCTTTCAAAAAAGGATGCTTACATAACAAGAAGACCTAACGGTAATCAGACCGCGGTAACCAACAGACTAGGAGGTTGCACAGCCTGAGGTTGGTCTGAGGTCACACCAGAAGATGTTGCATAAAAAAAGGCAAGCCGAGAGCAGCATTTCGGTGTCCACGATTCCAGGCATCTAACGTGCGGATGGAAATGCATGCCTGTTCGAAGTACTTGCATACAGCGGATGGGATGGTGCTGTGACAGCAGTCGTTGCAGGCATATTTCTGGGCTCATGCACTGATTTCTCTGTAGCGATTCCTTGAAGAAGTGAAGTTGTCTCGCGGCTCGTAAGTGTTGAAGTAACAGATAGTCCAAACATGGACTGAGGTCAAGGGAAGGTTGTACTTCACGACACTGCAGCGGTATAGTAGATAGGGATATAATAAAATGGAAACGTGCACTCAGCTACTGAACTGCTGCCTGTACTCGAAGACTCGATAGCAGACATCTCACGATATCCTAACTCGAAGAATACTTGAGGGAGCTGGGAGAAAGAAAGCAAGAAAGAAGTCCCTGTTTCATGTACATTTCGATCTTGAATACTGGATCGGGTAGTCTAGTTTATTCTCCCCCAAAAACTCACCTTGGTTGCAATCAAGGGATCCGACCTGGTCACTGACCATTTACACCAGACTCACCGACTTTCAACGTTTCCGTCCCAGATTTCACTTAAGTACCTTGTAGAGAAGACATGGGCTCTATCGTGCAGCAGATTGTGAACTCTGACACAGTACTTCTACCTTTACCTTCTCGTACGCAAAATTGCCGCTGCCCCCTCTATACCACTTTTAATATGGGCACACCAAAATCCACTACAAATGCAGTCGGTTCCTCAATGCAACCCTCCGGAGAAGTGGTGCCGGTCTCATTCCGCCAGACAAAAGTTTCTCCTCATCTATCATTCTTCGCTGCTCAAAACCCCGAAAATTCGGATTCATTGCATGTTCGACGAGTTGAAAATGTGCGGTCTGGGTTTCCTGGTGCGCAGCACTCCCTGGCCAGAGTTAGCCGAGTGGCGAGGCCAATTAGCTTGCGCCGCTTAGCAGAGTTTGAATTGGCCGGGAACGGGCGGGCAGGCATGGCTTGCGGTATGTGCTTGACTACACCAAGCATATATGTATTCAATATGTTTCTGAATATTGGACACTCCCCCCTCTGTCCTACCTTACATTATATAAAGAACCAGAGGGTCTGGCCGTAAACTGTTGTAGGAGACCCGATGGTGCACTCTTCGATACCTTATTTCATTCCGTTTCTATGTTGAGTTACTTACTTCTTTCCTACCTGTATTTCAATTCCCCTTGTCTCGTTGGATACGAGCCAATATCCCATTTCATATTCCAAGTAACATAGTTACCTACAGTGTATAAACCGCAGGTACCGGTTGAATATAGACATCTGTTCTTGTTCCCATAAAATAAACGAGATGGCACCGGGAGAATCTTGGGAAGACTGGGTTCATATTTGGAGGGTGGGACTGGGGGAATCATACGCACCTGTTTGCTCGAGATCAGGCCGGTGCGGTCTGTGGTTCCCTCCAACTGAGCGTGCAATGCTATTCCTGAGGTTCATAAACACTTGTAACTCTCCCTTGCCTTTCATTTTTGAATTTGAGAAACAAAAAAAAATTGCTAGAGCCCCGGACGGCTTAGCCAGGACATAACCACCCATTATGAACCTCGGGAACGGCATGGTTTGGAGGGAACCACGGCCCGCACCGGCCCGATCTCAAGCAAGCTGGTACATATGATTCCCCCTGTTCCCCCCTCTAAATCCGAACCCATTCTGCCCAAGATTCTCCTGGTGCAATCCCGTTTATGGCCAGACCCTCTGGTCTTTACATGATGCAAGGTAGGCTGTCCACCCCCTCCAGTAATCGAAAAACTTCATCCGGGGCTGGTCTATGAACGAACACAGGTCATGGCGAAGAATCCTTCGAAAAATTCTGTCAAGTTCAGACAGCTTCGAGAGGATTATGGTGCTCAATTCTTCCCTGAGGCTCTTTCGCGTTACGTTGCAGAGGCAAGGAACCCCGACCCAGCGTTGACTTGGAACCAACGTGAGGCTGCTGCTAATAATGTCCAGCTCTTCTTCAGCTCGATACCTGTTTTCCACCGTATAAAATTCAGTACACCAGACCCATATGGCAAGGACGGTGCCGAACATGGAATCGTCGATTCTATTCATGTCGAGACTCATCGCACCCTCAATAATGGTGATGTTGTTCTGGCTCGGTTCGATACAGCTCTTATAAATACGGGCTGGCAGGTTAGCTGGCACACACGGTATGTTAATAATTGTAATGGGATTGGTCCTTCATTTCTGACCCATGTTCAGGATACCGAATTGGCCAAGTTCGGGTTGTCTTCACCATTCCTAGCTGAATTGCAGATACACTTTTCCCACACGATTTCGAAGTTCCTCGGCATCTGGCACATATTGAATGGCTTCCGCCCTTTAGTACTCGACCAGAGGCTAATCATCTCATGTACAAGATCAGGCGTAGCCACATGCAGGGGACAGGATGGCAAGCATCGTGCCACTAGCGAACATTTGTCGCAGCATTCATCTACTTCCCAAGTTCGGAGCTGTTGCATCTACAGATTGGAAGTCAAGTAACGTGCTGGAAAACCGCGATACATTCTTTGCAAACCCATGGTCAGATAGACACTTTGATTTAATGCAGTGGTTGATGGTTCTCCAATAATGTTCGCAAAATTATGTCGAATTCAGGAAAACTTTAACCAAATTATCCTTGCCCAAGTAATTTACTTGATATTCTCCGAAATTATACGATATTCAGTGGAATTATTGAAAATTCCTCCCCGATGTAATAATTTTCCGAAAATTCTGCCAAATTAACAAAGGAGGGTTTTCCTGATGCAACTCGAGTCAATCTCAGTGAGGATAAACGAAATAAAATAAAATTGGGACTGTCTTCAGGACAAAACTTCAAGTGTAAGCACCATCGTCGAACTTGAATTGAACTTGACGATAATAACTACAGCCCGAATGAGTAAGGCTTCACGAAGTACAAGTGGAATGTAACTGACCTCGAGCCAAACTTCGGGCAAAGTTGAACTTGAATTGAAATAGTAATTGAACACGATAAGGTAACTGAAGTAAAGTCTGAGAAGCCAGACGAAGTGAAGATGAAACAATACTGACCCGAGAACAAGTTTAAACGTGGTCGAACAATAATCCAATTAAACTGAAGTCAAACTCTAATCAGCCAAACGAACAATAATACAACTGGGGTCGACCAATACTGACCTGAGAACAAAGTCCAACAGCGTTGAACCTCTGGAACTCGAAACAAAGGTCCCACTGAAATAAAGTCTGTAAAAGGCTACACTAAGTAAAAATGGGACAATACTGCCCCGAGTCAAGGTTTAAACTGGATTCAACTTGAGCGAACTGACAGACGGTAATCTACTTCAACTCAAAGTCAGTGAGGCAGATGAGGAACGGATACACGTACGTCGCCAGAGGGCAAACAAGACAGAGATAACGCGTGCGCTTGCCGCAGCATACCCGTCGCAAATTTTCCTGTGGAACTGTAAGCACATCGAAGGGTTATAAGGAAAGAAGAACTGACGTAGCCAATGAAGGACCGAAGTTGGACTCGAGGTCACCGTACCTACGTATGGAGGTGAGGCACCGACTTTTGAGCAGTCAAACGTCCAACTTACGACGTGGTCCTGACGGTAGGAGGTTGAGGAGAGCTCGCGAGGAAGGTCGGGGTGTCTAGCAGGGCCGTAGGGAAGTCGAGGCCGCTGACAGTAAGGAATTGCAACGGAACTTCGCTGGCGATACCTACATGCGAAGATGAGAACACAATCACGGGCTCAGATACCATAGTATGAACCTGCCGTGTACTCGATATCAAGTTGAGCCTCGATGCCAGCCGAGTTAGGGAACTGCGGGTTGGTTCCACCGTCGATGGAAAGGCGGAGGAAGGTCTGGTTGGCGCTGGAGGGTAGATCAGGACGGAATTGTTTCATGAAGGCCTATGGAAGACATGACTTTCAGCAACATACACAACAGTCGTCGATGGTATACCTGAAGATCATCGATCTCTGCGAGTTCGTGAGCCCCCGGAGCACAGAAAGAAGAGCCAAATCTCACCCGCCCACTGCTGAGAGTATATACGGGGAGGGTGCGACTCGCTTAAGAGTGCGACTCGGCTAATTAAGCGAGTCGCACTGTTGATGGTATTGCCATCGGCTGCCATCAATACATCATTTTCGGCGCAGGAGTGCCGTTTGTCAGTATATTCGTCAATTGGCCTATTAAGGGCCATTCCGGGCCATATTTAACTCTGGGGGAACGGTGCTCCCCCCATACCCCCCTCCTTTCGCCTGACGGCACATTTAAATATTTTATACAGGGCTTTTTCGAAATGCAAAGATTCTATAGCACGGGGGAGACCCCCGTGGATCCCCCTCGACGCTCGCCGCTTGGCCCACTGTGTGGTGCTTCGCTCGCCGCGGGGCCCACTGCGTGATGCCCTGTGGGGCGGGGTTTAAATGTTTTGATGCAGTGCGGCGGCTCCCAGTTCAAGTCGCACTCTTGGCGGCGAGTCGCACTGCTGATTGATCTTTTTTGAGGTACGCGAGCTTAGCCGAGTCGCACCCTTTTCGTCATTCCTCCACTGCTGAACATATCCAGTAACAAGCAGCGGGTTGTTCTGCTGAGTCGCGGGAGTGATCGGAATATTATACCAGGCCTGCAAACATGCGGGGGTGATAGACTTGTTAGGATCATTGACATCGCATTTGGCAGGAGCGGTCGCGTCGCGCCTCAAGTTGGGGATGTCAAAGCGAATGGACTGTCCTATCCGCGGGTCTGGGGTGGTGAACTGGGGTGGATGACGTCCACGTGACCAACGAGCTCGGAAGCTAGGGAGATGGAGAAAGTGCGCAAGATTAGTCTCTCGTAGACAGACACTACAAACATCACTTACCTCGTACCTCGGTTGTTTGTAGTCTGTTGATCAGCTTGATTGCTTGATCGCTCACCGACCTTATTACAAATCATCGGAGTTTGCACGTCCAGTCACAGCTCGTCACAGGCGACAACGACGTGTCTTCCTGCATCTCTGTCATATCTACGGCCTTTATTTGGTTCTTCTTACGCACAAAAATGCCTATAGCATCCGCTACATTGGATTTCGATTACAATAAACTGTACTGTAGTATTTCGACCAAATGTTCAGGTGACAGGTGACAGGGAGTCTAGTCTCTCCAAGACAGACACTATAACCATTCTAGCTCGTACCTCGTACAGGGAGTCGTGAACTGAACAAATTTGGTACATGTGACGGTCACGGTCAGTGAATGAACACCTTAATTTTTCGCACCGCCAGAGAGTGTAAAAATGATTTTTGAGCTAAACCTGACCAAAGAAAAGCGAAAAGAAATCCGCTCAGACAGAAGAAAAAGCGTGAAGAAATTCGTTCAGATCACAACCAAATCCAGTGCTCATGCCAAGTCAGGCCTTGATAGCGATGCACAAGGATTCTCTTGTGCTGCAGTTCCACCAATTCTGAACACCGATTGCAGTGAACACCTTAGGTGACAGGTGACACCCTGTGAACATTTGGTCGAAATACTACAGTAATACCCTGCATGTCTTCAATTTTTTTTCCCTCACCCTCCGCAAGTGCTTTGGTGCAAAGTACACATAATATTTCGGCACGGAGAAATCAAGTAGTTAAGGCAAGCAGTGTAGGACATATAGACAGAGTTAAGGTAATATTAATTAGGATGGAGGGTATGAATCGAAGTATAGGATGTAAGAACTATGAATTAGGTTTGTTTGCTGCGAGCTGAACTTCAAGGCCCCCCTGTGGCATTTGAAACATCGTCGAAGACACGCTTCTCCCCACGATGAGGAGCAGGAACAAGGGTGCTGGCCATCGGCGCCGTCGAACTGCCAATAACGACACCGAGGGCAACCAGTCATATGGGTAGATGAGCTTCAGGAGGGAAGGAGGGGGAGAAGTTAGTCGGTGCAGAGGAAAGAGGGAGGAGGGAGCGAACGTGTGGCGCAATGGCAGGGTGTTGCAATCGTGTATAGTAGATCCCGCACCTCCTTCAGATCCGTGAAGTGCGCCCCGTCAGGGTACAGCGCTGCCTCGCACGCCGTGCCTTCCGGGAGCGAATTGATGAGGAGCTCTGCGGCGCCGCACGGGTGGACCTGGAATGCCAATCCGCCCATCACTGGGTTCTTCCAGAGCTACAAACACCATACGTGTCAGCGTGATCCGAGGTGTGAGTCGGGGAGGAAGGGAAGGGAAGGAATATTGTGCACCACCAGCAACGTCTTGCACTGTGCCGCCTCCCATGGCAGCAGCGCGCCCAACTCCACCTCGAGCCCCTCGCACTCGAGTCCCAGCCTCGTCGACTTACACTGGCGGCAAGTTCCATGGCGCTGGGTTCATGGTGTTTGATCGCAACCGGACCGACCCCTGGCATGGCACTGGACAGGGACTGAGCGCGGCACTGGCTGCGGAACCTTTTGGAACCTGTCAGAGCCTGTCAGAGCCTGTCAATGGACTTGATCGCTTGCTCGCCGCGGAGATCATGTACCTATTTTAATCAATAGATGAGATTGACAGATAGGTGATTAAGATTGACAGATAAGTGATTAAGAGATACAGGTAAAGGGCTGGTCCGCAAACATTGCAGTTCCATTCACCCTCCCCCTCATCCACATCCATGGCTGGCAAGGTGATCTGCCACTGGGGGCAATCACCAATGCATATGAGAACCATATGGGTTAAATGCATATGGTTCGCATATGCACAGATCGTGCAACAAAGGTGTCAATCACCTTTGTTGCACCTTTGTTTTCGCCTTTGTGTCACCCCTGAAAACAATGGTGCAACAAAGGTGATTGACACCTTTGTTCCATGATCTGCACATATGCAAACCATATGCATTTAACGCATATGGTTTTCATAGGCATCGGTATTTGCCCCCGGTGTGCACCTGCGCTCTGTGTATAGGGCACTCAGTTCTTGTTGACAGCCAACTGATTCCCGGGAGGAAAATAGCCTCGCAGACACGGCGCCATCATGAACTTTCTACTGCCACGAGCTGTTCCCCAGATTTTCCAACCAAGCAGACACTGATCGGGACTAAAGACTTACCAGACAATTTGAACAACAATGGGGAGGATCGTAAAAGCCCTGACCTTGAATACTCGCCTGGTGTGCACATATTGTTTTGCAGTGACTACTGCTGAGCGCAACATAGGTATGACTATCGACATAGCTCTTATCATCCAGCTTTGTTCGGCCTTGGTCATATGGCTCAATTTGAAGGCTGGGATCAGCAGGGAAACTGCAAACACGCTTCTAAAAGCTCTCCAGTTCATATTGTTAACTACTCTGGATATGGTGCAGCTAGCCTTGATTGGCCATGGGATCCCCCTGGACATCTCGAAACTCCGGATTCCACAGGACATCCGCACTGCCTACCGCAACTATAGCAAGGAGCCAGTGATTGTTCAAAAACACTGCTGTCCAGGGTGCTATACTCTGTATCCATCTCTGGCCACTATGCCCGAGCACTGTACAGCCAAAGTCTCAAAGAAATCTCGCCGCATCTGCAAGGCTGAGCTCTGGAGGACACAGCGCTTTGGAAGAGATTACAAACGTGTTTCTTTTCTAAAACCGTGTTCAACACTCAAGAATTCAGCTCTTGGTTGGAGTGGTTTCTCTCAAGAAAATCTATTGAAGACTATCTGGCAAAAACCTTTCAAGACACTCCAGCTGCAGATGGCAAGGAGATGGATGATCTACAGGACAGCCCTCGATGGAAGAAGCTCAAGAGTGCAGGGAAGGACAAATGCAACCTGGTCTTTGATGTTTATATTGATTGGTTCAATCCATGAGGAAACAGAATTGCAGGTATTTCATGAAATAACCAATCTGTTTCTTTAGGAACTGACATTCTTCTAGGGAAGCAGGTTTCCTGTGGGACTATTGCACTCTATTGCTTGAATCTCCCACCCAAAGTTCGCTACTTGCCAGAGAATTTGTTTATTGTGGGATTGACTCCATCACCCACCAAGCCAACCACTACAACTCTGCTGCACCTTCTTGATCCACTGATGAAGACCATTCTCAAGTATAACGGGAAAATTGTTGCGACGTATTCTCATCCAGAAGGTGTGAATGTTTTAGCCTGTATAATTCCTCTTGTTGCAGATCTTGAAGCCTCACCAGAAGCTGGTGGTTTTCTCAGCCACAGTGCAAACATGTTCTGCTCTTTCTGCCTACTCACTAAAGATGAGAGAGGCAGGTCAGACTACTGGACTTGGCCAGGCCGAGTTGCCAGTAGGGTGCTTAAACAAGCGAGGGACTGGCTCAAACAACCCACCAAGGATCAAAGGATTGCTCTAGAGAAGAAAACTGGTGTTCGTTGGTCCTCTTTGCATCTCCAGCCAGGTCGTGATCCCCTCAAGAACACAATTTTGGGTTTCATGCATAACTGGCTTGAAGGTGTTTTAGAACACCAACTCCATGTACTTTGGGGTATAGGTCGGGATGCTAAATGAGCAAGATCTCTTGCAGAGCTTGACAAAGACGATGAAGATCTCTGGATGGATGATGATATATTTTTGGCTGGAGGAGAGGAAGAGTCACAGGATGTCCTTGATGATGAGCAGAACTTTGACCCGGCAGAGTTTGAGAAATGGAGACGACTATCTGCGTGCTACATACTCTGATTTTGAAGATGATGAGTCCAGTACACCCAGAGGAACACCACCATTGGCAGATGATAATCCTATGGATGGCTCCAATTCTGTGAACACACCTGTTCCGGAGTCAGTTCAAGACGGCAAGGTCGCAAGACCACAAATTGGTGATGATTTTCACAAGGTCCAAAAATCTTTTTTTATATCAAAGCTTTTCTGGCATTCACTCACAATTTCAGAATTGCCGAGTGTTGCCTTGCGATATGTGTGGTTAGGTCTCATGAGATCAAGCACTGCATTCCCTGGGTTTGTAGGTACAGGGTCTGCATATCACCGTCGGCAGACTTCACCGACCAGGGTATAGACCTAGCAACCTACTAACATAAAGTAGCCCCCATCCTGGAATTAGGGCTACAAGACAGACAAGAAAGCCGGTGGTGGCCAGCAAGGTGACTTGGTTCTGGGAATCTGAATCCTGTTTCAGGCCTGTGATTGAATGTGAATTGTGGAACCATGTGTTGGAATAAATGTACTATGTCAGTTGCTGTAGAAGCTAGTATTTGAATATAATTCTTTCATTCCAACCTATGGCTGTCCCAATTGAGGAACCAATGCCCTGCTGGACCTGCCATAATCGTGGCAAATGCGGGCTAATGCTGGCTAACTAAGGTCCAATTACCACTAATTTATTTTCAAGGTCACTAGAAAGCTAATGAACCTAACCAAGGTAATTTGACCAGATTACCCACAACTTGGGGGTAATCCCACCTCATTAGCAAAGGAGGTGTTTCCTGATGCGAGGGTTCAAATTGTGTCTGTGGACTGCCCGCGAGCGAGAATATCACAGCCAATGGCTGCTCGGAGAACTATCTAGGCCCTAGGAGGTGCTTAGCTTGGGTTTGATGGGGAGGCAGCATTGAAATGAAACCGGACCCACGGAGCGACACAGCGTTGCGATACAGGAAGAGATGATGGGGGTAGCAAAGACAGGCCCGGGGCAAAGGAGATCCTTCTTTTTGAGCGGTTGTTAAACGGCTGATCGGCGAGGTGGAAATAGCGTAATAGAGAGGCCAATTGTGTGAAGGGAAGCTAATTTCTGGGGCACGGGATAGCTGGCAAGGCCCGAAATTAAAAAGGGACACATCTGAGTCGCCGACGGGAGGATCAGCATGGGGCATGGGAAAAATGGAAGAATACAAACATGTGCAATTTGATACGAGGGGATCTCCTTAATACACGAGGTATTTCTCGACCACATCCAACGGATTGAGTTCAGCAGGAGCACCTCATTAAAGTCTTCAAAGAACAGCCCATAGCTCATGTGTTGAGGAAGGCGGACACAGATACCTTTTCCGCGGAAATTGAAGGGGCCAGTGCGTGTGGGCCTTGTCAGAGTTAATCTGTGACCTCTGCACAGAATTTCCTCATTCCCCACGAGAAAACCTTTGATCGGCCTGTAAATATTCACCACATGCACCGTTTTGGCTGCAGGGCATATCCTTTAATTCACAAGAAGAAAGGTCACAAACAGAAATTTGGAGATAAAGCAAAGCACTGTGTATTTGTTGGGTATCAGGAAAACAGCAAAGCCTATGACTTGCTTGTGATCAACGAAGATGGGACTTATGGCGGTATCATCACCTCTAGACATGTTAAATTCGATGAGGAAGAACCGCTCACTGGAATTCAACCCAAACTAAAACCAGTGGTTACTTATAGGAAACAATTCAAGGAAGTCTCACAAAGTCTCCTACACAGAAAATTACCATACTATGATGATGACGATGAGAATTGTCCTCCAGGCTATAATGAGCTGTAAATGTTGTTGAGGGGAGGTGGCATCACACCATCAAGAAGGGTCAAAGCACGGAATTTTGACGCATTTCTTGGATTCAAAAATGAGGTGTGCCCGCTGTAGTGGGGGCAAAAATATGATATATATATGGTCTGGAAGTTCCGAATGAGGGCTCTCAGACGGTATATATGTTGTATACACCTAGTTCAAAGGGGCAATCGGAATCCTCGTTGGGATCAGAGTGAAATGATTTTCAGAACACCGGTCAGTTCACATCTCTGGAACATTCAATAATGGTGCGCTTGATCTGTGCCTTTGGTGAAACATCAGAATCGATACTAGGTTGGGGTTTGCCAACTTAGATTTGGGCAAAACCGACGGGCAAGGCATTTTTTTGAGGGGATCAAGTCGGGAGGTGCTAGGTGTGTCACACTGCCACCTGTTTGAAAATGCCCCCAGGACTTTGTTTTTCCTGAGGTTTGTGCAACGAATTTGGTGAGTGGCTCTGAATGAAAAATGTGTATCAGAGGGGGTAGAACCCACCCCCAAATTCTGGGGTTGGTTGGATAACATCTGGGTTCACACGAAATATAGCAATGGGCGCCCGCGGCGCGGACTCGATATTATTAGGCTTTTTGGTTTTTGGCTCAAGTGGTCTGGGATGCGCTCATTAGCCATTCTGGTAATGTGGGGGAGAAATACAGGGTATCTCCGCAGGCGGCTTTGTGTAGCCGCATGCGGCTTTGCGCAACCTCTCCAATGATATATCCAGTTCATAAAAATGCTGACTCATGGAGAGGAGTAGTGAGGAACGATGCGGTTGACAAAATTACCACGAACTGGAAGGATGAGGCAAAATGCGGGCTTTTGCGAATCAATCCCAGATATTTAGAACTCAGGAAAGGTGGGAATTGATGATAGCCATCATCTCTTCGCTTTGCCCGGAAGCTTGGGAGCCAGCTCTTGCGAAGGCTGGCTCTTGGAGCTGCTCGAAATGTTGGGTCACGGTCATATACTTGTCTTCTTCAGGTGTAGCCTCCCTGGTTATCTCGTTACTATAACTCAAATACTGATGACTGGTCTTGTAGCCGTCCAAGTTCTGACATCTTGAAAGCAGGGTGGACTGATGACAAATCACCCATAATAGTATTCAAAATTACGAACACAACCGACAGAGTTAAACTACCGAACTTATGGTAACCCTGTCGAACGAGGTATTAGGATCTGTAAAACGGTACAGAGGACGCACATACTTGGAAGGGCCGATCAATTTAGCCTTAGGGCACGATACAACCGGCTGCATCGCTGCACTTGTATGCAGTCATAACGTCATTGAATCCCTGGCTTTGAAGGTTGCTGTATCCAGGAGCAATTGCGACAATCCAATTTCCACCACAGCCGCCGTCCCTGACGAGTCCATCAGTTAGTCCCTTATTTGATGTATCTGTCGCCCGGGATTCACTTAAACAGACTGCAGACTGCGCCATCGGGAACTTGAACGGAACTGACTACGTCATTCCATCCGGTAGGCACGTTGAAGCAGATTCCGTTGTTATATAGAACCTCGGTACAGGTGCCAAAGGTGAGATCCTTACAGATGGTGAAGGATCCATCAGCTGCAGCTTGCTACAGAGGGTGCATCAGCGAAGGCTAAATCCTGGTGAATATATTTCATTCACCTCGATAGCAGTGGTATTACTAGCGATTTTTACCGAAAACGGCACCGCTGACACGTTGAGCAGCAAGAGAGAGAGCGATGAGGGGGATGAGGTGGCTAGGGCTTAACATGTTTATAACACTGAGGTTTGTGAAAAAGTTTAAATTCTGCAGCCCGTTTATATGCTCTCGACAAAAGCCCTGATCCGTTGTCCGGCCCATTGTTCACGGAAGTTTGGTCATCGGAACCACTGGGTTCAGTGCCGATAACTTTGGCATCGGAACGCCGAGCTCTGCAAGTGAATTGAACCGATGCCACAGGCCAGGGCAGGGTTCCAAAGAAGCGTTGTGCCGCGATACCACTTGACAGTTCGACAAGTGGTATCGCGGCACAACGCTTCTTTGGAAGGGGCGACAGATACATCAAATAAGGGACTAACTGATGGACTCGTCAGGGACGGCCGCTGTGGTGGAAATTGGATTGTCGCAATTTGCTCCGGGATACAGCAACCTTCAAAGCCAGGGATTCAATGACGTTATTACTGCATACAAGTGCAGCGATGCAGCCGGTTGTATCGTGCCCTAAGGCTAAATTGATCAGCCCTTCCAAATATGTGCGTCCTCTGTACCGTTTTACAGATCCTAATACCTCGTTCGACAGGGCGATTACCATAAGTTCGGTAGTTTAACTCTGTCGGTTACGTTCGTACTTTTGAATACTATTATGGGTGCTTTATCATCAGTCCACAGTGGCACACTTGCTGCGATTAAATAAGCTAACTTTAGGGCAAGTCTCGTCAAGTCAATCCGAGCCAAATCCGAGCGCGGAGCTGGCGGACTTTACAGCCACTAACAGTACCGAAGGCGCGGATCAAAATTTTCTGATTTTGCCCATCTCTCATTCAGTTCTCCATGTATCAACACGAATTATATATAAATCTGCTCTACTAATTCATCCGCAATTACTGATAGAAAAATATTGATCAATTCCTTGTATTTGGATAACGGCATCTGGGCGTGCTCGGAGAGGTCATTCGAGGATCACTCATCCCTCTAGAGTCTGGGAAGGGGGGACTGCGATGAAATTCGGAATTAGTGATAGAGGGAATAAGTGATTGTGTCAGTCTGTGTTGTGTGAATTCAGTTTCAAGGACTCTGCATATTGGAATCTTGAATGGACTATATCTCAATGCGTTCTAGACCAAGTGGAACTTATTCCCTCTATCAGTAATTCCGTATTACATCCCTGTACCCCCAGCCAAAATCTCGGTCCAGATGGTCAAAATCTGGATGAGTGATACTCGAATGACCACCCCAATCACCCCCAAATACCAATATCCAAGTACGAGGAATTTCGTCAATTGTTTTCTATCAGTAATTGCACATGAATTGGTAGAGCAGATTCATCCATATTTTGTGTGGATACATGCAGAACTGAGTGAGACATGGGCGAAAGATTGAAAACATCCAAAATCAGAAAATTTTGATCCGCGCCTTCGGTACTGTTAGTGGCTGTAAAGGCTTCGGACAGACAGTGCTGAATTTTAAATCAGGGCGCTGGGCGCTAGGCCGAGATCGGGGCGCCAATTCGAACGCGCTAATCAGGCGGAGTCTGAAGCGGGCATGAAAGGAAAAAGAAGCAGCGTGAAGGTGTCGGCAGGTCCCTGTAGTTGGCCGTCGGCGTGGATGTGTTGTCAGATGACAGATGTAAGAAGATCGGCATGAGGCTGAGGAGCGGAGATGGCGGGGTTTAAATGGCTTCAGACGGACAGAGAAGCATAATCTTATAAAGAGAGTGAAGTGAAGGGTGATAGATGAATGCAAGACGTGTCTTCGCTTCGCTCCGGCGCAAGCGCAAGGTACCGAGTACTTGGGAATTTACCGCAAAGCAAAAGGGTAGTAACCTCAAAATCTATTTTTCTGCATGGGAAACTGCTCCCAGTCTACGGTACGCTTTACACTTCTGTAGCAGACTGAAAACCACAACATATTCACGGAGTGTTCCACTATCCTGGCAGGCATGCCTCGAAAGAAACTCCACAGTTGTAGATTCACGACCAAGAGGAACTTGAAGATAATAGAGTCGTTCAATCTCATGTGAAGACAGATACTTCATTAGCTCAACTTAAGTTATGAGGTGAAATTACCGGCAGGACATTTTAAGCTCTTATAGGACTTAAGTGACAGGGGACTTAAGTGGTCAGTGGGACTCGAGTGGTGGGAATTTCATACTTTAGTCACGAACTCAAGTGGGCGATGGGACTTGAGTTGCACGAGTGACAGGGGACTTAAGTGGTCGGTGGGACTCGAGTGGTGGGAATTTCATACTTTAGTCACGAACTCAAGTGGGCGATGGGACTTGAGTTGCACGAGTGACAGGGGACTTAAGTGGTCAGTGGGACTCGAGTGGTCGGTGGGACTTAAGTGATCAGCCAGGACTTAATAAAAGAGCACGAGCAGAGGAAAAAACAAAAGGAGAAAGGTTACATGGGGATATAGCACAGCCAAACGAGCAAAATCTTAAAGAACGGTTAATCCTTGCTGTGCAGTCCGGAGAGAACAGAGTGGCTGTACAGTTCAAGCGTGGGAAAAAAAGAAAAGTTAGAAATCCGCGGAAAAGGCCAGATCTCGCTCTCAAAAAAAAATCCCATACTAGAGCTAGGTCAGGCCTTTTTGAATATGTATTTTGATCCAATCATTTCTTGTCTCAGAAAACACAAAATACTCGAAATTACGCGACTATGTGGATTTCTAACTCTTCTTTTTTTTCCCATGCTTGAACTGTACAGCCACTCTGCTCTCTCCGGACTGCACAGCAAAGATCTGAATTCAGATCTCAGCCCCAGAGATATAGGGCTGGAAATACCGGTGTGCACTGGATAATTTGTTTACCTAGAAGTCTTGGAAAAGAGGGTTATGCACAAGAATTCCAAAGGTTCACAATTGCTCCAACAAATTTCCTTTTCAAGGAAACAGCGGTGTGCTGTCTGTAATTGGAAGGCTGCTTATGTAATCAAGAACAGCGGATATAACAGATCGAGCAGTAGTCTCAGCTACAGGCTGAAAGAGGCTTAAGGAGCAGGACTTTGTGAAAATCGTATTAAGGAGAAATGCAAACGACAAAGACGGCGTGAACAAAACTTGGGTTTCCCGGGAGATGTGGGCAATACTCCAAAATAATGGACAGGCGAGGATGTGTTGTTACGGTTGAACGGCAATTAACAGCAGCCCAAGGAAGATAGAAGATTCGTGACGAATCAATGGATATGCACTGAAATTAGCGATGTTCTAGGAGAGCAGAGCAGGGGGAGGAAGGGAGAAAGTTCTCTACGGGAATGGCAGAGATGGGTGTCATTAAAATTGGAGGTTTTCCAGAAGGAGGAAATTATCATCGCAGGTCCGGGGCGCAAAGAGGTGGCAGGTTTCCAGACACATTCGTCCTCTTTCAATACGAGATCATTGCCAGTGGCAGAGAATTAGCACCGGTTACAAACTTTAGCGTCTGGGATCTCGGGAGATAGAGATTCGCAGTTTCAAGGAATCGAGCCAGGAACTTGGGAACAATTCAGAAGGACAGAGAACGAAAACCAGGGAGGGTGATGGACTCGAGCTGAAGACTGAATGACGCGGATACCGACACAAAAATGACCATGAGAGACAATCCGCTTCGACGGTGCAGCCAAACACGCACTTACATTTCCTCCTCCTGCTTCCAGTCCGCTTCACCATTTTCTAATCTAGATATTGCTGAAGTAGTGGCTCGGCTGGCCATATAGCCGGAGTAGCGACTATCGTCGCTACTTGTATAGCCTACCTCCTTAATATGTAACTAGCTCCTATTTTACTTACGATCGACTAATTATAGCTTACTTACCGAGAGACATACCTCAGTCGTTCACTCTATCGTGTGCCCGGCTGAGGTGCGTCTCTTCTATACCTTTTTCTTTCTCTCGTTTACTTATTTATCTCGACTCTAGTTTATCTGTCTTTAGGTATACTAATATAGTTGTTCACTCTATTGTGTGTCCGGCTGAGTTTATCTGTCTTTAGATATCCATCTTGAGCAGCGATCGGAGCACTCTGGCCTGATGAACATCCATAACCATCTTGCGTGAAAAACTGGCTAGCCCCATCATGAAAATGAGTGATTAATTAACTGGAATGACTAGGGGATGCCTCCCCAGTCCACCTGCCCTGCAACAATTTCGGAGCTCACTGCGGCGGCCGCCTGAAGCAGTAGCTACGCCTCACGGATGCCCACCGCAGGGCGGGCGGTACATGGCACGCGCGACCAACACCAGTGTCTGTACCCCAAGCCCCGACGCTGTTAGCCTTGACATGAAATACGCGTTCATTGAATTTGCCCACACAGCAACATTGATTATCTGGCCAAAACTTCACCAAAACACTTCGTAAAATACTCAATTTGAGTTATTTCAACCGTCTGATCTCACTCCCAATGTCCATTTTGCACTATCTGGTCTCCATAGTGCCCTATTCATGAAAGAAGCAAAAAGTCACATTTGACACTTTCAAGGTTTATCTATATATTGGTGTGCTTTTTGGCTCAGAACTATTCATATAGCTTAGGAAGCTCAGTAGGAGCCTTCAGAACATTGTCTATGACCCTGTGGCATGCTGAATATAGTGAACAAGAATATAAAACAAGATCACCTTAAATCATGGGGTATGGGGTGCCCTGGGTGTCAATTGTCCACTTTCCAAATGTAAATACATCAGCCAAGTCCAAATAGTTAGTTTTGGGATGTCTCACATGATGGAGGAGTGCATAATAAGGCCAACATGCCATTTCCTTATATGGCAGAATTGCAATGTGTTTCATCATCAGAATATAATATATCACCTGGAGGGTGTCTTTTCAGCCCAAGGGAACAAGGTAATACATCTAGGAGCTATTCCCATTAGCATATCCCTAAGATATTATGGCCAGAACACAATTTATCAAGTTTCACTATTTTCACCCTATTATTGCACTGTAATAGGCTCTACTCACTGGTTGGGAGATTCAAGTTTTTCAGCACAATTTACAGTGAAAAATGATGTTTGTTTTTCAGACATTTTTCACTGAAAAAGGCGGTGAAAAATTCAAATCTTTTTCATCTCTTTTGAGCTTCCTTTTGAATTTTTCACCTTGAACTCACAAAATAGTGAAAATGTTTTGAGTTTTTCAGGTACTTTTTCAGTGAGAAATGTCTGAAAAACAAACGACATTTTCCACCGTAAATTGTGCAGAAAACTTGAATCTCCCAACCGGTGACTGTGTCCCAGTTGGCTCCAGAGAACCTAGAACAACATGCCTATAGGGTTAGACTATCCAAAATGGTTGAATTATGGGCCAGGGAAGAGCTGATGTGGGAGATTTCCTTTTTGGGCAGAAAGTGTTAGTGTCCCAGAAAGATAACAGGATGATGGGGTGGCCAACTAGGGAACAAGAAGCCAGAGTGAGGGCAGGGCAGTGTCCACAGAGAGGGAAGGGCTAATCACCATCATCTTCATTGTCCTCCTCACCTGGGCCGGGCGAAAACTCATCGTTGTCACGTGCGAGCTGGCTGAGGGTCTTGGGGCCCTTGTGATCCCTCTGCTTGGGCTCTGCCTGCACACTCTCACCAGATGACACCTTGCCCCATTTGCGGGTCATCTTCAAGTTGTACGCCTCCTGCCCAATCCACACTATCTCATCGCAGATATACTGTTCCTTGCATCGGCGTTGGAGGAACCATAGCTTGCATGTGGGTGGGAGGTTGGGGTCATCAAGGTCTGGCGTGGCCCCGCGGCTGAGTCGCGCTGGCTCGGTGGCCTCTGTGGGCTTGGAGGGCTTCCTGGCAACCTCGTTGTCAGTGTCACTGTCCTCGACGATAGCCTTGCTCTTGAACCTCGGATTGGGTTGGGGGCATGGCTGGGTCAGCCCAGGGGTGGCAGCAGGCTCCTCCTCATTTTGATCGCCCAAGAGATGGAACAGCTTCCTCTTCTTGGGAGCTGGCAACCCCTCCCCTCCATCGCTCTCCTTGTCAGGCCCCTTCCTCTTCCCTCCCTTCTTCTGCTTTGGCACCGGCTCCCCCTCACCGCCCTCCATCCCCTTGTCACACTCCCTCCTCTTCTCTGCCTTCCTCGCCTTCTTCTCTGCCTTCTTCACCGCCTTCCTCGCTGCTTTCTCCACACCCTCCCCTGCTCCTAGGACTGCATCTTTCTCTTTCTTCTTTTTCCTCTCCTCCTCCCCGTCACCTTCCACCGATTCCACAGACCTGCCTTCCATGCCTCCCACCACTGACTTGCCCCGTTTCTTTGCATCCTCCGCATCCCCATCATTGCTATCCGCTCGCTTTCGCTTGTGGCCCGATGGCCCCGCTCTCTCTGCTCCCTCCTTCTTAAGCCTCTCCACCTCCTGCATCAACAAGCGCTTTGGGCGCCACATCTTCTTGTAGTTGCGCTGGGCAGGGTACCTGTCAAGAAACACCTCGTGTTCCGTAGGGGAGAGGTCGACCCATTGGCACTCGCCCGACTTGAGCTGATACCAAAGAGTGTCAACCGCCTCTGCCCCACCTGCTCCCAGGTTGGAGGCGGCGGCAAATGGCACCCCCTCGGGCCACCCCTTGATCTGGACCCCCATCCCCGCTTGGACCCTCTCATTGTATCTGGCATAGTTTACCTTTTGGTCAGTGGTCCCAAACATCTGGTCTGCATTCGAGATTAGCGGGTAAACATCAAACCAAAACAAAATGGAAACAAAAAGGTACGGATAACTCACTCAGGTGCACCCTCAACATCTCTGACACCTCTGCCTTCCTGTCCAGCCCCTTGGGCTTCTCGCCCCAGTCCATGGCCCCCCAATGCTTGAATGCAAGCGGGAGCTGATCATTGGTCATCGGGGACAAACTTCATTGTCTCCTTCTCGGCCCAGCGGGCAGGTGTGATGGTGTCGTTGACGCTGGTGCCAGTGATGATGTCAGCAACGGCCCTTAGGTCAGCTGGACCACGTCCACGCCAGACACAACAGCAGCCATCCCTAGGTGTTGAGAGAGAATCCGTCACCGCTCGAATAGCGCATGACCGTACGTCGAGGATCCAAGGGGAGGATGTGGCCAACCGGGCCAACATCCATAGGTGGTGAGCAACCCGTGCTGAAGAACCCGAAGATATTGCAGTGTGAGTACTGCAACTATGCACCAGACCCTAGTGAGAAGAACCCGCTCCGGGTGTCTCGAATAGGGGCTTCGGGTTCTGGATAGGGGTTTGGGGTTGCGTCCCAAGAACCCGAGAGGAGGAACCCGACTCAGGGGTACTCCGAACAGGGGTTCCAACTGGATCCAAGACTGAGGGGTGCCTGAGGGGAACTCAGGCGAACCAGTCTCTGTACAACCCTGCCAGGGAACTAGTGTGATGATCTCTTCCCCTTGTTAGGTAGCGTCTCTCCTTGTCGCTACCTAACGGGCCAGATCCAACAACTGCTAGGTCGAGATCCCAAGGCAAGAGACAGAGAGTAGGAGTTCTGGTGTTGTCGAGCGAAAGGGGAGCGAAGGCAAGACCAGAACAACGAGATGAGGACAAGAGCACTCCAGGCTCAAGTCCAAGAACCAAGCACTCCAGCCAAAGTAAGGCCTGTGAATAGACGAGGTAGAATCTACTGTACAGGGGAGATTCTACCGAGTTTATATACCTTTCTACATAAATTAAATACGATCGCGATCGGTTACTGTATCCAGCATTAAGGAACATTAATGCTGATGCTCCCAGTCCCTATGTGTTATCACCACAGCGTCTAGGGGTCACCAAGGAGTCATGAGCGTAAAGGAGTCGACAGGTGGCACCCAGGGGACACCTGTCGCCATTCAGGAGTGTAGTCGTCTTGGCAGGGATATCAGGAGTGAATATCCACCAACATAAAGGAGTGTAGTCATGACCCATTGGATATGGTCATCAGCACAAAGGAGTCCGGGTTGCTAGCGCACAGAACCCGGGTTGCATGTGTATGGCATCATGCCATCGTCATATAGAGTCCCGGGTTACTGCAATAAGAACCCGGGTGGTAAAGTGGTGAGGAATCCATGTCTGCATGGGTTCCGAATAAAGGTCCAAGGGATATTCATGTCCCTGAGGGTCGAGTGAGTGTTGTGGGCCAGGGAATAACCCGATCAAGGACGGGTTATTCCCAAAAAGGAATGTGGTAGAACCCGAAAAAGGATATCTGCGATGCTGAGTCAGGGTGATTCATGACAGATGAGCAGCATGGTCCGCACGCTGGTATGCCTCTCCAGCAGCCACATATGAAACAAAACTCAAGTCAGTTTCCACAACTTCCACACTTCCATGGCTTCCACCAACATACCTCATGAAATAAAGCAGTGCCCGTAGTTGCCACGTCCCTCGCAGCCTCGGTGTTTGTTGCCTGTGTCCCCTTCTCCTTGGCTTCCTGGTAGGCCATATACTCTGTCTTGAGGTCCTCAAGTTCTTGCTTAGACCATGTCCCCTCGGGCTCTTGGAGGATCCGCTCGCATATCTCCGGCAGCAATATGCACTCCCCAGGCCCCTTGCCCTCGTTCCACTCTGCACCGTGCTTCCAAACCTTTGCATTGAGCTCATCGTAACAGGGGGCCTGTTATATCCGTGTCGGATGGTTTCCGGATAACCGGCCGGATGTAAGTGAGCTCAGCCGGATTACCAGACGACAGGTGAATGAGGCTGGACGGATTGGTCCGGATGTAAAGTGATACCACGAAGTGAGCGGGTACACCGACTAACTTGGTGTCGAGGTAGGATGAAGATAGAGATCGGACGACAGAGCAATGCGGAGGCAAAGCACGTTAATTATCAACTGAAGATACATGCAGAGTAATAATCGTATTTATACTAAATATGGAGATAATCCAAATGTGGTGAGAAGTAAGGTAAAGACAATAAGAACTTGTTGAAAACAATAGAGACAATAAGAGGAAAGTATGTGTGCATAAGTCATATGAACAAACGTGGGGAAACACTCAGTAATCCTTCATTGCGTAAAACCCCAAGGGCGTGCATCACGGGCAAAGCCGGATGAATCAGCATATTGATCGGACACGTGCCCGATGGCACGGACGACACGTCCGGGTGGTTGGAAGTAACCGAGCCGGAGATCCGGTTCGGTTAAATATACCGGATAGATAAAGCGTCCAAAATAACCGGACGCTCCTGGATGTGCATGGACGTAACAGGGCCTTGCTGAGATTGGTTGCGCTGCTGATGAGGAGGCAGATGTTGTTGTATGGGACCTGGTGTTTCACCCCAAGGGCCTTCGCCTGTTCCACAATGCAGTCACAAAGCTCCTCAACATCCTCCTCAAGCCTGGCCTTGGCCTCCTTGTTCTGTTTGCAGGCGAGTGCCCTGGTGTTACTCTCTGTAGAGAGTAGCACAAATAGCAAATATCGCGAATATTTGTGCCAAGCCATTTGCGAATAGCGAATATTTATATTCGCGAATGGCTGTTGCTGTGCTATTCACGTGAATATGAATATCAGTTTTCAGGAAAGTTGATATTCGCGAATATTTGCAGCTGTAATACACAGCTAAAATTTTAATCAAGCATAGTAAATTTGGGTCTGTTTAACACATCTCCTCTCTGGAACCATAACACACTTCATTTACACCAACTAGATCTGTATTTCATATGCAAACCAACCACTTTAGAGACATATTTGCTTTGGCAACTGCTTGACAGGTTGATCGCAGCAAGTGTGATGGTCCATAAAATGGTTGGACATGCAAGACAAGGGCTTGTAGGAGTCTTCGACAATGTTTAAACTTGCGAGATAACATAAAAGTGTCCTCAGCAACTCATTGGTGGCTACTAAACCCCCAAATTCTCAATGTATTCACTGAATATTCATATTCATGAATATTCGCGAATATTGCTGACTAAGCAACGAATATTCGCCATCAATATTCGTACGAATGCGAATATCAATTTCTAGGTTTCAGTGAATATTCATATTTGTGAATATATATTCATGCTACTCTCTAACTCTCTGCTGTGTTGCTGCCCGCTGGCGGCGTGGTTTGGAAGGTGGCTGCGGCGGTGCATTGGGGTTCCGCTCCCGATGGCTCAGGAGGTTGTGGGTGGGGAGAACTGTGCTTTCCTTCCCCTTGCCCTCTGTAATACAACCAAGACTATCCTCTCAAATTCCTAAATCTGTTGGATGCCTATAGCTGGCACACTCATCATTCTGTACAATGTACAAGAAGACCGATATTTTCCCAATAAGGCAATTGTGATCGCATCAGGAGAACTGAAGATGATGGTGTCCTCCACATTTTCATTGCTGACAGAATGAGCATGTTTTTAAGTCAAATAGACAAGAATTGAGCTCAAAATCACTGTTCTCATTGAAAAGTATTTTTGGTTCAAACTGTTTTTTTTGGTTTGAACCGTTTTTTTTTTGGTTTGAACCATTTTCCTTTGGTTCAAGCCATTTTCTTTCGGTTTGAACCAAAAAAAATGGTTCAGACTGTAAAAATGGTTCAAACTAGAAGCAAATGGTTCCAACCAAATGGTTTGAACCGCTCTTACATTGGGAATGTAATGATTTGAACCAGAACCCTGCTATGGTACGTGTTCCAAGAAACATTTCACAACACAGCAACTAATCTCGCTGCTCTAGACCTCGTAAACTCAGCGACAGTCAGAATTGATGGGGCAAGTATACCATAGCCAACTCCATACCCATCCCTTGAAACTCGACGGAAGGAGGCAAAGGAACAAAAAATCATACTCCATGAAAGACAAAGAGATCTTGGGGAAGAAAACCTTGCATGCTATAGAAGAGCTCGCCTGGACACATTCTCGGCTTGGAGAGTACATGTCAGCGAGAGACCTGTGTACTGTGGTGCTTGAAAAGCGCAAAGTCTTTCTTGGAAATGACAATCCGCTCACCCTGCGTATCATGGGGGATCTGGGATCAACATTCCACAACCTAGGGCAATTCAAGCAGGCTGAAAGGCTGCAGAGTATGCTGCTTGAGAAACAAAGGAAATCCCTGGGTGAAGACCATCCAGATACCCTCCATGTCATGGGAAATCTGGCCAACACATATCAGGTATTAGGCCGCTTTGCAGAGGCAGAGGGTCTTAACATACAAGTATTGGCAAAGCAATAAGAGGTTTTAGGTGATGATCATCCGGATACTCTTCATACCATGGAGAATTTGGCCAATACATATCAACAATTACACTGGCTCGCAGAAGCAAAATGTCTTACAGCTCAAGTCCTGGAGAAGCGGAGAGAAATACTAGGAGAAAGACAACCAGATACTTTGTGGAAGATGGGTGCTTGCTGCGGTATACCATGACTTGGGTCAGCTCAAGGAGTCAGAGAGCCTCAAAGTCCAAGTGTTGGAGAAGCAAAGGGGAATTATGGGTGAAGATCATCCAGATACTTCACAGACCATAAGTAATCTGGCCGCGATATACTCTCAACTAGGTCAGTTCCAGAAAGCAGAGGAGCTTGGAATCACTGTTCTGGATAGGCAGAGGAAACCCCTTGGTACAGACCATCCACACATCTTCCATACCATGGGACATTTGGCAATCATATATCACGAGCAGGGTAAGTTTGAATGGGCAAAGAAGCTCTATATTGCAGTCTTTGAAAAGCGGAAGAGGATTCTGGGCAATAATCATCCGAGTACCAAATGGACTATCAGGAATCTTGCAATGCTGTACCATACCCAGGGGAAACTGGAAGATGCCAAGGAGCTGGAGGAAATTCTTGGAGATGAAGAAATCTAGTTACCTTATCTATCAATGTACCATAACGGATGCATCCTTTGAAGCATTTTTATCCATGTCAAAATTTTGATGTATCATTCAAAATTGAAGGAAATCCAAATATTAATCAACTTTGAGAATGCATAGTATGTGATGCCCATGACTGTGTTCATCTTAACATGTCTCCACCAGACGTTTAGGTCGGGCTTGAACCGTGGGAATTCGACTGATGTCGGCTCATCGATCGGCTTCAGTCTCGTTCCCAGATGTTATAGGGCAGTGACTGCTTGCTACGCTCACGGGCAGTCACCAAAAATGCAATGTTGAGATGTTAAACTGCAGGTGAGGCAGTTCTGATGGTAAAATGGATGGCGGTTGACTTCCCTATAAAATCTGGTGCAGTTTAGCTGGCGGGAGGGGCCTTGCGTCACGCGCTTATTCCTTCACAACAAAGAAATGTATTCCTCGCTCCCCTCTAGTCCAGAGATCTTAGAACTTTGCAGACCCCTTAATATCTTGTATACAGGCCTCTGGGAATTTTCTTGACAATTTGTGGTACCTGTCTTGTGACATAACCATCCCTGCACCTCCGCGAGAAATTTAGCATTCAAAATTCAAAAACACTGTGTTTGGTGAGGATAGATGTTCTTAAAAGTTCCATAGTGCACTGTATGTGCCCCCCCGCAAAACTAGGGTCAGTTCCTTGCCTCTGAGAGATATTTCTTGTACCTACAATTAAAGATTTCTTTGAAAGAGTAGTGTGACATGTGTGATCTATGCGAGCAAGACCCCTATCCGCGGTCAAACTGCACCAGATCTTCACGGGGTGATGGCTGCTGGGGTTTTTTGATCAGAGTGCCCCAACTATCCCCGTGAAGATCTGGAGCCGAGATTAGATCGGCTCCAGCAAAACCAGAACTGTGGGCCGCTTCGTTCAAGTTTCACGGTGCGCGAACAGATAATATTGACCAAAAACAAAACTTTTATAGGCCAAACCAAACCTGAATGCAGGTTCAAGTTCGAGGTTCAACGCCTACTTGAGATTTGATATCCAGAGAAAGAGACCCTGAACGGAACCTTACTAGCACCAAGATTCGTGGGATGAACGAGCAGTTTTTTTTGCATAAATTTCTTGCGCCCCACCTTGATTCGAAGACCCGAAGTTTGTGTCAGACCAGGCATATGAGTATCCTAGAAAGTAAGTCGATGAATACGCACCGCTTCTGAGTCGAACATCCAACTGGTTTGTGCATTCGTTCCCGGTAGATTGAGATTGAAAGCCAGGTTTCGACAAGCAAGACCAAGCCATTGTGCTGGCTTACTGTGGCCCTGAAGGCTGACTTCTGGCTTGAGATTTTCCAAGACAAGCCAGGGTGGTGAAGCCACGGCTTCAGAGGCACACGCAAACGGTTAGTGAAGGCAGATTTTCCATGTGAATTCGAGCTTCGGTGGAATTTTTGGTTGCATATGATTATTACTCATAATTTTGGAAGAATTCCTCGACAAATGCGAGCTTTCGGCGGCGTTTGCAGGGCTTTGCCTTTCGCGATCGGATGTGCACGTTCGAAAAGCTTGATTGGCGACCGGTAATCCCAAATCTCTTCCATTTATCAAAGATGCAATCGGTGCACAGATACCTATATATACCGCTCACAAAGGCTATAAAACACGGATTATCACACTGTGAAAAACTGCGAGTAAGCCCTGGCTCGGCCACCAGCTTTGACCTGGCTCTGGTTTCTCTTGGCCTAGGGGTTTCCAAGCCTAAGCCAGGCAAACGCTGGATCAGATGAAAGATCTGGATCCGAACACTGGAGCTGTTATATGTGGGGGAAAATGATGTAGCAGATTTGAGGTTGAAGGATTCAAAAGACGAGCTTAACTTACTCTGTCTGCACCGGACGGATCATGATTGATTGTTCTGCTCTTGTGTGACAAGAAATGGCTACCGGAGGAGGCAGAACAACTCAAGGAATGACGTCATCGTGGTTCAACGTCCCGTGGCATGCTGGATCTTGAGAACGGCAGGCACTAGGGGAAGCGAGCAAATGCCGATTTAACAATTGCGTGATGATAGTGATTGCTGGAGAATTCAACATCTCCAGGCTTTTTGTGAAGCGCTGGAGCTTCAGAAACCAAGTCCGGTTTGCCTGGCTAGAGAAAAGCTGAGGGGAATTCTTATATAGATAAGGCACCTTCGCAGGTAGCTGCATGAACACACGACGAGAGAGTGAGAAACAGTTTGGAACCGTGTTCAAGCCGCGGCGAAGACAGGAAAGTTTACATGCAGAGAGCTAAGGACATTGATTTCCAGACCGGCAATCAAAAGACGATGTTGGCAATCTGAATGGTACCGGTGGCGTCATTGAAAACCACATAGTTGCTCGCTAAAAGATCTCTCCGAAAATCATTTGAAGATTTGTGCTGGCCTGAATACCGCCTCCGCAAACTGACAGAGAACTTAGGAAGAATGTGCATCAGGTCATTTTAGTGGAACTCACTCTTTGTGCCGTTGGGAAAAGTGGTGTAGGGATTAGATGGTGACCAATTTATGTTATGACTGACAGGAGCCTGCACGTCTCCAAGGTTCAGAGTCAAGCTTGGGAAGGTTGTCGTCGAGCAGGGGAAACCCCAAACACCAGTGGTCGGATCTTGATAAGAGCCGGAAATTGCAGCGTAGAAGGTTGACGCGATTTCGGGGTAGACCCGGAGCAAAGTTGTCCCGGTGTCTGCCAGTGACGAATAAGGTTGTGAGTAATAGTGAAGTGTAGACGAGGAAAGGGTCGCACCAATCATGGCATTCCCATTATTTGTAAATGTTACGCTATGGTGGACGCCATTCACGTAATAACTGGTGGAGTTGAAGGCCCACTTGGGAGAGCTGGGGATAAGAGGCACTGTTGAAAGAGTACCTGTGTACTGATTCCACATTGCCTAAGTATGTGATTCCGAAATGGGATGTTGCCACAAACCTTCGTCGAGTTGATGAATCCAAAGTCGATGCTGGATGGTTTGGCACCGGTTCCCCATGGGAGATAAACAGCGAAAATGTGCGACGCAAGAGAAGGTGCGATATTCTGCATAAATGTATTCATCGTGATGGGGATACCGGCCGAATTTTTAACTGATCAGAATTGTGTTGGTGTTTGGAAACTGTTCGTAACAGGTGGTAACCTACTATTAATCACAGATCCTCGCTGCATACCAATCACTCCAGCAAGGAAGTTATTGGGAGTTCCCGAATTGGCCGCACCCAAAGCTGTACCCGTGACGGTGATTCCAGCCACAGTAACTTTGTCCGTTCCCACGACGCCGGAGGTACTTGGGCCACTGACGTAGTTGATGGCGTAGGTGTACCCTGGAGTTTGGGTTTGGGCCCAGGTGCTGGAGGCATTAATGTTATAGTAGAAACCTTGACTGAGAGGGGGACTGCCAGTATAATAGGTACTCCATACCCAACTAGAGTAAACCGATACCACAACAATGATTATGCAATGAAAAAAAAAAAAAAAAAAGACTTACAGAAGCGAGCTGGCTGTGTCGAACATTACAGGGAGGGTCTGACTGCCAACCGTGATATCAACAAGGATATCGCCGTGGGCATGGGTCCCAAAGACACTACCGGTAGTGGATCGTTTACTGGCTTGATATCTTTCGCTCGCGCGACTAACGGGCAAGCTGAATGATCCAACCGTTCGTCGCTCCGAGTCTTCAATGGCCGACCCAGCCGCGAAGTAGAGCAAACCGAGGATAGTTATCAGAAATCGGCAAATTCGAGGCATGTGTGGTGGCGGCGAAGAGATGGTTTGTAGGTAGGTGATGCTCCCTGAGAGAACCAAGAGAATTCGTTATTGAGCTACAACGAAAGAGGGTCCTTTTATAGCCTTCAAGCAAATAACAAGCTCACGTACAGTGGTATGTCATGAGGTCAATGACGAGTTGAACTTTGAGCCCGGGGATTGGAAAACACCTAAGGAGATGTCATAAATCGCAAATGACAGGAGGTATAGACTCAGAGGATGACGGTATTACGAAAGGACATTGCTATTTTAAACGGACGCCAACTCCGAGGATATCTCTAGTTATTACTGGACTGGGACTCAGAGAGGCTAGAAAGTACACTTTTTTGCGACGTGTTGGCGGAACACATGCATCGATTCAGCTTTCGCATCCCTTACAGCAATGTCTAATCCCATGCACTACGCCACCGTCAGGAGACCAGGGCATGTCCGCTGCCGAGCTGCCGCGAAGTAATATAGCTGTATAGAAACACTCCTTAACGTCCTACAGAGTCGGCCGCTCGCTGTCTCCGACGCGGGTACCTGGTATTTCAAGCTAACCAATTATCTGCTCCCGTCGATTGCTTTTTGAACATGTTTTGCGTCGCATTTTGTCTCCTGGTACCTTATTTTCTACCACTTGTTCTAATTTCCTCGTCTTTTGCGGCGCATTTTGTCCCCAAATGCCTTATTTTCACTCCACTTGTTTTAATTTCCTCTCGCCTTACTAATTGGCCAGGAAATTGCATCGCTTCAACTTCTTGCTTGCCTTTGTATTCCGACGGGGACTTGACCGTGAACGACTCTCATTCTGAGCCCTAACAGGTAAAATCAAGTTACAGGAATTGTAATGGAGGAGAAAAAAGAGGGATGGAAGGGAACCAAGGAGGTGCGATGGGCTATGACACAACTATTGGGCAAAAAGTAGTTACGTTCGACTGCAGTCCAAAACACTGGATGTCCGTCACTTTCGACACCCTGCCTGGATCTGTTTGGTTTCATTCAAATCAGGAGACCGGGACATGTCCGTTGTCGAGTTACCGTGAAGTAAATAAGCCCTATCGAAACACTCCTTACCATCCTACTGAGTCGGTCGCTCGCTGTCTCCGACGCCGGAACCTAGTCTTTCAAGCCAAGAAATTATTCACTTCCGTTAATTGCTGTCATTGGACATGTTCTACGTCGCGTGTTGTCTCCTTGTACCTAATCTTTACTCAATTTGGTCTCATTTCCTCTCGACTTTCTGATTGGCCAGGAAATCGCGCCGCTTTAACGTTTCGTTGGCTTTTATATTCTGGAAGGGGCTTGATCAAGAGATGTTTCGGAATTTGAGTCCTGAACAGATAAAATCGATTTACAGGAATTGTAATGGAGGGAACAAAAAAATGGTAGCAATATGACACGTAACGCGGGCCACTTTTGCTGACGAATATTGCTTGGCTAGTCCGCACACGGGATAATGCCTCCTCGCCCGTCGTCCTTGGGCTCGTCTGCCACGGCGTCGTATTGGTCTACAGGAGCAGGTCTTTGAGCGGCGGGAACGATGCGGGCTTGAAGTCCTTGCTGACGCCCGGACGCGCGCGCACCGGGTCGCCGCCAGCGCCGCGCACTGGGGGATGAAGTTGGCGAAGGCTGTGAGCAGGCGTTGGCTACGCGGCACAGAATGGAGCGAGGAAGACAGAGGAGTGAGAATAGGAGGGAGTGAGGAATGCCGTGAAGGACGAAGGGACGGAGTGAAGACGGGAAAAAGAAAACTAGAAGAGAATAAAATAAGCAAAGAAACAGAAACGTACACAAGGCTGCCGGCGCGACGCCGGTTAAATTAAACTGTGGAACATCCTTTGCAGGTGCTGAAGTCTTGTAGGCCGCCTTGGTCGCGAAGAAGGAAACGACGTTAGAGTCCGCGCTGTGTGCAGAAATTCAGTCTCATTTGAACAAACGCGCAAAAGCTGGGAAAGAAGTAGCAAATCAAGAAGGAAGGGAGAAGGGAAGAACCGCGGAAGAAGAGGAAAGGAGGCGCACTCACGCAACGGTATGCTGCCTCCCCAGACTCTTCCCAGTTAACTTGCACGGTGCTGAGCAACGAGTAGAGCGCGTCGTCGGTCGTGCCGCGCATTTTGAAGGGAACAGCGCCGCCTGTGTGTCGTCTCAGATGAGCGCGCATCCACGTGCGCGAAGAAATGGGAAACGTAAGAAAGAGAAAGAGCAAGACACACCGAGAAGCAGCGCATACACCGTATTTCGAATGGCATGTCTCCGCCTTACCGAACGTCAAGAGGATGAGCTTCTCCCCGTCGTTGGCACGCGAGTCGGTGAGGAGGAGGAGGAGCCAGTACTCGTAGAAAGAGGCGGCGACGTCGAAGTCGGTGTCGTGGGCGCCCTTGGCCTGGGTGGACGTGAGCATCAGCTTCTTAAATGAGGAGCAGGCGCACCCACTGCGGGAAGTTCTCGTTCACAAAGTCGTTCGCAAAGTCGTTGAACATGCGGATGCGCCTGACGCGGTTGGGGTCCTGCGAGATGACCTCGTGATGAGCGGGTCGTGCTTGCGAACGCAGTACGGGCCCGGGAAGATGTAGTTCTTTGAATAATTACTGACGTAGTGTCTATTCATCAATGAACGAAGAATGAGAATATGTATGTGTAGGCCGAGACACGCACTTGAAGCTATAGAAGTCATCGGCGGTCATGTTCTCCTGGTATGTGGCTCAGGTGATTTCCTGTCCTCGAGCAGGTCGAAGACAGTGGAGATGTTGGACGGGATGTGGTACATGTTGTAGTTGTGCATCCAGAAGAAGTCACCCCGACCGCGGCGACGGTTAGCGGTATATTTGGGATGACATGGGACGGTCTCGCAGTTGAGGTCAGAGGGATGCGTGAAGTTGTTATCGTTTGTCAAAAGGATACCCGGTTCCGTGATCGCGAGGACTCGAAGAGTGGAGTAGAGGCCGTCGTCTTGTGAGCGTATCAAGACCGTCAGCGATGGGATATGGAACGAGAGGGAGGTGAAGACGCGCAGCCAAGTCGGTGTTCTCGAACCGCACTTGGGTTATCGTGTTGAAAGCCTTTCCCTTGCAAGTAGGCTTATCCCCAAGGGCGCCGTTTGAGAAGGAGGTGTAGTTGGCGGTCCGCACGAGAGGCCCTCGGACGGAGACACGAAGACCTGGGCGGCGGCGGCGAGGCGCCCGGAGGACGCGAGGAGGAGAATGGCGGAGAGCATCGCTGTTCTGGTGGAGCAAGCTGTAAGTAAGCGTAAGGCAAAGCATTTGAGGGTTATTCGAGAGCGCCACTTTCACGCATGACGTCGTCGCGTGCGAAACATGCGTGATGGCCGGCGGCAGATGCGCTAACAGCACCGTTCGCCATGTTCTGCCGTATTTGAGGAACAGAAAAGAAGACTCGGATTGAACAGCGAAAGCTACAGTAGGGCAAGAAACTGGATGGCCGTGGTGGTGATCGCGAGAAAAACATGCGGCTGTGTCCGGCTATCACTACGAACACTTGGATCAACGATGACGAAGTCACCTCGTTCTCCTGGCATTCATAACGCTGAGCGTTGCGGCTCAAACCTCACCCTTGCACAAGCTGCCTCTGTTTTAAGCTTCAACAGCGTTTCCGGGAATCGACTCTAACGTCGAGAAGCTTCAAGAACGAACGGCTTCTTAAGATATATTACAAAAAAGCCTCGTGTGTTGTAGACTTGGTGCTGGCACATTCACCAGATAACCAAAATGAATCTGTTTGATCAGCTGAACACAAGTAGCCTTCGAGGCGAGCGACGTGATGGTGAAGTAGGAAACGGAGCAGCCGGTCCGACCCGGACCCCCGGTCGATACCGGGCACCGCCACAGACCCCGCATATTGACTTCCAGCACCAATGTCGACACGCCGACTTTCAGCTAGAGAATGGTCGGGCCAACTCTGCTCACTCGCGCCCATGCACTGCTTTAGCAATGTACCGTTTTGACCACTAACACCAGAACGCCATTGGATGCTGCATGGTCCTGGAGATTCATCCCGTCAGTGTTGTAGTTAAAATGTTAAGAGCTTAAGTCATATTGAGCTAAGGTCTTAATATCCAAATGAATGTATCTGAAGCCCTTATTAACCCTTAGTATCCCAGTGCTGATAACCGGCAGACTCCGGGTCAAAAAATAATAACTGCAGTGTATATGCAGTGCTACTAGATCTGAAGTGCTGCTGCTGAGGAAATTTTGGCTCCACTCTGCACCAGCTCGTGGTTCTCCACTACCCTGATGTCTTTCCTTGGCGAGGTTGTTGAGAATCTGAACCCATCGCACTCACAAGACATGAACACATTGTCTCCAAAGAAAGCCTATACATGGAACTTCTTGCAGCTGAGCCCAGTAAGGAAGAGCCCAGCACTTGTGTTCAGGAGGGTTCTGGGGATGATTGCGAAGGTCAATTATGCATGTAGAACCTCCTTGTGAATGATTTCGGTGCGGTGGCAGGATCAGCCCTTTTCAGATATGACCCTTAATTTGGTTGCCCTTAATAAGTCTTAACTAGACTTAAGCCCTTAATTTTGGGGAAGACCCTTAATTACACGCCGCTTGGACAACCTCAGGCGCGATAGGTTCGGCCATACATCTGCGCACCTTTCTCCTGCGATCGGGATGAGGGGAGATGCAGCGCGTGTCGTATGCGAACTTCACGCACCCGATAGCAAGGCCTGTAACGTTGCATATCCTCGTTTTGCGCTCAGAAAGATGCTATTCCATGCCGCTAGGATGACCGCTGCACGGGGAGCACCGGCGGCGATGCGAGAGTGATGGGACACGATCAACGATGTAGAAGGTATTCGCTGATCGTGCGCGTCGAGGTGCATGCGTCGCTCGTGGCGGTGGCGACGGTCGCTGAGCTTCTTCCCTAATGCGTGCGTAGAGGAGTGAGAGTTAGCAAGCGAGCGGCTTAGTGCTAGACGGGGGCGGGTGCAGCGCCTGTTCAGCGTCTGCGACGGTCCTATCCGTAGACTGCGTCCGTCTCATTCGAAGGATCTCCTCTGGATGTTTCTCCTGTCGTGCGGTCGTTCATATCGATGGCCTGCGTCCTGTCGTCTCATCCCAATGGTCGCACCTCGCCGTGCTGTGAGCAGGCAATTTTACGGTCGGGGTGGTCTTGTTCTTGGTTTATCCACAGGTCCCTAACCACCCACCCTCACCCATCTTGTTTTGTTGCCGTCTTTCGAGACTGTAGATGGCTCGCACGTCCAGACACTAGATAGACAAAAATTCTCCTTTTCGGATGTCTTGAGTGGACATTTTCCTTCTTATTACACAGGTCGCATCGCATGCGATGCATGTATGTGCTGCTCTGTCTGTCCCGTCTCAACGTGTTTCATTGTTACTCGTTACTCTATTCCGTTGTCGTTATCCAGGATGGACACTGAATTGTACCTCGTACACGGCCTGAACATTTTGAATATGTGTCCGCTCCTCGAGACTCCTGTCTTCACCCTCATGTTATATCCTATTAGTCTCGTTTAGTCATTTCTTTTTCGAGATCCGCCAGCACGAGACTCCGCTCATGGTCTTCAAAAACCTCAACCCCGCGCAGTTCCTCGCGCTCAAGACGATCAAGGTGCGCTGCATCAAGTGGCCCACGTGCAAGTGAGTAGCGCATTTTTTCTTGCTGGCACTCCGGAGTCGACGCTGAGGGCTGTTGCAGCTGTGAGTACGCAAACAAGTGGGTGCAGAGGGCAGATATCGGTTGTTGAGGATTTCTTCGTCTGTGGTTCAGTTCAATTCATACGCTCTCGTACCTAGGTTTTCTTGTCTGTGGGTGATCACGCGTGCGAAGAGGATGGTATCCTGCATGCAAAAGACAGTGAGAGAGCATATCTACGGTCAATGATGGTTGCACAAGTAACTTATGTAAACTAACTTGCCCTGCCACAAGTTACTTGTAGCTAACTTATGGCGGGGCAAGTTAAATTTACCCGCACAGTTCCGCACAAGTACAAGTTCCGCACAAATAAGTTAACTTAAGTTAAAATAAGTAAGTTACATGTTAATGGTTCTTTCGTCCCGGTGCCTATGGGGTGCCATCCTAGCACCTAATATCACCTCAAATATGAGTCTCTTGCAGTCCGATAATGCTTTGAGGCAATGATCCGTGTTGTTGTGACTAATGTTCTGCTGGGAGTAAGTTCAAGCTGGCGAAGAGATGCATTGGAGGTGTAGGACATCGAGGTTGAGTTCATTTTGCAAAGATATTATTTGTACATCAAATCTAGGCAACATGGGTACTTATACAATGCCCGTTCTAAGTACAATGGCTGTTTTGCCCCAAAGTTGAACTAACTTGCTTTTGACTTTGGATTATCAAGGGTGTGTTGGATTTCCTTGAGTGTATGACTGCTCAAACATCAGACCTAACCTTTTCATGTCAGGTGTTCCCCCAATGACAGCTGTACCTGGATTGCATCTCCGAACATGTGAAGTGCCCCAAAAATCAAATCCAGCCAATGTTCAGCTCAAAATATTACCTGACTTGATGTGCAGATGTTATTTAATCATTGAATACTCTCAGTTTGAGTCTTTGTCTTGAGGCTTGTAAGATGCTAACTCGCATGAATTGATCGTACAAGTTGATTTTGGCCGAGGATTGATGCCATCTGATGGCATAAGTTAGTTTGGTCGTGTTAACTTGATCTAACTTGGCCCACAAGTTCGCTTAAGTTAGCTTTGGCTAGTTTTAATTAACTTAGCATCTTGCAGTTCAACTCGATGAATGCAGTGTTTGAAGAGAACAGGGTTGTTTAACTTAGAGAAACAGACAAACTGGTGGTAACTGATGGCATCTAAGTTAATTTGTTTGTGTTACTTTGATCTAACTTGGCGGGCAAGTTAATTGCTCGCATTCGACTTGTGTTACCTTCAGTTCACTTCTTAACTTATAGGTCAAGACAACAGTTGAATAGGAGTGGATAGCATGTTTTGAAGGTCATTTAAGTTAAGGCGAGACTGACATGAAAAGTATGTAACCTTTTCCCACACATTCCGCGGTCCATCTCCTATCTATTTTCTGACCACACTTGGCCTGGAGATGGAACATACATGAGGAAGAGAGCATATATCCAGCATATCAAAGATACTGATTGAGTCAGGTTGACCCCATGAGCAGTTGGGTGCCAGTTGTTAGTAGTTACTCTATGGTGAGGCATGTGGTGCTCTTACAGATGTATATTCTTGCTAATATAGAAGTAGAGGAAGATAGAATAAATTTAAAAGGGTCTTTCAGAAGACTTGAAGGCAATACAAGTTGGCAACCCGCCAAGTTAGTACAAGTTAGATTTGCAGCCCATGGGAAAACTTAAGCTAACTTGCGGCATGCCTGCCGAAAGGGGCAAGTTCTGCACAAGTTACTTTTCATAAGTTACTTTTCACGGACTCACTTGGGATCCATCTGATCCCACGGTCGTCAGCAGCTGGAAAGAGACTAGGATCCACGACCCACCTGTATTCAAGATGTCTGAGTCAAAAGAAGCACGAATCAAACCAGGAGGAGTTAATTCAATTAAGATCACCCCGGCTCGACAGTTGAACCATCCTTCAGTCAGTTCGATGACGATCACAAGAAATAAAGACAAACATGGACGTTTCGTTTCAAAAACGTAGCTGATGTGAAACCCGCCCGAGAATGTAGCAGTAAATTTGACAGTTGAGCTATTGTTGAGTCAGTTACAGGAAAACGAAAGTGTCACTAGAAATAGAGACACGGTGTCGATTAGCAAGAGATAACGAATACAAGGGTGGCTGCGTACCGTGCACACACGATGCCGCGCATCAAATGTACCGCCAAAACAATTGGTCATAGTCTCCGCTTAAATTCTCAGGTCAAGATACATTGTAAGCCGAGGAACAGACTCAGCCGAATTAAATTGAAATCAGGGGTCCGAGTTTGAACGAATAGAAACTCGATGGCATCGACGTACTCAGTAACGGGATATTGCCAAATGCGAACTTGCTTCTCAACAATATAAATACTCGTGCGCAAATATCGGGCACTTGATGTCAATACAGTCAAAACCATAGGTGTTCATGACACGGAGCACACCCCCGATGAATAAATTCGTGTTCGCCGTGCTGGCCGCCGAAGCGCTGAAACCCCCGAGGTTCGCTATGGGCCTGGTCAGTGATGCACTCCGGACACCGATAGTAGATACTACTCACAGGATCTCATTTCGCAATATGGTGCCTTTGAAAGTGCAGAGGAGAGAGGGATAGGCTGAGAGTGCGGTGCATGTCTACAACAGATAGAAGAAATCAGCTGAAAAGAATTGCTTTTGAGGACCAGCTATGGCATGATTTGCTGGCCGAAAACTGGTTCTCCACGAATTACGATAGGGCAAGGCAGCAAACGATCTATTCTTGTGATAAAAAACAAGAGTAAGAAAACCTGCGTGGGCAATGGAAACAGAGGAAGAGGTACGTAGTTAAGATGTACAAGAGAGGATGTGTGAGAGGACCGTACATAGAGCTGAATACGGTAGGGAGGGTCTGGCGGAGTTACCGATGCGGACACAGTGCGAGAAGGGGTGCAACAGGGAGGGGGGAGACAGTGCAGACGTGGTGCGGTCGGCCCGTGCAGCTGCGAGGGTAGGTGCAGTGGGCGGCGCATACACAGAAGAGATGCGAGGACTCGGCATAGCGCTGAGATGCAGGGAGGATGCAGCACAGGAGAGGCCAGCGTGCGAGGGGCAACGCAGGCAGAGAGGGAGGTGCACGGTGCGCGGCGCTTGGGTGAGGCCACGTGGCAGCGGGTACAGTGACGAGATGGATGTGGGACGCAACAGGCATATTGACACGCAAGGGATGCAGGTGGTTTTACAGCGCCCGAATTGGGGAGCAGGACTGGCACGGGGGGAGGACACAGCTGCGCGATGGATGCTGAGCGACACAGGGGTTCCGACAGGAGGGCGTGGAGCGGCGTTGCTCGTGTTGACGACACGGGGCGGAGGGCGTGCCGACACGAAGACGGGTGTGCGGAGCAGGCTGCACGGCACGGGCGTGGCAGCCCACGGGAGGAGGGTGCAGCAGCGGGGTGGACGCAAGGTGGGACGGATGGGCAGAGAGAGCGCAGTGGCGAGGCAGATACGGGACGGGTACAGCGACACGGTGCGGAGAGGGCACAGCGGTGAGCTGAATGCAGGATGGGACGGAAGTTCGGTGCGGACACAGTGTGGTCACGGGGAAGAGGGGCGTGCTGACGCGGAGGCGTTTGCGGGCAGACGGTGCGGATGCAGATACAGACAATGGTGGTGGGGCGCGGAGACGGTGTGGCCGGGCAACCTCGGGCGGGAGGGACGCAGGGAAGATGGGCGTGTGGGGAGAGCGTGTTAGCGTAGTGCCTCAGTTACGGAGCTAAAGAAAAGTAACTCAATTAATAATGTACCTGTTAGCGTAGTCTACAGGATAATTAGTAAGGTAAGTAGATCAGATTAATATGGGTACGCACGCCTCAGTTACGGAGCTAAAGAAAAGTAACTGAGGCTGTGCTAGCAAAAGCTTGGAATAACGAAAGTGATAACGTAGGGATGACAGAATGGAATGAATGTAAGTATGAAGTAAAGTAGAATTATACTGCTAACAGAGCGCAGCGCCGAGGTGGATGTGGGACGGGTCGGGAGGGCAGCATGGAGGGTGCGAGCAACACGGCGACGGGCGGGGGTGGCGCGGGGAGAGGGTGGTTGTGAAGCAGGCGGGGCGGGCAAACACGGGGAGTGGCATGCATGGGGGAAGTGCGCGGAGGTGGTTTGGGAAGTGGACACGCCCGGGCTAGGGCGGTGACGTGGGTACGGGCAAGGGTGCGCGCGGAGTGGCCAGCACGGGTATGGGAAGCGGGGTGTGCACAAGTAGGTGGACACGCGGGGTGATGTGGCATGGGCGCTGGCGGCGCAGGTGGTGCGGGCGGGGTACAGGAAGGGCGAGTATTGGAGGCAGGGATGGCGGCACGGGAAAGCGCGGGTGCGGAGTGGGCGGCACGGGGTGTGAGTAGTCGGCAGGCAAGGTATTGGAAGTGGGGAGGGGCGAGGTCGGGTGGGCATGCAGAACAACGTGACACGGGCACAGGCGGGTGTGGGTGGGCGGCGTGGGGTGTTAGAAGTGGGCGGCAAGGTGATTTGAGTCGGGGACAGCCCGCCAGCTGGAGTCACACTCGACCTTACCCCACAGCTGCACTGCAGGCCAGAATCCGTGTTGGGGAGATTCAGCACCAGCCGCACCTCGACACAGGGAACTGGCTGCAGGCAGAAGAGGAAGAAAGGCTATTCGCTTATCAAGAAGGTCGCACAGCTCGGGAACGCGACGGAGGTGGCATGAGGGACGATGAGCACTGGCGGGATGGGTTGTCTATATGGCTGGCTGTGTGAGGGTGCACGCTAGCGTGACGAATGATGAGCGCCGGCAGGGCCTGCCTGGGTTGACCATGTTGGGTTCACGCTACGCGAGCGCGGTGTCAAGCGGTATTGGGGAGGGACAGGCGTGGCGATGGCGTGGAAGGTGCGCAGGCGGTAGTCTCCCCTAGGCAGACACTTCAACAAAGTTTGAGCTCGTACCTCGCTTGTTGAAGTCTACTGTTTACCGCGGGGGTTGGATCGCAGTAAAAACTTATTATGTAATTTTAGGTAAGCAAATTCCGATTTTCTTCCTGCCACATGGGAAACACAGATTTTGACAAGAGTCTTGGGGGATAACCTCTTGTGTTGTACTGCTAGGTTGTGTACCGAGCATGACATACATGGCAGATCCAACAACACTCTGGTATGCAACAACTGGTCCTCCCTCAACAAGTGCCATGTGAGATATGGTTTCATTGTCATCAGGATCATCATTACTGAGATGGGCACCTGTAGCCATTGGAGTGAACACAGGCTTGCAGTCTGTCATGCCAAAACGAGCAAGGACTTTGTCAATGTATTGACGTTGGTTAAGTGCAATTGTGCGTTTCTTGCGATCACGAACCAGTTGGATCCCAAGCAGATATTTAGCTGGGCCCAGATCCCGCATTTTGAAACTGGATGAAAGTAATCCTTTTACTCGCTGGGAGAACTCCTTGGATGTACTATATCGTGCTGGGAACCTGGCCACCTTAGGGGTTTTGGCCCGATTCCGGTATTCCACGGGGACATTTCGCAGGTCTGTGAGCCCTAGGGGATAGGTGTGCATCTTTTGAAGAGATTGAGCATACTTGGGATGATTTTGGTGGCATTCTGAGTGCCCGACGAATTTATTTTTATGGGATTTCCCGAAAGGGTAATGTCGGCATACCTGGCCACCGTAAAAAACTCATTGCTGCCGGCCAATGGGGACACGCACCGTTGACCATAATGGACATGGGTTCCAAATGATGTGTTCTGGACGCTAATATTGTACATTGGACCTCGCAAAACTGCAGTATTGGAGTCGTCCCATGAGAACTGTGAGTGGCGGAATCGACACTGTGAGCTAAGTGAGGGAGTTGCGCCAGCGGTATGGCGCCGTTGGCCAAAATAAGGTATAGGAGGGTTCATTTGAAGCTGATGGAGCCACCTGGACGCAGATTCCTACTTCCGAGGCATGCTGCCGAGAACCCAACATTTAATCTTTTTTTCAGTGTCAAAAGGGTGATTTTCTACTTGTACTGACATCAAGAAAGACAGGGCCGTATTAGCGTGGTGAGCTATTGAGAATATGAAAGTTTTATCTATCTTACTGGTTCGTGCAAGGCACTGGAATCGTAGTCTTGAAGACCACATCGGTATCTCGAGTCGAAGACTGCAGGTGTCGAATTAGAGTTCCAATTGTGTTGGTGGATTATGAAGTACATAAAAGGGTTTGCACCGTGAGCTACATGCCCAGATGGAAGCCCAAGGTTGTGGCAGAAGAAGTAGCCCCCAAAGTCCTGGATTGCTCAAGTATTGGTTGAGAAACAGGCGAGGCGGTCGCTCAGAGTCAGGAAATCGATTTCCCCACCCTGCGGACCGCAATCAACCCGGGCACAGCTTTGGATCAACTCATCACTTTGGGTTGAAAATCGGTCTGAGGGTGCACAATGGGTCATATTGCACCATGCAAGTACAAAATTGAGATATTATCACTCCAGAGTGTTCTATTCGCCCTATGGCCAGCTTCCTAGTGTGGCCAGCTTCCTAGTCACTGATAGTAGCAGCTATGAGAAGATCATCGACATAAACTACAACAAAGCATGTCTGTTTGCCTTCTTTGTAAACATAGAGACATGTCTCTGAATTGAGTCGATGAAAACCAAGCTTAAGGAGTTTTGAGTCAAAGGTGCGGTCCCAGGTCCGACCTGCTTGTTCCAGACCATATAGCGATCGTTTCAATTGCCAGCAGTGACCTTCAGGAATCTCGACACAATTTGGAGGAGTCATGTAGATTTCCTCCTCAAGCTCACCATTGAGATAAGCAGTGGAGACATCCATTTGGTCGAGCTCCAGATTGTACTTTGCAGCAAGAGCACAAATAATGCGCACAGATTCCAGATTGGCAATGGGTATGACATTCTATGGCTACAGTGATTCAGACTGAGGGTGAGTCCATTACTTACTTCTCATACCTTTATTTTCAGGGATTTAATACAGTCTTTTGATCCCATATAGCGGGAGACTGAGGTATAGCACCTTCCGCGCATTTTCAGATCTTGATAGCATTTGACCACTCAACAATTTTTAAATAAGAGGTGTAATGCACTCATTCAAACAAGCTGTTTTGGCTTGCGATTACCACGTGACTGATGGTCCAAACTTTGGCCGAGACGCAAAATCAGTCAAGACTTGGCTGGAAAAAAATCGGAGAAAAATGCCAGAGTATCTAATACTTGATAATATGTTCCTGGAGTCAAAATAGCATGTATTCTTTACTGTGTACAAGCGGTCGACGGCGCTTCGCGCCGTCTCCCACTTTTGAGTGGGTACTTTTTCTGCTACTATTGGTTATCTGTGACTCATTGTTCAATAAAAATAAAAATAAAACCTCGGCCTTGCTGCCTACCTACCTACTTACCCCAAAAATTAATGAATTTCCGATCGTAACCGTGCCGGGGTCGGGTAAGGCGATGTGCCGGAGCCGAACTGCTGATTGATAGTTGGTGTTGGCCGCAGTGTGCCGAAGGTGATGGAGCTAGAAGCTCGTAATATAACCTTATGGGGATAAAGGCTTCAGAGCGGCAAAGAAAGGACCGCGGACCGATGAAACAGCGCAATCTGTCAAGCATGAGTAGGATCCGAAAGTTCGGGGCAAAGGTTCCCAGAGCGGAGTTTAAAGGCTTCACACACAGGTAATTTTATAAAGAGAAAAATACAGAGGAAACACGACAAGGAGGCAAATCACGCAGCCATCAATTAGGTAATAAGCTTTTACTACGATCAGAGCCCCGTGGTAAACAACAGACTACGCAGGTGGGGGCGGGGCGGCCGGCAGAGCGGCAGACAGCAGGCACAGAGGCGGGAGGAGGGAGCGGTAGCAGCGACGTGGGCGCAGACAGCGTGTGGCAGACGGCGTCTGCGAAGTAAGCAGAGAGGACCGGCAGCGGTGACAGCGGGGGTGCAGCGGTGTGTGGGACTTCTAAGACAACGGCGACGGCATTGTACAAAACTCCTCACACGTTAGGAGTGGGCTGAGATGAGGTTGAGGGCAAAGTAAAGGGGTGTTATAACTTATAAGTGTTATTATGAGCTGAAGGGATGCACCGGGCGTGGGTTTTAGAGGTTTATGTCCGAGATAGGTGAAGTGGTGGCGAGTTGTCGGGGCAGGCAGGAACATGGTGGCACTGGTGGGTGTAGCGGATAAGGAGGCTGATGGTGCACAGCCCCTTGATCTGCACACTGGAGCGGAAGTTGAAACGAAGGAGTGTCTTATCCTCGTCTTGAGTTTGGCAGCAGTCCAAGATGAGATATGATTCAAAAATCTGGGAACGGTTTTTGGAGCGAGTTTTTTTGTAGATCGATTCTGTTCCCGCATTTTTGCGGGAACAGTTTTTGTTGTGACTTCTTTTGGAGATCGATTCCGTTCCCACAAAAATGCGGGAACGTGATGTGACTTGTTTTTTTTTCAAGGTTGTCACATAATGTTCCCGCATTTTTGCGGGAACGTTATGTGACTTTTGTTTGAAGGTCAATTCCGTTCCAGCATTTGGCGGGAATGGTGGCTGTGCAGAACACGGATTCCTGATAATGAGTGTCGAGCTGGCGCACGGAATATACCTAGGTTGACCCGCACCCGCGGCCCACACTAGTATCATAATACATGCATTAGAAGATTGTAGCATAAATGTGACGGTCAGTCATCGAGTTAACAAAGAAAGTCTTGCACTGGTCTAGAACAGTGCTCGACTTCCAAGCCGCCGGCGCGACTGGTCCGAACTTGGGAAGAAGATGTACACTCCGCCGTATATTCCCCACGGGAACGATGCTCACCAGTCGTTCGCCGTCCTTCAAAGAGCGGTTCACTTTGTACATCAGATGGTCTGGCTCGGGCGTGGTGAATGGGGAAAACCACTCGACGTAAGCGAGGTAGGTTGGCGGCACAACACCCGGCAGGAACAGGTGGCGGAGGTGGTGCTGCCGAAGGGTGAAAATGACATGAATCTGGACCACCCGATACCCTAGCAAATGAACGGCAGTCAGCATTCCGAGCTGATATGAGGACAGTGGGAGACTTGCCTGAGACCCCCGTCATCCCGCCAGTACCATCGTTAATGAGTGCTGTATCAAACCGTGCTGGCAGAAGTTCGCCATTTTTTAGAGTTTTTGATGGTTGAACATGGATAGAGTCGATGATGGAATCCTCGGGGCCACGAGCGGTGTATGGATCCTCGGTAGTGAACTTGATGCGATGGAATACTGGAACGGAGTTGAATGAGAAGCTGAGGTCTTGCGAGCGAGCTTCGACCTGGGCTTGGGAAAGTGTGGGGTAGTTGAGTTTGGTTACGTAGCGAGCAAGAGCATCGCGAAAGAACTTGGCGCCGTAATCCGTTACCAGGCGCGTTAGTCGCTCCGCCTTTAAGGTGGGGTTCTTGGCCATTTTGAGCCGCCGCTCGTAGACAATACCGGGAGGGAGAGTTTCGGTGGTAGGGGGGGCAGGGGAGCCATCGAGCCGCCACTGGATGTATTTTTCGTGACGGAACACCTTCTCCTTCCGCTCGAGCCACAGGGTCATTTGCGGAAACTCGTCCTTGAAGTTGGTGGAGCGATAAGCGTCTTTGGCAAGGTCGATGTGGAGGCGCTCGGTGTACTCAGTGTTGTAGTTGTCCGTCGTACCAAAAATTTTGATGTACATCACATAGTGGCGGCAGGAGTGAAGTTTTGGGAGATTAAACTCCTCGCGAACCTCAAGAGTCACGAAAATCCACTTGTTGTCGTGAAAGCGCTGGAGTGCGTTCTCCAGATGGGTGAGGGTCTCCGAAGTGTGCATCGGATACTGCGCGAGATGAACAAAATCAAGAATACCGCGCACGGCGGCGAGAAGGGGAGCGGAAGAAATGTTGTTGGGAAGTTTCACGTCAATGATGAGGGCGAGAACGAAGCGCGAGATCTGATCGTGTTCCTTCCCCGTCACGCGTGAAAGGTTGGAGATCCCGCTCATAAAGAGGCGGATGTTGTGATTTGGGGGAAGGCGTCGGCAGCGAGCATCAATCTCGGCCTCGCCCACAACCTCGGTCAGCCAAGCGATGAGATGCTTAACTATCCCTTGGTAGAGCTGATGCAGGACATCCGGGCTGATAGCCTGAAAGATGTTCGTGTAGGGAAGACCCTCCCAGAATGGGTGGTAAATCGGTTTAATACCTGCATCTTTGCACGCCGCTGCGTAGGCCGTCGGCCCGGAATCCAGCGTATCGAGGGCATCGAGAATCTTCCCTAGGACACGGAGCGGGTAGTCCGATGGCAGTCCAAGCTCATCACGGGGGACGTCGCACGTAGGGCAGTCCCCCGTTTTCACAGCAGTCACGAGCACTTGCTCGGGATAATCACCAACGAAGGTGGCGTAGATAGGATGCCCGCGGCGCGTAACCCCATCGCCACTGGTCATAGGAAGCCCCGTAACTCCGGCGCTCTTCAACGGCTCGAGCATGTAGCTCATGCACGCATGAAACACATTCGCCAAAATTCGTCTCCGCGCTGCCTTGTTTTTGACGTGCTTCATGCGCGAGGTTGGGAGATAACCAAGAAGAATGTAGCCGCGGCGTGAGGGCTTGCGGCGGATCTCTTTGGGAATGTTTCCGATCGTCATGTAGACGGGGTATGCGGTCTTGTTTCCGAAGACGGTGAGCTGGGTTTTGTCGGACGAGATGATGATCGGAATTATTGTAGCACCGGGATTTTCCTTTTCGACTGCGTCCTACACAATGTGTGAGTCGAATTCTGCGGCAGAATTAAATTAGGGTACTTGCCTGCGTACTCCACCACCATTTACCAGTATGCATATTGTGATACATTCGGATTTTCTTTTCCTTGTCGATGTAGTGTTGTTCTGGAAGCACAAACAGATACGGCGCGAAATCTGTGTCACCCCAAAGGGCACGGACACATTCGAGGATATCCCGCGAGTATAGGTGAAAAACCTCGCCGTTGACAACGACCTCGGAGCGGGAAAATTTGGGACGCCCCGGAAGGCTGTCATCAATTATTTTGTTGAGTTCGGCAGCGGTTCCATAGGACAAATCGAGCGCTTCTCGTACCTGGTTGGATTAACGGAGGTCAGCGTCGTATCCCAAGGAGAAAAATTAACAGGGATATACATACCCCCTCGACTTGAAGTAAATCCGTAAAGGCAGTGGAACCTGAACCCCGAAGCTTCGCCCACTTGCCAACCTCCCAGTCCATCTTGGATTTAAATGGTGCGTATGGATTTTGGTCGGCAGAACTGTCAAGCGAGGACTTGTACGCCTGCTCAGAGGTTCTGGAGCGAGAAGAGCGAAGCAGTTGGCCTGCTACGTCGCTGGGGTAGTGCACCATAATGGGCTTCCGGTGAAATCGGTCCTCCGCTGCTTTTCGTGCTTCCCGAGTCGGCGGCGGCAGATATGTATCCGAGTTGGCAGCATCTGGCATCGCAGAGTCGCCATCGAGAGTGAGCGCATCTGCTCTGGGGGGTTCATACCCATCCTCGAGCCCCGCCCGACTAGCAGCTTCATGGTCTCGCGCTCGTGGGTCATCTTCCTCGTCATCAGATGCAGGAGGGTCTCCCGCGTCGTCATCCGGATCGTAGCCGAGCTCTTCCGGCGTATAATCCTCCCCGAAAAAGTCCCCTTGAAAGGTTGTATGGCCCTGAGGAAGCCCATGCCCCGACAGGTCTCCAAAGCTTTCATTCTGATCCTCTGTTGACCTAGGCTGAGGCAGCGCAGATGGGATATTCCCGGCTTCTGCCGCAAGGAAAATTGCACGGCAAGGCGAATTTGCGGTAAGTTTCAGATGTACGGACAAGCCCTTTCCACCGTGGAAGTCAATCTTGCAGCCAGGACACTGGCCGAGAGGGGGCGCGGGCATGATGTATATTGTTTAAGGACAGACGTACACAGATGGACTTGGACTATTTTCGTTACAGAGAATGATGACTTGGCCCTCCTCCGTGCGCGCACACGCACCTGGAAAAAGTTGAAGCGCTGAGCGCTGATCGACAGTCAGCTGTGTGCGAGTGAAACACGAGATAGGCCGCATCCGAGTCACCTTTTTTCCCCTGATCTCTCTTTGCACCTCTCTTCTCTCCTGCCACCATCCCAGTGTTTTCCCCCCAGCACGCGCACAACTATGTCGGACGTCCTCACTCCAGCCGAAAAGGCGAAGATTACAAGGGCATTCAACGCCGCACAGGAGCGAAAAGCGCAAGCCGCTTTCGAGGCCGAATCCGGTCAGTGTCCATCGATATAATGACGTTCAAGACTGACTTTGTTGTTTCTTCCCCAGAGCGCACAGGCGGACGAAAGGCCAAGCAAGATGCGAAAACCAATGCTGGTATGTTAACTCCCGGTTTCGATTCTTGTTGTTCAGTTGACGACAGCAACTGCTCACAGTGTGGCTTGCCAAGGAGCTCAAGAGCGATCCAAAGGATAAGACTCAACCCAAAGACAGCGCTAAGGCCAAGAATCAAGCCGACGACAAGATTGAGAGTCGCAAGAGAACATCGTCCAGCGTTGCAGTCGCCGACAGGCCCAAGAAAGCCAAAGAAACGCCAGCCGGTGAGTTCCTATTTCAATTATTCCAGCAGACCACTATTTATATTATCTTCAGACAAGAGCGGTGAGCAGGAAGTTTTGACGGGGGGCAAGTCCAAAGCGAAGGTCAAGACGAGAAGTAAGCCTTACGTCACACGTGTCAGGCTTACGGCTCTCCGCTTACAGACTTCCACAGAGCATGCAGCGCCCGCCATTGCCATCGACACAGACGACGAGGATGAGCCCCAGCAGAAGACCGGTATGTTGTCTCTTCTGCTTCCTCTGCACCTTCAGTTCACATTTCAAGTTCACATTGATTTCACTAACCCGGTAACGTTTTCAGTGAAGGCCAAGACCAAGACGGCCACGAAGGCTTCCAAGACTCCTGTTGTTCCAGGTGGGCTTCTTACTTATTACGCTGCTCACCCATGTTCTTATCCAGTCAAAGCCGTCAAGCCCACTGCCGCACTCAAGCCCGCAAAATTGGTCCCCGACTCCAACTCGGAGAGCGAGAGCTCCGACGACTCGGAGGAGCACAATGTCTCGGATGCAGGCGCCCCCAATGCGGAGGAATTTTTAATCGAGGTACGTCTACTAATCCTCTATAATATCTACCTCTTTATTATCCAGGCACCGCGTATCATCGGGAAGAGGAAGTCGGTACCCATCGTCTCTGACAAGGAGGACAACGAGGTACACATTATATCTCCCAATCACTCACACCGCTGATATATGCATCTGTGAACTACAGATGCCCGACGCTCCGCCGCGCGCTGCCCAAGATCTCTTTGACGACGACAGAGACTCAGATGGGGTCATGGTGCGCCGTTTCTTTCTCATTGTTTACATCTTCATCGATGCTTGTGCAGGAAGATCCCCTTCTCGAGGCACTCAAACGGGCTTCTGAGCTCAAGGCCAAGAAAGGACAGCTGTCCGATGACGATATGGCCGGCTTCGATAGCGACCGTGAGTTCCACGAGGAGATGGCCAAGTCGACTCGTTACATCGAGCGATCCGAGGCCCGTGGCCGCAGTTTGTCAACGGGTTCCTGGTCATCGGGACATGGCCTTGACGTCCCCGATACCGACGACGAGGGCCTCGCCGATTTCGCCTTGTACGATGAGAGCGGTGACGAGGAGGAACCTGCTGCCAAGCCTAAGGTAGTGTCCTGTTTTCCTCCATCCTACTCTCTCTCACACTAAGCACCAGAAGACGCGCAAGGTCTCGGCAGCGCGCCAGAAGAAAGCGAATCTTGAGGTGCTCTTCTACCCTCATCAATATTTTCTTTTGATGACACTCTTTCGCATATAGCGGCCCCAGGTGCGCGCTGCTTCCCAGATCAAGTCGGAGCCCCAGGCCTCCATCCCGCTGTCCCGCCCTGAGTCCAGCTATCATGAGTCAGCGCGCTTCGTCAACCCTCCCCCGGGCAAGGATGTTCGCCTCAATGACCAGCCCGATGCATGCAAGGCCGTCGTCCGCGGTGCCATCGCGCTTCTCAAAATAAGTATATTCTGTGAGAACTCGTATATGCAGATCCTGTCCCGAACTGGATTCGGCAAGGGGCTACCTGGTCCAGTCTGCCGAAAATCTTGGCAACGACGCTGTTCACATCAAGCAGCGTCTCATGACTGACCCGAAATACCTCGCGGTGCTCGCTGATCTGGTACATCACTCTCTGCTTTCTTACCCTTCATTTGGGTCTCACTTCTCCTTCGAGCTCGTTGATCGCGTCAACATCATTCGTGGCAGCGTCAAGAAGCTCGCGGCCAGCCTTGCGCCCGGTCTATACAAGATTCTCGGACTCACATCAGAAGCCACGATGAAGCTCATCGAAGAGTTGCTCAAAGATCATCGCTACATCTTTGGTGTTGATCCACACACGGTTTGTCATTGCTGTCGTGTCAGTGCTGCTCTAATTGCTCTCGTAGTCCCGGATCAAGACCGATGAGCCATTCCTCCACGCTGCGATCATTGCAGTCATTAAACAGGCCATTCTTACCGGCGCATTCAAGGCACAAGTTGAGCATCTCTTCGTCTCGACGAACCCCGACTACCCCGACCGCCTTGAGTTGCCGGATGCAATGGTTTGTATCGCTACCACCGCTGTACGTATCCTTGCCTACCCCTCGATCTTCTCGATCTAATCATGACATGGTACTGTACCAAGTTGTAGGGAAGCAACGGTCACGGTCACGGGCCGCCCGTTGCGTTGCCTTTTTTCTGTCGGGTCACGGTCACGATGAAGTCGGTTGCCTTGAAAAAATCGTGACAAAAAATGAGAGGAAATTTTGAAAAAAATATGAGTGCTCCATCAGTAGGGTAAAATGAAAGGAAAGTAATAATTTCACAACTGGAGCAGCAGCTTTACACTCCAACACCCAGAATACAACCTACAGCCCAGGATAATGCACAAAAAAATTACTCTGTGGTTGCCTCTTCGGGCAACGGTCACGCTCACGCTTATGCCCGTTGCTCAAAAAATAGGCAACGGCCATGTCACGGTCCTCGGGTCGTTGCGTCCCTACAACTTCGTACAGTATTTTCAGGTATACGCAACACTGGTGGAGTATCGTACCACCGGTGAGCGTCAGCCGATCAATTTCACCGAGGCGGCATATGAAGACACATACCGTAACCACATGAAGTCCCTTGCCGAAACTCGTGTGTACGCCCCGAAAGCTCTTGGTCGGGTCCTTCACCGCCTGTACCTCGAAACAACGTATGTACAGCACCCCAATTTTTTACATAGTCCTAATTATCCATTAGTGAGACCAAATCTGCGCAATCCTCGGCTGGGAGCTCTGCCACACTCATCAACCTTGTCGACATTCCTGGCGCTGACGCTTAGGGCCCTGGGGGGGCATCACAAATGTGCTTCACGCGCGCGTAGCCACATAATGTAAAAAGTTTCTAGAATATGCTGCCGTAGTACATTTCCTCTCAATACACGCCGTTTCCTCCCAATTCTGTGAACCGAATCCTGAATAGTGCGATAAATTCTGGGAAATTCCAACGGAAACCATCGAGGAACTCGGGTAATCTGGCGCCAAACTGGCCAGGATTTGCTTGTTTTGGGGGAAATTCAGGACCGGGGTTGCAAAAAAGGAAATCAACCCAACCTAACTAATCTGGCCGGTTTGGACCTTTTTTCTCGGAAATTCGGGGGAAAATGGGCTTATTTCCAAAGGAGGTTTTCCCTGATGCATCGCTGTGACGGCTTGTATTGCTGCGAGCTCCGTGAGCTCGCGGGTTGCTTGAGACTCAATCTCGGTCAGTTGATAGTTGCAATCGGAACTGTGCTAGGCTGACCGTGTGAATGGTTAGATGTTGAGCTGTCGACAACCAAATGCATCACAGTGTTGAAAACCAAACGCATCGCGGCGCCTGTGTCGATCGCAATGTTTCTAATTATGATTTTTGCCATGTTGCTCGTATCTGCTGAAAGTTTGTTGAATCTATGACCTTAACTCCGTGCCCTGCTTCGATGCAAGTAATTTTAAGTGATCTACGCGCGGTGGATAGGAATCAAAGAATAGGTGAATGGGAAGAAGGGATGCGATGAGGTTGTACGTAAAAAGGAAGAGCTCACGCCCAGAGGTTAATAGTAAGACGCTGAACCAGGTCCTGCCAGAATCAAATCTCGTTTTCAAAGAAAGAAATTCGAGGATTTGGTGTATAGGGAAAACACCAGGTCACCCGCTCTCCGCCGAGTCGTTGACCGCAGTGAGACGCCAAAAATAATATTGGAGCGCTGAGTCACATCCCGGAGCAAGATGGTAAGGACTCGGAGCAAGCGGTTGCAAGAGGCAGCAGAGCCGATATGTCGGACGTGGCGGAAAGCCAAAATTCCAGATCGTGTGTTTTCGATTCGAGCGAATTCGGAAAGCGTTAGTGGTAGTGTCTTACCTGCCCTTGCCCGATTTGACGAAGACGCCCACCAAAATGACCCTTCCCGGTTTACGACTGTATGCACCGCGATTGGATTTTGAGGAAGGTTACAATAGGTGCAAAGTCAATGGGTACCAACAGTGTGTACATCGGGCACAAAATCAACGACCTAAAATTCCCACTCAGTCTGTGGGTCAACTTGGTAGAGAGAAATCAGTTGATGGGAAGGACAGGTAATAAATATACCCGTGCATATAGTTCATCGCAGGATTTAACAGCGACACAGATTTGATATCCGACAATGAAGACCTAGGGTTGAACTGAAGGGAGGGAAATGAGCATCAAGGAGCAAAACGCACATGTTGAACGAAAGAGCGCACGGTCAACACATGGTGGACGGGAAGAAAAGATGAAGCGCATAGATTGTCACATGCGGTTCATGGGCAAGTAACGTTCTGGTTTCGTGATGGTCTAGATATTACAGCCAGTTCTGAGTTCGGTGAATTGTAGATTTGAAATAAATTTACGTACAGTGTCTCGAGATTCTGTGTAGTGGAAGACAATGGTTCTTGGTGCGCCGATCTCGATGAAAGCCAAGGTCAAATGCAGCGCCGAGAAAGATTGGTTCTCAATCGTCAGCGGTAGCACGGGGAAGGACACTCATGAGTTACAGGAGATGAGAATGGCAGGTCGATGAGCAAGAAAATGAACCGGTAGTCACCATATCCGCTGACTTTTGGGTTGGCCATGATTCGGATACGGTGGTCGAACGTCGGCCGACTGAGCCGATCTTCGGCCCTTAGCCTTTTTTGGCAATTTTCTGCCTGACCCAGATTTTTTTTTTCTTTCACTTGTAGGAGAGCGCCAAAAGACCGGAATTCATTTATTGAAGGCAAGGTGCAACAGAAGAGGGTAGAAAGTAAATCACGGCAGGACACGAGTACCGAGTAGATCATCAACAGTACGGGTAATATGGATAGACTGGGAAATGCTGATCTTGACGTGGATGGGATAAGGGAAGAGGACTGGGTGGAGCACGGGCCGAGGGAGCTAAGGGTGGTGGTGCATGGCCAATGGGTGCAGCTCACTGGCTTTCCCCCGCGAACGCGAATATTGTCACTACTGAAGTCGGGCACAGGTTACGTATGCCGCGAGACACGCTGTGGAGGAGGAGGAGGGAAGATGCGCGACCGCCAATAAGTGCAATGTTTCGAGATGTGGGGCGGAGCGTGCATGTGACGACGGGTTTGGGCGTGAGGATGGTGGTAGTGTGCGGGGCAGGTGCCATGGAAGACGCCGCGCGTTGCGCCGCCATCGCGCGCTTGCAGACGGTGCACCGACAGTAGTATACAGTAAGCAAGCCTCAGACTATACCTGCAGCGCGCGTTAGCGACGTTTTCATGACTAGGGCTAGGGAAAACTCACCGCCTTGATCACATCCAGGCTGTACGGCGGCAAGTGCGCGATCGTCTCAGGGATATAGGGAATCGGCCGGAGATGGCGCGGAGGATTAAGGACAGGCGACACCGGGATCGTCGGATTGATCTCCCTCTCCTCCTGCGCGATGTACTGCTTCTTCCACTGCCTCATCGCCGCGGCGACGACGAGCTGCGCCGGCCTGAGGTGGCGTCGGCAGTGAGCGGAAGGGGTTTGAAGGCAGGGCGGACGCGAGCGCGGGCGGGGCGGAGTGGCGGTACTGGATGGTGGAGCGGCGGCGGTGGATGAGCGGAGCGACGAGGATGGGCGGAGGACGGGCTGGAGACTCGCAGGAGGTAGCAGTGCAATGGGCGACGGCGGCGTACTCGCTGTCAACAGCTAGTAGCTCGTGGGTCGTCGTGGGCGTTGTGTGACGTGGCGTCAGCACTGCGCAGACGGCATCGCCACACGGGCAAACAAATGCGTCGCGTGAGGATAGGGGGCGTAGGGGCGGGCGGGAGCGGACGAGAGCGAAGGTAGGCTGGATTACAGGAGCGGGAGGGTGCAGGTTGGACGCGCGGAGTAGGCAGGGCGAAGTCTGCCAGCCTTGAAGGCGGTGCGATGCGGCGTCTCCTCATGATGGGCTTGGGAGTGACGAGCCTTGGGGGCGGGGCCGAATCGCGCCTCGACCGTGGTATTTCGTCTATCGAGGGTGTCGATCAGTAAGAAAGAGGAGTATTCGGGAAAGGGAGCAGCGAGAGGGTGTAACGTACATGTTCATGTCTCGTCGCCCACAAGCAGCAGCGAGCAGGGCGTCGGATGTCTTATCCATCGAAGCAGCGAGTGGCTGGCGCAATGTCAGTGACGAAGAAAGGCGAAGGAACGGAAGGGGAGGAAGGGGAAATCGACATACCTGAGATGAGCCAGCAGCATTGGAGACTCTTGGACAAACACTGGACGAGCGTCGCCCAAGTGGAAGGCGGCATCGAGCACAAAACCTCGGCGTGGCAACGAACGCAACGATGTGTTCTCCGACGTCCGGGACGGGACGGGTCGAGTGATAGGGCGCAGGTAGCAGTAACGGTGATGCTACCGGTGAGGGACATCACACTGATACGAATTAGATGTATTGCGATTGCGTGGTGCAGGGGAGAGGGCTCTAGGGGAGGACAGAGGGCGGAGCGCTATCTACTCTGGGGGCGAATGAGCGAGCGGGATATGGATTAGCGGAAGGGGACGTACCTTGAGCGGGTGCGAGCAGCGGACTGGCGATATTCGCAAAGGCGCAGGTACAGCTTGGGATTGAAATTAAGAGACGCCACAGGATGAAGGAAGACGGGAAGGCGAGCGTACCTCGCACGGGAAGTTCGTCCTAGGCGAAGAGCACGCGGACGTCATGGGCCGGTCGACAACGTATGACTGTGGCTCCGGTCATCGCTGACGACGTGTGCGTTGCAGTATATGGACGCAAATGAGGACGAGGCATGTATAGCGGCATGTATAGCTGCCGGAGGAGGGCGCGAAAAAACTCCAGGAGCGGCAGCAGTCGAGAGCACTCGGATACGGTGGGTCCAGACGCGCTGGAAAGGAAGATCAGTGTGAAGAGGATATCGTCAGGCAGAAGACACACTTGAAGTGAGCATAATCACCACGCAGGCTGGCGTTCCAAGCGGCTCCACCTATGGCGTACGAGGGTGAGGGACGCAGCTCTGCACATGTCACGTCAGAATGGGCGAGAACTCGAAAGGCGAAGCGCACGCACTTCCGCGAGTGATCAGACCCAGATGTACATCGCATTTCAAGATTCGACAGCTTCAGGCACGCGCGTGCGTCAGAAGGGAGATCCATCGCTTCGGCCAGGGTTAGACGCAAGAGAATTCGGAATAATTCGCGGCTTGCTTCGCCTCCGGCACGCAGCAGACGACGATTCTTGTTGGCTGCAGAGGTCTGCTAGTCCCAGTGTCGGTTCCAGATATCAACCGCAGTAGTCCAATTGCCGTGTTCGCTAGGAGTTCGTTCGTCGAGCAGCCAAACTTGAGGAGGAAGGAGGAAGGAGGAAGGAGAGCCTCGAAAAGGAAATCTAGCAAACGCGGCCAAACACTGCCCCTTTCTCCGAACTATCATGGCGATGGTAGCAACTCTTCGCGTGTGTCTTATGGAGCCAGTTCCTCATTCAGGCAACTCTGTGGCATTTCAACTGTTTCCTTCTCAACGTTCTGCTTTTTTTCAGAAAAGGACTGGAAAATCTTACTGAAAATGGCCAGATAATTAATTCTCTTGGGCTCGGTTTCTGCATCCACTGGGCGCTCTGCAATAGGAAAAGCTAACTCGGCGACGATATGTTTCTGTTCTTCAAGCATATGTCGGGAAACGATGTCTGGACCTGGAACTTAAAAGACATTCAAGAACAATTTTTTCCTTGTGCTATTAATTCGAAAGCGCGATTTCGTTCTTTCAAGCTCCCGTTGCAAAACCTGCCGTTGTCTCAAAGCTGATTTCGTGCGCGAAAAGTCGCCTCTTTCTGTGGAGAGGATTTTCATGTCCCGCCCCGCATTTCCTCGACTCGCATTTCCTGTTACGAGTACTTTACGTAGTAAGTGATCGTTCTTTTCATAATCGAGACCAGCTTTTTGAGTTCGCGAACTTTATCAGTGCGTTTTGACGATGTAATGAAATAGTGGCGGTGCTCATTAGCTTTTTGAAGTCTTTTTAAGCCCTCCATCTAATGAGTTTAGTGATAACGTAATCAATGGGGGTAGAGCTGGTTCGAATCTGCCGGTTCGAAGGGGCTTTTTAAAAACAAAAAATTCTTTTGTATCTTTTGCCAGGCAGTGCCTCAATAAATATATACCTTTGTCTTATGTTGTGTTCTCTATGGACCATCTGGGATTTTAGTACAAGGTGTTTCACTGTTCGACTTTTGTCCATCAGTCAACCCTCTATTGTAGATGTCAGTCGCGCCCTATTCAGCTTTATTGTTTACATCAATTGAGTTCAGCCTTTCCTTAGGTGGTGTACCATTTGCAGTCCTAATCATGGCTGTCTTAGGCCTGTGTGTGGAGTAATTCGGACATTCCCGGACACGTTGACTGTTAGCCTCGATCTGCACCATCGCTAAATGTCAACGATTACGAGTACTTTATGTACTCGTTCTTTTCATCAATCGGGACCAGATTTTTTCCGAGGTGATACGTTTATCAGTGCGTCCTGAGGATGTAATGAAATAGTGGCGGTGTCCATTAGATTTTTGTGATACTTTTAAGAGCCTAATCTAATAGATTTAGCGATTACATCATACACCAAGATGATGTTGGTTCGAATCCGGCTAGTCTATTTATAATTTTGATGTCTTCTATTCCCACCCTTTGCCGTGTCAATCCTTTTAGTCGCCGTGAATGCATTATATAGATTTGTGTTGAGCATCGGGTCACCTTTGTAGGTATTGTGATGCTTTTTTTCGTTTGAAAATTAATATTGAGGTCGTGGTATCTATCATTCAGTCACGGCTTTCGTATTGTATTTTCATAATTTCGAGGTGCAGGGTTTTGATATTAGATTTGGAACTGCTTTTTGATTTGTATTGCTGTTTGTTGAATAAATACGCGTTATTAAACGACTTCCAACGGCGAGGAGGAAATACGCCCAAATTCGGTGATCTACGAGGAACTTACGCTGATGTTACGCGACTTGTTCGTCTTGAACCTGATGGGATACTTCGATACCCACAAAGTCTGACAACAAGAAATTCGTAGCCGAACAAAGTCGTGACAACAACAAAGTCGTAGTCGACATTTAGTAACGTACTTCACTCTACACGTGTCTATCCAGGTTCATCGTTTCAGTTTCCTGTGGCACACCCTAATCGCTACGGGCTTGTGTACCTTTAGAAAATGCCGTCATCTTCTGTGGCAAATACAGTTATCTGAACGTTTAGGGCGTAGATGCAAATGCAACTCTACGTCGTGGCGGTGCATGCGAGGCGTACGCAAGACTTCGGAATATCCCGAACACATCAGATGGTCTGCTTCAACGGTGGAAATATATCTTATCGTTATTCTTTCGTGATCGTTTTGAACCGGTCAACTCTTGAAACGAAAGGATACATTGTTCGAATGTTATTTCAACGTGTTTATCTCGTTTATGTTGATCAAGGGGATTAGGTTTGTGCTTTCGACCGTGATCGACTAAATGATGCCATCATAAATCGTGCCGTAAGTCGCGGTCAAAGCGCCGAATACGAAGTGCACCGAGAATGTAGAAATATCCTATACTACAGGAAAGTGTGGTACTAATTAGTCGGAACCGATGGGCGCTAATACATTTCGCTACTTCCTCCCGACTATCATCACTTCAGCGGTATGTCGTTCATTTTAGTTCGTCTTTGTGGTTTGACTTTAGCGTAGGATGCCGGCGATACGTCGAAATAAACGCCTACGTCATGTCGTCGAGGCCTCCAACTCTAACCCGGCTGCCGCCGCCGTAATGTAAGTTTTTATTATGTTTTATCTTCCCTCCGTGTTCGCTCAGCGTGTACAGCCCAGACCCGTATCCCAGCGACGGGCCTGGGGTCAATTATCTTGTTACACGCGATCTCGTCGTCGACGTAGACGACTATGAACACGGACTTATCGACTACCAAACACTGATCGCGCGCCGGGAAATTAAATGGGGGGAAACTCAAGATTTCTATCAGCGTCAACACGGCTATACGAAGTGCCTGTCTATGTACAGGCATGAATGGAAGGCGTTTTACACTACTCCGGAGCGTAAATTGACGGGTGCGTTTTTTTTTTACAATTTATTTCGGTCCGTATACCAGTCGTCCAGAGCATTTGGTGCAAGACGACACGCGCTTTGCGCGCAGACCGCGCACCGTCTGTTCTTGCCACAAGCGGCACACCGAGTGGGTGGATTACCTGTCGGCGGGAGGCGAACAGGGTTTGGAATCACTGTTTTTTCGATGGATTTCGTTGCGTGGGCATACGTCGACGGCCGTGTACTTTTGAGACTCATCCTGCCCCTGATCATTGTATATAGATATGATCGTTGTATATAGATAATTGTCCTCGCTGTCCGCTTTGTACTATATAAACCAGTGTGTCGACACAGTGTATATTAATGCCTTTTTGACTTCCCTCCCCGATTCGGTGGATGTGCTGTGTCTGACTCGATGCCTCGTCTATGATCGGTTCAGTGAGGATCCAATTGTTTTATCCTCTTACTTCTAACGGTATTAGCCATTCGAATAACTGTATTCTGAAGTATCTTTTGTATTACCGGCGTCAAGTCGGCAGTATTCCGGCCGGAAATACCCGAAGTTCATCGTACGCGTCGTGCGCATCGCCACTGCGCCGAGATCTATTTTTTTCTGTCGGATATTGTGACGAATACCCATCTGTCCATTCAACCACTGATCCCTCATTTATCATTTTGTCGTGTCTGTATGCCATTTTCGAATGGTAATTTCACATGTGAATTACACTTGTCCTGCATAAATGGTATATTCTCAAAGCGCATAGAGTATGTGCGTCCTACGTCGAAGACTCCGAGCTTGTCGCCGTGGCGTCTACTATGGTGAGCATATGCATCCTTTTTGATGTTGTTGTGCTATACTCGTCGTCGCTGTCAGGCGTAGCTGTGATACGCCTTTTTGGAATGTGATTATCTGCTTGCCCTCTATCCTCTGTTGCCCTCGCCATACTCCGTTCCGCCCTGTGTGCCTCTCTTGCAAAATGCGCTTCCTGTTACGTATTAGAAGTTGCACGAACGCTCAAATAATATCCGTACCTTTGTAAATTGGCCATCGAGGAAAGTTAACGTCCTGAGCACGAGCATGCAGCTCCAATCTGGCCCTACGTTCTTGCCCGGCTTTTTCCACGCAACAAATGCGAAACCCATTTCGACTATGTCACCGGTTTTGAATGTCCCAGGATCTTTTTCCACGTACCTGCGCAGCGTTATATATGGAATTGGCGAGGATACCGAGAAAGAACTTACTCGTCACCTTTGAACGCCATATACATGACATCGTTGTCGAAACAGTGGGCCACGCCGTCGGATAAAAAGCGGGTTAATACGCCGTGTGGATCAGTCCTGGGATGGAACTTGGTCCGCGAATCTACCGGTATGTTTCGGCCGACAGTAAAATAGCGGCAATTGCTGCTGATCTCAGCGTTGTGGGGGTCGGACGCTTCAGGTCTCCACGGCTCGATAGCGTCTTCGCTGAACGCAGAATACATTGTATATGCAACTTCTTGCATGTTTTCGAGCGCCTTCTTGAAGGAGGGAGCGTCCCATCCAGCCAGGGTCGCATGTTGACGCGCATACTGCAACCGGTCGGCCTTCAAACTACGACGTTGTTATGTTAAGGTCGTTGTATTGATAAAAAATCGGAAGACTTGCCTTGAACCCTTGACAGGTGGCAGATCCTTCGCCTTGAGCACGCCCACTACAGTGAAAACAGCCTCCTGGCGATGCGGTCCATCGGTCGGAAACATCGCTTTAGCGGTTCGACCACCATCCAGTTCTTTGATGGTTACTTTGTCGATCTACGCTAGGTCAGAATCGAGTCGAACTTGGAACTGAATCAAGGCTCACATTTAACGCCATGGCGGGCCAGGCCATCCCCATCTTGATCAGGGGTGCATCTTCTTTGCACATCTTCTCGCTCCATTCGGTCAGCGCTTGCACTGCGGGTATTAAGCGCGTAGTATATTAAAATTGATAACTGGACCGTACCTGCAGCTTTGGTCGGATAAAATGAATCCATCTGAACGTGTACAGCTCAAGCCGTGAACGGACAAGCTTTATACCGTTTACCTTGACGATATCTGCCGAGTCCTAACATTTGATAACTTAATCAGCGTCGAAGTGTATTGATCCGGCATCTTGATTTCAACTGGTTGGGCAATATCTCGTTCGGTCCATACGGCGTTTGTTGTAACGATCTGCACTGCGAGACCTGTTTTTTTCCGCACATGTTCATCACGTAGGTGTTTCGAACATAATACTTCCATGATCCATCCATCGTTTTTTGAAGATTCTCCTTCAAACCCGGTCGACATGGTGTCATCTGCTCCGGTTTGTTCATTGCTATATTCCAACCGATCATAGTTGGTATGACTATATCTATCCGGACCTTGTTGTCCATACGAGGACAAAACCAACAGGTGGATTTCAACAACGCCGAGCAATGTGTACTGTTCGATCGACGTGGCGTATTTTATGTATTTGAGTTGACGGGTAAAACGCACCGCGCTGATTGGGCACGTCTGATGGATTAATACAATATTCGATCGCACAATGTGCGTTGCATGTCCATTGTAGGGGTGCGCCCATTTTGTAACAATATGGCATGCGCTGCCTTAAACTGGTCAATTCCGTGCGCAATCTTTACCCCTGTGATTTATTAGGGGGTCGCAGAAAGCTGTAGATGCCGAAATATACTTTGCGCCAATTAGGGGCTTGTTTGATTTCTGATTTCGGTGCAACTGCTTCCGAACTTGTTTGATTATTTCGTGCTGTTACATTTGATCTTTTGGCTGATGTTTTAACCGATCGTGGTTGCATTTTTGTTTTTATTTCGGGCTCCGTGGTCCATACGCGGCAGGAATATATATCTGTTTATATTTTAACCGAACTGTATCGGTCGTTGCTGTGTTTAGTGTGTTGGCCTGATGCATCTCAATCACGGTGCCTTTTTGGAGTGAGCACACTGCATTCGATCGCACACGGTGTGCCAATACATTGCGGATAGCGCCCATCATGTCCAGCCCTGTCCTATGAGGCTGCAAAGCGTAAGATAATTAAGACGAGCCGTACGGCTCCTTTCCGTGTAATTCAACAAAAGCTGCGTTTCGCGTGCAACGGATCTTCGATCCAAGTTTGAAAATTGCAATCAGTTCGTCGACGCGTCGGAGCTCACGTTGTATTTGGTGACGGGGGAACAACCCTTGTCCCGTCTCGGGTTACCGTCCTTTTTCGGGATACCGCCTCCGCAATTCCAAACCGGCAGCAGTCGGTCCACTTCGGAAAATAGATTCGATTTGTTTCACATGATCGTATTGCGGTCGTCGGGGTGTTTTGCGCGGTGTTGTATGCATCATTGTATTGACAATATGCCGGTGAGCTTATCTGTTGTGCCTTTAAGAACCGCGTGTTGCGTGAGTTTAATTAAGGTGCATGTGAAGTTGGTCGTCGACTATGTGTCGCATGTTTGATACATCTTTTGTGAAACATCTGTTTGTTTACCCTGGCTCGCGCTGTGCGCCGTCCGTTGTCATGTGTCGCATCCGTAACCGGGTGCACGTCTTGGCCTGTGTCCTAACTTTTGCAACATTTACCTGGTGGTATCCTACATAAGCCACTTAATCATATTGCTGGTGTTGTGATCAAACCGTGGGATTTTTCCTCGCCTGTATCAGACAGCAATCAGGTGTGTGTAATTTTTTCCAGACGTAAATATTTGCCGACGTCATACTCAGTACAACCGTTTCGGTGTTTGTTTCCAATTTACAACCACATTGGGAGGGTGACGATCCGCTCTGTATTTCATCTAGAAATCGTTAAAACTTGTTTTCGATATACCGCCTCCATTCGCTCCCAACAGCATGATCACCAGGGGCAGGATATTGAACATCACATGTATTTCACTCGACGACCGTTAGCATGTCAATAGCGTATGGAGCTGTTTTGATTAGCTCTTTATAAGGCGTAGAAATATTTATGGCCATCAGTTCATACACTTTCCTGCCTGATGTCTGAGGAAGGATCTCCTGCTCCCGTGACGCCGCAGAAGAAGCGGTATGGCCGCATGTCAACAGGAGCCCGAAAGCCTCCACCCCCGTAAGCCCCTTCTTACCTCCTTCATGGTCGTCTCTGTTAACTAAGTTTCTAAAGTCCATCCAACCCTTACCTCGATCTAGAGGCTGTGGAATCAGGTGATTCGGGCGAGGAGGAAAATCTCGACAAATACGAAACAGATTTTATCGATGACGCCGACCACGACAATGATGATGGGTGAGCCGTTTATTGATTCGGGGTTTGTGACCTAAAACCGCCCGATGCTAGAACTCCCATTTCGTGGCCACGTACACCTTCGCCCACTCTAACCAAGGCCGCTGGAAAAGCGCCCGTGGTAGCGCGCACGCCCGCCCCCGATCCGTCGCCGTGCGCATTCATTCTTTAACATTGTTGCCAATGGTTCCCGCTGACAGGTTTGTGTTAGAATCACACCTATGACTACGCGCAGCCGAGCCAAAAAACCAGCTGCTCCTGCATCGACGTCGCCGATGCCACCAGTTTCGCCCTCGAAGTTGTTGAACACATCTGGATTTCAAGGGTACGTTCGAGTCGTCGTCGGTTTTTTCGCATTTTGATGCGGTACTGCAGTTCTCGCACCCACGCAGCTAAGGGAGTGAAGCCGAATTCTGTTCTTCCCGGTACCGAGCGCGGAGATGTTCAGGGCACGCTCGAGACCGTGCGTAAACCTTCCGAAGGCATTGTAGTCAATATGGGCAAGGAAGAACATGAGTGCGTATGCGTACGAACACCGGACCCGTGGTTTTTACTGATTATCCCGCAGGGAATTCATGCTTTTCCTAAACTCCAAGAAACCTTCGTTTACGTGAGTGCGCTCGTTGATATAACCGTTCAGTTTAGTTAATATATGGACTGTGAGACCCATCGCTGGACGCGGAGGTAGAATGTCGGTATTGTCCTTTCGACGTTTGTGTGTGTATTAACGGTTGGGCAGCGACTCCCAAGGTGTTTTGTCTGAGGCTAGGTATGCATTTCATCGAGGCCGTGTTTCGCCGATTTCAGGATGTTATTTGCAGCTCCAGCACAGTGTCCTCGGGATCGAATCAAACGGGCGCGGCTATTGGACAGCATTCGATAGCGACGTTGCCCGCTCCCTCGTGGAGATCTCGAGACAATGTGTACGTCGGTGACAATATGTATCATTGATACATGGTGTCTGACCCGTCGTTTAATTTTTTCCCCACAGCTCGCAAGGCGTAGCGTAAACCCTTTTCTCTGCATATCGCGTTTACATACTTATGCTTTTGTTTTAGAATGGCTCCTGCGGATTCCGGGGTCAAAGAAGCGACCCCGAAACCAGCGGGTCATATCGCCGTCGGTGCCACCAATACGGCTGCAGATCTCGCTGTCCAGACGAGCTCTAAACGGAAAAGGTTGCACCTTTAGCTTTTAGTCGACCTCGGACGAGCTAACGTCTCATTGCATTAAAGGAACACAGGCAACGAGTCAGTATTATTTCCCTACGACGGAATCGATCATTAATGCCGCATGGAAGCCTCGACGACGCCGATGTTGCTGATACCGATACTGGTACTGTAGGCGAAGGGACGCCCCGCTCTGTCAAAGGCTCTAGCAGGCCTACACCCAAGGCCATTAATCGTTCCGCACCGCGTCGCCAGGAGTAAGTCTTCAGTTTATGATCTTGTTTTATTCCGCCCTGTATTTAATGCGCGTCCCCAGGTCTGTCGGAGGCAGCGGGTTGCCCGGCGTGCCTATCGCTGAATTCGCTCGTTTGAAAGAATCGAGTCCAGTGAAGAAGCCAAGAACGGGCGACACTGTGCTGCATAGCGTTGATATTAAGACCGTTAAGTTCGTGCTCGATCTGCTTTGAAGTCTAAACGCTGAACACTTCCCCAGAGAACTTCCAGCCGTATGCGAAGTCACCAATCCTGAACTCCAAGACCCCATGATGAAGTCTATATACGCTCTTGACCTGCCCAAACTTAAGTGAGTTTATGGTTCCAATTGTGACGGTGTATCTGATGTATTTGTTAGGCGCGGCCAGGTAACCACCTGGAGCTCAAACGAAGGACCCGGCATGTTCATGCTGAGCGAATACCCTGTAATAAATCCCGAGTTGTCTATTGAGTGAGCGCTCGTATTTCATGTTTTGGTATCCATACGCTAACGGATTGTGCAGGACGCTTTGGTCTTTGCTACTATTTGTGCAGAAGGACCATTATATCAATCCCGCACGCATTGATCCTCGACTCCTGCAGGCGCGTTCGCCCGTTATCAGTCGAGATGGTTTTAAAAAACGGTATCGACGCTCGCTATTGTCAGAATTGACTGCTGCATATGTTATAGATGGGTCCTATCTGTCGGTGAAAAAGCCGCAGTCTGTGTGTCAGTTGTTAACACCACTCGCTCATCTTTGCGCGAGATCAGCACAGTCTACGGTGGGTCGAATGGAGGTGCCCCTCTGCTCAAGTACATTTTGGGCGTGCATCTCAGCCAAGACTTTGATCGGATCACTGCATTGTGTGGAATGGTGTTCGACCTTGAACTCATGCATGTGCAGCTCAACATGAGCGCATTGACATTCGGGACAAAGGGTATTCCGCTCGAAAAATACGGTGAGAGTATTAAATTCATACACCCTATCTTACTGAATTTCTTTCAAGAGCAACTCAACACGCCCGAGCGAAAGGGCATTAAGAGCGCATCTAGTCTATACCGCAAACAGACTTATACGACAGCCTCCGACTCGCTCAACTATGACGATGAAAGTGAGTAATATTCATGCGTGGTGTTGGCCCTGTCTGACCGTCCTCGATAGTTCCCGTTTATGATGCCCGCCACACCGCCTTCGACGCCTCAGCTGATATCGATAGTTTGGATACAATCCTGCCTTTATACAAAGGCGAAATTCCCGCCAATTCCTGCACCGCTGTCGCATACACGATCTCAAACTTCGCCAAAGGCTCCGGGCGTAACGAAGAGCATCATCTCAGCTTCAACATTAAATGGGTGGTTGTTCTGGGCGAGCCGGAGTAGAGTTTAAAGGTGTATTGATATACCCGGTCCGCTGCAGCGCATTACGACTGTTACGAGTTTATTTATTTATTTGGTCATACACGAATCCACGCGCGTCAACAAATTTTTGCCTGCAATTTCGCCATTTAATGTGTGACGTTACCGTCTTTAACAAATGTGTTCCTATCTCTTAAATATAACAAACGACCGATGACCAACGGGACCAGGAATTCCTACACGCCTTTGTAATTCGTGCGGTACAATTAAGCATGGGATGAGACTTGATGCCTCCTCAAGCCAGCGATCAGATGATTCGGAACTTTCCGAAGCTCTTCGTACGCAAGCACTGCACCGCCACATGTCCGGTTTTTCCCATCAGTCTCCTGTCAGCTTCGCTCATGGCTCTTCAAACCTTTCCGGAGCGATTTACTCATACACCACTCTTCCGAGAGTACCCTTGGCTGTCCGACGCTTTCCTGTCTGGCAGGTGGCTCGAAGCGGCGACTCACGGCGGCGGCTTTAAAGATTACGCCGAGTTTTTGGTCCAACTGGACCAACGTGTGCCACCGGCGAACTCCACGGAATATTCGGATGCTGAGGGTCGCGCGCTCCTCGGCTTAGACAACGCCTACAAGGTGGTCCGGGCCCAAGTCGCCGCTAACAGCAAGGCCTGTCTCAAAGACCTGGACTACGTTGCTTAGATTTCAAGTGCTGGATGTGCTGTTGGCGATGAAATGGGGTATTTCTGATATGCCGTGTGCTGTCTATCCGGCTCCAACAGGTATAAAACAGCTTGAGGTGAGTGATCGTTCTGCCAATATGAAGTTTCATAGGTGACGGTATGTGTCGATAGCTGCTGACGTCGTTGAGTACGTGGCCAGAGCGGGTCAGTGCGTTTCAAAACGCTTGGAAAAATCGACATCGTAAAGCCGCGAAAGAGTCGAAAAGAAAGGCACAGGCGCCGAGCGACGACCAAGATGTAGTTGCGACTGCGCCGGGATCGACTGCCGACTCCGAGGCCTGGACTTTGGTCCAGAGGTTGTCCGGCTTAAATCCGAAATCTTTGCTGCAGAAGACAATCAAAAATTTGCAGGCTATGGGGACTGCGCTCACCTGGATTATCGAGGTGAGTTATGCGAAATTACGGGATGCCATGAATTGACGATGCCTTTGTTTCTGCGTCGGGTGTGGTAGTCACGGGCGTTTGCCGAAGATTTGTTTCCCCTCACCATCCGTGTCAACGACTTATACCAGTCGACCCATGATGCTGCTGCTCAAGTCGGGACGTTGACGGTTGTCGAGTTGCTCAGGCCCCTTTCCTATGCCCTTAACTCCTCGTTTATGACCGTTTTTTGCGACCTGGATCTGCAAAAGGAATTTGGAAACGTCATGAACCAATACGAGGTACTTTTTGTCGGGACATCGCGGAATGTTGCTGACCTGTTTGTAGACAAAACTGTTTTTAGGCCGGTACAGGACCCCGCGCCTGGCTTTCATGGAGGATGTCGTACTAACGGTCGTGCGCGATATCGCGATCGGCACCCCGGTGGATGCGTCTGTTGCGACGTTTCTGGCAGCAGACTCCGAACACTTAACAAGACTGCCGCCCGCGGAAACGGCGGATCAATCGATATTCGTTCGTAAGTTGTTGCAGCCTGTAACCGCACCAGCTTCTCACTCTAGCCGTGGATAGCATCGGACGCTGAAAATCTACGACTTGCGGTTACCTCTTCTCGCAAAAGGACGAACACCCGACCACTGCCGTTGACCGTCCCTGAACTGCCATGTTCTCGAGTCATTGCTACCGCTCTGGCGACCGATATCTGCGACGTGTCAGACAGTGCAGCAGCCTCCGTTCCCGACTGGTCGGCGCTCCTAACGTTCGATGATTCTGGGGATACTCCCGGCAATGAGGGTGTGTCTGAATGTGCTGAGGGCGCAGGCCCCGACGCTCGAGCTGGATCCACTGGCGTCGCTCAGGTTACGGACGGAAACGATTTATCCAGTACACGTGAGGAAAACGTGGCCAGCGCGGAAGAACTAGCGTCCAGTGAGTCTCAGCCAGTATTGGATTGGATTCCTGGCTGAATTAGAGTGAATTTCTTTCAGGTACACAGCATTTCACGCACACGGCTGCCGATCGTACCCTGCCCGCGGGCGCGTCCTCGAAGGCGTTGTACATACGACCGAGGGAACACGAGAGCGCCGAAGTGCCAGATTCGCAGATCGATGTAGATCGAGAGAATCCGTCGGTCACGGAAGATACCTCCCCAGCGTTCAACGCCAAGGAGGTAAATTCGATAAAAAGACCCCGGTCCGAATCTGTTCTCGATATGGGCACGCGGACATCAAAACGCCCGCTCACTTCGGCTGCAAACCTGAGTAGTTTAAAATCCGAGAATGAGACCAAGTTGAGTACCTCGCCATTGATTTGCGCAGTGTTTGATGTGGTTTTCAGACAGGGCGGTAGCGTGTTCGAAGTGTCCGGGGAATCTGTCGGTGATGAGAGTGGATCTAAATATGCCGAGCATGCGGACTCTGACGAACAAGTCGGATCCTCTGGCGTCGCTCGAGTTCCGGATGGAATGGGTTTATCCAATACGCATGAGGAAAACATGGACAACAATAATGGATCGTTTGCGTCCAGTAAGTATCTGTCGGTATTGGAGTGGAGTATTAGCTGAATTGAAGCGTTTTCTTTTCGCAGGTGACCAACCTTCCCCGCATCCGGAACCCGACCAGGCCGCGCCCCGGATTTTTTCCCCCATAACACCGGACATACGAGCGCCAGACGGCGAGATCGCTGATGTGGTGGATTCCAAGGTCGATGCTGAGCGTGAGAACCGGTCGGTCCCAGAAGATTCTTCTCCAGTCCCCAACGCCACGGAGGGAACATCGAAAAAAAGACCCCGGTCGAATTCGGCGCTCGATACGGGCGCGCGGGCGGCAAAACGCCCGTTCGCGTCGGCTGAGAAATCGAGTGGATCTAAGTACACAAAGAGGACCAAGTTGAGTACCACGTTATTAATACGGGCAGTGTTTGATGAGGTGTTCAGACAGGGCGGTGGTGTAAAATCGACGGTGGACTCAACAGCACACCCGCTCGAACCGCCTGAAAAGGCCGAGAGGAAGATGAAATCGAGTAAACGGAGGAAGCCATCGAAACGACGTTCGGTGGCGTCCAAAACGCGGAAACCCGACGCCGTTGCTGGACCGTTGTCTGAAGTCGAGAGTACACCTCCTAAGGTTTAATGGTTTTCCTGAGTGCTTGAATGTACTTATTCAACGTTTTGTAGATTTCGCTACAGCGAGTTCCGATGTGGGGTTTTAGACCAGACGGTTCGAAGAGAGAATTCGAGTTTCAGCTGCACGAAAACTCGGTACGCCTTTAACCATATGAATTAAACACCCGTTCACCTATGACTCGTTTCAGGAGCATGCTGAGGGTCCTATGTTGCAACAGCTCCAACATGCAATTGAGCGACAGCAGCAGTTATGCGGAGGCAGAGCATTCGTGCGACACGAGCCTGGCCAAATGCCCACGGAAAAACCTCGTGTGGACGAACCCGCATTATACGTCCTCACCGAGACGGAGTGGAAAGCATTGTCGGCGTTGGAGCGAACTGCCCTGTATCAAACGGGCCGTAATATTTTCATCATGAATATGGTGATCGGCGAATTGGTTGGAGGCGTCGAGGAGAGCCTTTCTGTCTTGCACAGGCTAGATGAAGTGATGGAGGTTCAAGGTAAGCCGATCGTGGTTTGTTTTGGATACACCTAACGGCTGCCCGCAGTGCCTGGCTTGCGCTTGCCGCCCAAAGATGGTGTTACGTTGTCGACCGATTACTCCGATATCAACCGTCGCACGACCCTGAGGCGTTTTTTTTGCCCATGCTAAACGCGACGATGGTTTGGTTCTCAACGCGCTCCAGCTACCGTCATCCCATTTTCCGCATGCAAACCCATTGGCCGGCTCGTAAGTACTGTTTTATTTTACTTACGACTAATTCAGTCATACCCGCTTTGCAGCGGCCTTGACCTCGAAGAGGTCGCTTATAGACAGACGGCGGGTCTTTTCTCCTTCGGAGCGCAGACGCCGCCCAACGAAAAGAAGTGGTTTGATATAGCGGGCACAAAGTGGACGATGACCCTACCGCATTTAGACGCAGCAGGAGGCACCATAGTCGGTTCGCAGGGAGCAGGTGAAAAATATTGGATTACGAAACGGGACGATACGGAATCCATTCACGATTCGCAAACCTACCGGACCTGGAACCCCGACGAACCAGATTTCGAAAGTGGACGGTACGAAGGGATCGTGTTGCCGCCCAGGGGGGGTGTATTGTGAGCCTTCTATTTCACATTAACAATATGGTCTAATGGTGTTAGCCTTATGCAAAATGTGGAGCACGTAGTTCTTGGACTCCCGCCACACTCTGAGACCTACAGCCGGGATTCCTTCGCTGCGACTTGGATATCCGGAGGGCATTACTTCGCGGCATCGCGAGTGAGGCCGGCACTGTCTGTGCACTTACATCTCGTGATGCTGCAGCACGTACTCACAAACGTTGACCACGACGCACAATGGCAAATTTTAACTCGAATCAGCGCGTTCTGGCTCGATTTGACAAGCGGTGAGTCATAATTGTTTCGGATGCCGCTGTGTTTTAACAGACTTCACAGTACGACCGGCTGAAGACACCGTCCTTTTTGCGCCTTATTTGCCTACGCTGGACGAGCATTCCACCAAAGGCTGGATGGACATTGTCTGCATCGCGTGCTTGGTTGTTTTATCTGTTTGTTTCGATCGCCGTGGGTATTTGGACTTCATTCCGCAGGAGGAGCTCTTACAACGAGAGCATGACTCCATTCCGCAAGAGGAGCTCTTACAACGAGAGCAAGTTATTTCCATGTATCGACGATGGAGGCGCTGGTTCACGGTGAAGTATGTGGGTCGCAAAGGAGACGCCGTCGTGGACTGGGAAGCAGACGTGTTCACGGTGAGTTTGTACCTGCCGCTGAGTTTTAGGCTGACCGTGACGTACAGCCCGCGCTTTTGCATCTCGCCAGAGTTCTGTTATGTTATCATGAAGAAGAACGCAGCGACTCCGCAAATTCGGAGTCCGATGGCCTCGTTAGGTTCTCGGGCGAGGTCGTGAAGAGCAAGGTAGTTGATGCGCTGGAGTCCTATTCTTCAGGTTTGGGTGCGCAGCTTTCGACGCCGCCCCAACACTCTCGTTTCTGGCTGTTCTCCGGGGATGAATTCACTCTTCACGCTTTATTCTAGTCTTTGTATTTTGAATTACAAATCGTTGGTTGGTTGATATCGATGGGGATATTTAGAGGCCAAAGTATACGTACCATTACATGTTGATACCCGGCATGATTTAGAGGGTCCTGGCTTCGTCTCGCGTCCAGTGCAGCGTCTGGATAAGTTTTGCGCTGCACAAATACGTGAACTCTTGTTAAATTTTCGTCTTCAGTTAGTGGCTGTGCACACCACACGTACGCAACACTTCGGGTATTTCCGAACATCTGATGGACGGCTTCGGCAGCAATTCGATTACAAACCCCGCAGCCGGTACTTGTGTACTACGGCGTTGGTTCAAACTGTACTTGTTATTTAAATCTATTAGCGTGTTGTAACTGTTATTTTCAGAAACAACGCCAGATTTCAGTGCAAGGCGGAAGTTGACACACGTACAACACTTCGCTCTGTTCAGGGCGGTTGGTCGCGAATATAGCTCACTCTGTTGATGCCACCATGCCTGGACTTCTAATAAGGTATATATTGTGTAATCTATGTTACGAGGGTACTGACATCTGGTGATCTTGGCGAGGGGCAAAATGCCCATATCAATAACAAAATTGCATGCAACAGTCGCATGGGAAAGTATCCAGGAGTCTACTCCATTCAGATGATCGGATTTTCATTTCCAATTGGATTACAGTATCCGTCAGGCCAGATGTTGGCTGCCGATCGATCGAACATGTGGAAAAGGCCCACGCAATTATCGCTCTTTCGCTCTGCTCTCACTCTCACCATGAAAATCTTACCGTTACTGGGCATATTCGGAATTCTAGTCTGGCTGGTGCATATCGTTGCGGACTCAACGTCCCAGCTTCCACCTCAATCGGAGTGCTCTCCCACGGGACGATGTCCTGCGAATGCCTTAGGGCCGAAATTGAAATTGCGGATTCCGCCGTCTGAGGAAATGTCTGCGTTCAGGGTGCCGCCTGGAGTGGGTAGCCTGTACGACATCGTCCTGAACACGCAAAAGTTACTGATATTGGTTTATTCCGCAAATGTACGGGATGAGTACGGCGGGGCATGCAGACGGCTTGTTCGCAATTTAAACAGAAATACAATGGTTCGCCATGATTGGAGGGTATACCACCTCGCCAAACTGCGTTTTGCTGTGAAAGACAAACGAAAAAGGTGCGCCTGTTGGGTTGCGTGCTTCGTTGATGTCCGAGTTCTTAGGCAAGTTGCGATGATACTTCTTGAATTTGAGCGTTGTATTCCAACGAACGCGCGGAGTATGCCATCGATTAATTACACCCCAGCACGACATCGAGGTGGGGGTCACACCAAGAAATACATGCCTTCCCAAATCAATCCTTTTCTCGCCGACGAATACGAGCCACTTGCCGCTGGAGACAGATTGGTGTATCACTCCCATGGCTTCAGCACAGTGGTAAAAGAGTCCGTGAGCCACGACCCTACCAAGGTCCGGGCCGTTATGTCTTTGCGAAGTTTGGCTAGTGAACTCACAAAGACACAACTGAAAGAGCTTGCCGCGGTTCATAATATCGTCGTGCGAAGTCGAGGTTCGATCAACAGCTTAGTGGCAGCCGTCGTTGACCACGAATGCCATTGTCAGCCGACTTCTTTTGTATTTGAAGTGTTAAGGGAAGTAATCGAAAAACAGGCAGATTCGCACAGAGCCAGAAACGCCACGTATAAAGGTCGAGTCAAAACCACGAAGAAAAATACCGAGAAAAAGTTTAGGGCCAGCGAGGCTTTACGTGCAAAACGCAAGTCTGCTAGCCTTGCCGCCAAAAAGCGGAAAACCAATGCTGAATCAACAGCTTCCGCAGATCCAACCTCCGTATTCCCGCCTGCCCCGGCTGGTCTACCTTTGAGACATGCCATACTCACTGACATGTGCGCAGACTTTAAGCCGACCGCGTTTGAGGAAGCGGGTTGCGTAGTTTGCGGGCGGCTGTGTAGATTGATAGATTTGACTTTGAAAAAAGATGTCCATGTTGACTGGGACTTGTTGACCGCGGCAGGTGTTACGCGAAAAGAAAGATTTACTTCGGCCGATCCTGTGTCCGAATTGGAAGGGCCGATTTTGGCACATGGGTGCGACCACGTTTGCACCGCATGCGAGGCTAAGTTGTTGACGGGTGTAATGCCTAAGCAGAGTCTGGCGAACCATCTCTGGATAGGCGACTTGCCTTGGCAACTTAAAGATCTTACCTGGGCGGAGAAGATGATGATTGCGAAGGTCCGGCATAACAGGTGTGTGGTAAGAGTCGCTTCTGGCCGAGGGAAACTGGTAGCCAACGCCATAATGTTCGCAACACCGGTCAGAAAAGTCTACAACTCTCTGCCGTTGTCTCGAGACGACCTTAGTGAGGTTTTAGCCTTCGTCTTTCTTGGATCTGCGAAGCCCACCGAGGACGACTTTGTACGTACTCCAATGTTTGTGCGTAGACATCGGGTGAAATCCGCATTAGATTGGTTGAAACTCAACCATAAGGATTACGTTGCTCTTGAAATCTCAGAGGCTAATCTGAACGACCTACCTGAGGCTGGGATCCCTTGCGGAGTCGATTGGAAGCAAACAGAGGAGGGTGAATCAAACCTTGAGCCTGAAGCCCTGAGTGTCGACAATCCGGGTGACGTCGATGACGGTACCTCGTCTGGCCCTTGTTCGTTTGCGGTTGCAGGTTTGACCGGAGAACAGTATGCGCTGGATGACATACGGACATTAAAAATGAAAGCGCTGGATCACTTGAAAAATGGGGGTAAAACCCTTGGTATTGGGCAAGCGGAGACCCCAGAGTCCACGTTTAATAACGTACAGCTATACCCTCAGACTTTCCCTTGGTTGTTTCCATACGGTCACGGCGGTATAGGTCATCCAGCGCACAATCGGTTTATATCAGAGGGCGAACACAAACGACATTTGCTAATGTATCATGACAAGCGCTTTCAATTAGACCTGTACTTTCCGATGGTAGCCTTCAATGACGCTCAAATCAAGCAAGCTAAAACGGGAAGTCATCTGCTGGTGGACAGGAAAAAATTCCAGGATATCGCGAATCGGCTCAGTAAGATAGAGCCGGAGGTTTTGAGCGACTTGGCACAGAGGCTAGAGCAAGGTGAGCATATAAAAACGAGGTCGGCGTCGGAACAGGTATGTTTCGAGTTGCTTGAAGACTTAGACCACGCCGGCGCCCGCGTAGAGGGATCGTTGACGACCAAGAAATACATGCGAAATGAGGTATGGTCTTTGATCTCGTTCAAAGGCGCGCCTTCATGGTTCATAACGTTCTCTCCTGTGGATATCAGTCACCCCTTATGCTTGTATTTTGCGGACAACCAAATCAAGTTCTCCCCGGCGCTCAGATCTTCTGATGAACGACTCAAATTAATCGCACAAAATCCTGTTGCTGCCGCACGTTTTTTTCACTACATGACAGAATCCTTTATAAGAAACGTGTTGGGTGTTGGCGCAAACAGACCTGGTTTGTACGGCGAAACAGACGCTTATTATGGAACTGTGGAGCAACAAGGCCGGTTAACATTGCACATGCACATGTTAATTTGGATTAAGAGCGCATTTTCGCCGCTGGAAATACGAAACAGATTGCTTAACCCCGACGAACAATTCCAAAAAGACCTTGTAGCGTACCTTGAGTCGTGCCATGTAGGTGAATTCCTGACAGGCACTATGGCTGAAATCAAGGCCAAAGTTCCGTACCGACCAACCGCTCGTAAAGGTTTGCACGAGGTTATTGAACCCGAGGAATACGAACCGGTACCAATGGGTTATGCAGATCCTACTCAAACGTTGCCCGACGCACCGCCTCCATTATGCGACTGCGGGGAAGATTTGTGCGAGGCTTGTGCTTGCTCTGAATCTTGGTGGCATAACATGGCAGAGGTGACTGATGACCTCATCTTGCGCTCTAACGTTCATACGTGTAGAAGGCCGGAAGCAGGGACTGACTATTCCAAGAAACTGGAACCAGGCGCCAAGATAAAGCGAGAAGTTAGAGGATGCCTTCGTAAGGACGGTACATGTTCCGCAAGATTCCCCAGGGATGTATATACGAAGACTGAGGTCGACCCTGAGGACGGTTACATAAATGTCAAGAAACTTGAGCCTATGATCAACACAATATCACCCGATTTAACTTACTTGTTGCGATGCAATACGGACGTTACCAGCCTGTTGTCTGGTACCTCTATTAAAGCTGTTGTGGCTTATGTCTCAGATTATATCACCAAGTCAGGTTTAAAAATCTACCATATGTTCGAATCCGTGAATTCCGTCTTGAAACGCCAGACTGTTGAAATTGGCTGGAGCCCCAACGAGAAGAACAACTGCCGAAAACTACTGATGCAAATGGTAAATTCGCTTACTTCTAAACTGCAGATCGGTAGTCCAATGGCGTCGTTGTATTTGCTAAAAAATCCGGATCATTACACGAATCACGACTTTAAACCCTTTTGGTGGAAGAGTTATGTGGGTGCGGTCAGAGCGGCTTGGGGTGCGGATGTGCGACCGGTTTATCCAAAGCAAACAGGCGAGGACGAAGCGGATGCAGAAACAGAGTTGGACCAGCTCGTGTTGATGAAGACAACGGATAGCTTTGTCGGCGCAACGAATGTGGATGATTACATGTGGCGACCGTCGGTATTCGAACATACTAGCTTGTACGATTTCATTCAAATGACGAAGCGGGTTAAGCGAACTCCTAAACAACTTTTTGACTTTTTAAAGAGCGTGGAGGACGGTCGTAATCCAGGTTTGGTGGACAGCGTGGACGAAGACCACGACGACTGGCTAGATGATGACCTGGAAAACCACCCGCAAGAAGATTTGTTAGACGTCAGGGCTGGCGACGTGTCTTCGCATCCATTTGACGAGAATCATCCTCTGTGGAAGTCGCATTACGTCCGATGCGCCCGTAAAAATCTGGAAACAACGGTGCCTAACTTTGTAGGCGGTGCACTGCCTAGAATGGACCAAGGTGACAGAGAGTATTACTGTTGCACTATGCTGACATTATTTAAACCTTGGAGGGACCCTTTGCAGCTTAAACCCGCTTCATCTTCCTGGCACGAAGCATTCTCGGAACATGCGTTCTCCGATAAGGCTAGGCAGCTGATGAAGCATTTCAACATTCGTTACGAGTGCAATGATGCTCGCGACGATTACAGTGCACAAGACAAGCAAAAAAGGCGCGCAATGCCTTTGTTCGACGGACAAGACTCCAAGGGCGAAAATGGACTGGTTTACGACGGTGAAACGGGGGAATTGGGAGAGTTTTTTGAGGAGGATGTGGACGCCACTTTTTTAAAGGGGCCGAATCAGATCGCTAAGGAGAAACTGATGTCGCAGGCCGAAAGCGTGTTACATGCTTCCGGTTGGACCGCTCAAATCAAGTCAGCTCCAACTCTGTATACCAGAATACTGCCTGATCAACATTTGTCGGGAAACCAATGGAAGGCCAGGATATCGTCCATTAGAGAAGGACTCTTCGCATCTAAATTCAAAAATGTGCCTGACACGCCGCGCTTGAAACGGCCGTCGGATGAATCTGCTGTTAACTTTGACGTGAAAGTTTTGAGCGCTGCGTACTTCACAAAGGACTTCCAAGCAAAAAACAAACTTGCTCAACGAGAGATTGATTCCATCGCCACCACGTTCAACCTCAATACAGAGCAGGAACGCGCGTTCAGGTTGGTCGCCAATCACGCCACGGACTTATCTGCGCCCCCTTTACGCATGTATTTGGGCGGAGTAGGTGGAACAGGTAAGAGTCAAGTCATCAAAGCGTTAGTCGAATTTTTTAATGTACGATCCGAGTCCCATCGATTCATAGTCCTAGGGCCAACCGGGACTGCGGCTGCCCTACTCAATGGCAGGTACTTACCACTCAGTGCTCGGTCTGAGAGATTCTAACGACAACGATTCCGAGCGAATCGGTGGCGCAAAAATAAAAAAGGTGCAAGAACGCTTGAGGGGGGTAGAATACATTTTCTTGGACGAAGTTTCTATGGTGTCGTGCAGCGCACTTTATAGTATCAGTGCTAGATTGGCCCACTCTATGGGGGAGCCTAACGAACCGTTCGGCGGGCTCAACGTGATTTTCGCCGGCGATTTCGCTCAGTTGCCTCCTGTTAGCGCTAAGGCCTTATATAGTCCTGACTCATCTGTTTCACCGCTGATCCGAAGCAAGATGAGCATATTGGATCAGAAGAATACGATAGGGAAAATCATTTGGCAGCAAATTACGACGGTGGTGCTCTTAAAACAGAATATGCGTCAGACTGCGAACACGCCCGACGATGAAAAATTTCGCTCTGCACTGACAAATATGCGGTTTGCGTCCTGTACAAAAGAGGACCTGCAGTATCTGCAGAGCAGGACTATAGGTAACGGCCCGAACAGACCGTCTTTTGCGCACCAGAGATTCCGAAATGTATCCATTATAACCGCTTTCAATGCCCAAAAGGATAAAATAAACGAGTTGGGGACAGCGAAGTTTGCGAAGGAACATGGTCAAGACTTGGTCACCTTTTATTCTGACGATTCAGTAGCCGTAAATGCGGGGTGACGGTGAAAGGAAGCCGAAAGACGTGAGAAAACGTCACACAGTGAAAATGCGGAAGATCATACCGGATCATCGGCAGCAACAGTTGTGGGATGCGCATCCTTGCTTCGCTGGTGAACATATTCCTGGTAAATTGAATTTGTGTTTGGGACTTCCTGTTATGATAAAAAACAACGACGCGACTGAACTTTGTATCACTAAGGGTCAAGAGGGAAGAGTCGTGGGATGGCAAGATGCCGTTGGGAATCGAGAACAGAGAATACTTGACACTCTCTTTGTTGAATTAATTTCACCGCCGAAAACCATACAGATTCGTGGTCTCCCGGACAATGTAGTCGCGTTGCCGAGAGCGACCAAAAAAATATGGTGCACGCTACCAGACGACAAAACGATGCAAATTTCCCGAGAACAAGTATTGTGCTGCCAACTTTGCGATGACTGACTACGCTTCTCAAGGAAAAACGCGGGCCATAAATGTGGTAGATCTTAACAATTGTAAGGACCACTTTTCATACTATACTGCCCTGTCGCGCAGTGCTACCTCCGAGGGAACTGTAATATTGCAAGGCATGGACCCTTGGAAATCACTAAGGGTATTCATGGTTGCTTGCGACAAGAATTCCGAGAACTGGAATTGCTTAATGATATAACCAAGCTGCGGTATGAAGGCAAGTTGCCCAGCCATGTCAAAGGCATCAACCGCCGGGAAATGATTCATAGCTACCGAGCGTGGAGGGGAGTAAACGCAGGAGTCAACAATCTGCATCCTTCTCTTGTTTCTAAGACCGGCAGTGATGATGTGTTGGTGCCGTTCGCGCCGATTGGTCGTTGGCAATTGATAAGATCGGATCAGGAAATTGCGAACAAGCGCGTATCGTCCATTGACAAGACGAAGAAAAGCTCTGCCGAAACCCCAGCGAAGAGAAAAAAACCCCGCCCCGGTTAGTGTGAGACCTTCGAAAAAACGGAAATTACCTCCACCAACACCGGTTGGGCTGATGTGGGATGGAGTAACTACAGCTGCGCGTATGACGCTTTGTTTGTTGGACTATATCACATATGGAATGGACACGGCCCGTTATGGACAAATCGTTTTGCCTCCATAACGGAGTATACCAGATCAGCTGGGAAAGGTTTTGAGTCTTACGCGCTAAAAACCAGAACTTTGGAAACCGTCCGAGATCAGGTGAGGAGAAGCCTTGCTACTGCAATCCTACCGGTTTTCCCAATGGGCCCGAGTTTACATTCCTCTATATGTTAACTGACGCTATGTTCGGAAGCTCTTTTGGGGTCGAGAGACCCTCAAATGCCTGAAATGCAATTTAGTTGATAAGGTGACCCAAGGGTACCCGTGTACTCGAACTGTATACAAGGATGTCGGGCTTAAAGCCACGTATAAAGATGAATACATGTTGTCCCACTGGTTTAGATGCGCTGAAAATATCACGAACTTTTGGGCGGTGCACCGTATGCAAAGGAGGCCTTGCCAGGATAGAAGTTCCTGTGATCGCCCCTCCGTGTTGCATTTCGCGCTCGACGACTCATCAATAAGGGCTCGATCCTTCTTTCAATATAACGGTGGGGCAAGCTACGGTCAGGTATGCTCTTAGATCCGTAATTTACATAGGGAACCACCACTTTACGACGCGTATTCTCAAGGAAAACGGTGACATATGGTTCCATGACGGCATTGAAACTGGACTTACATGTATAGCAGAGGGGAATGTCCATTCAAAGGGACCCGTGGTTCTTAAACACGTGTCACGAAACGAAGGAATGCGGGCAGCATGTGGTGCCATATATGCGGTGGTTGATGGCAGTCGCCCTTAATATCCCGTTTGAACGCATGTGGTTGTCAACCCCTGGACACTTTGTACAACCGTGCAGCCTTGTTGTGAGGATGGTAAATTGCGGATAAAAATTGTGGCATTTCAAACGAAAACCTAACGCCGATCGTTAATGCAACTGAAGCCGTTGGATTCGCCGGGAATATTCCATCGGGCTATGCAATGTCCAGAATGATTTTAAAATAACGGCGGTACTTACCCGACCACCTTTATAAAGGTCGTACAAGTCCAGCGGGACGGACACTCATGGCGTCAAACACTGATCCGCATCACCAAGACCCCACGAAGGTGGGACAAATACCCACAGGAGCTGAAGGCGAATCGTCGTCTACTACGCGCAACGTGGGGCTAATCGAATGAAGCCCGGAGATAGGATCTGGTGTCCGGTCGATGTGGACCTCGATGACTCCCCCCCTGGGACCGAAGTCGATTTCTGGGATTATTTCACCGATCCGCCAGCTAGCCCGCCGAGGACAGCGTCTGGCCGAGAGACAGGTATGGCCCGCGTACTGACTAACGCCGCAGCTGATAAATCGTATCGCAGCTGATCCAAAATGTTCGAGTGCGGTATTTGTTGGGACACGTTATTGAATCCCGTTTTGTGAGTGCTGCTTTGGGTACCTGAATGTTCTTAACGTTGGATAGACCACTGTGCATGCACGTCTTCTGCCATTCGTGCTTGTTGACGTGGATGAAGCGAGGCGATCCGTCTTGCCCGATATGCAGGGAAAAAATCACAGAGCCCCCAATACGAGATAACGCGTTTGAGTTAGAACTGTACGATGCGATTTCTGACGGGGGGGTGTCTACACCATCGGCCAGGACGGTCCAGCAGGCCCCTTATACATGGGGCGACGTCGTCTTCAACAATGCCGGCTAAGCGGAGGTCTATGTGTGTTTGCCCTCCTATAGGGCGCGGTTGTATGTATTTACGGTATCATGCCACCTATCGTATTCCGCAATGTGTGACGACGAGGTCTCATAGCACTACCAATCGTTTGCCGCCGCCCACGCCGGCCATCACATGGTCGGGATTATCCGAAGTCTTGCGTACGTAGAGCATGCACCGCCACCACCTCGTCTTGTGATAAGTGGGGAGCCGACCGTTCA
>JARKIC010000869.1:0-180177 GCA_029378375.1 Mycena olivaceomarginata
AGTGAAAAGACGAGTCCTCCTTGGCCGCTTCTGTGGCAATCTTTTCAAGCCTCTCAGGTGTGTATGAGACACAATCTACCAAACGTGTCAGGATGAAGCAGGCATTGGGGGACAGAACATGATTCACACAACCAGTCGTCCCTGCATTGAGCTTGAAGTTCCGGCTTGTATCAAGAGCTATTGTCTTCTCCCTTTGCTCAAGAATGACCGTCTTGTCAACATGAACCTGGCCATTTCCATTGACGGTGAGAATGACCAATGGGACCTTCCTGATGGAAAATAGAAGGTAAATATTCACAAGTCTTGAGTCAGAACTGTGGCTCAAACCAGATTGTCTCATTCTCATCCACAGTTGGTGTCCCCTTGTCGAGGTATCTGTCTTGAGAAACGTGGATGCCAGTGGAGGTCTCTGTAACTGCAACCAGAGGAAAACCGATCTGAAAGAAGTGTCAAGATGCAGTCAAGCCTCATGCAGGGCACATAACTGTATGGACCTTGGTTATCCAATGATTCATCAGATGAACAATGTCTTTGCCTATCATATAATTTAGGTCAAAGTGCCCGTATGTGCAAAGAAAAACCCACCAGAAGCAGCTGATATGCTGTCCCAAAGATCACGAGTAACAGTGTTTCTGTATAGATGTTTCTTCAAATACAAAGTAACACCTTCCAGAAACTGTTTTTTGCCCAATGTACTCCGAGAGCATGTGGAGCACTAGGTGTAACCAAGCCATTAGAATTTCAGGACAAATGGGACTGACTTCTCCTACCTGCAGCAGCTTTAGAATATGAGAGGCCATCAAATATCTGGTCCATTCGATAAGGGCCAATAAATTCAAGTGACTGAAGAATTGACCTGATTGATGAAATTCACATTGGGGCATTCAACCTCAATAGGATGTGAGGACCGTTTTCGCATCAAGTGTCACAGTGTGCGTGACATGGGTGGCTACAAAGGCAGAGGTAGATTCCCATTCCGGAAATAGTCTGCAGAGAATTCAACATTATCATACTAGCAACGGGGATTGCAATTGCATCAGAAACTCACTTGTCTGCAATGCCATTGAATGAGTTGTATCATCTGAGATATATGGACTGAGAGATATGAATGTACTCAAAACAATGTTGCCCATCTATATAGATTGATCAAACCCCGGTTAAATTGAAAACACCACCAAAGGCGGAGGAGAAACACACCAAAGTATGGCACATATACTCTGCAAAAAGTATTTACATGTTCACACACAGAATCTAGATGCAACTTGACTAATTGGTCAACAAAGTTAGACGGCTTACATGAATTGCAACTTCATGTTAGTGCAAGTTGCCGTCTTGTACTTTCGGCATGAATGCAAGTTGAGGGAGCTGCAACTTTGGCGAGCAACAACTTCAAGAAGTTGCAGCTTTGAGCAGTTGCAACTTCAGGTGAGTGTGGCATTGGAACGTGCAGGTTTGGTCTTATGAAAATGCAACTTCGAGCAGAACAGTCACAAACTGGATTCTCTTTGGCAGCAAGTTTAAACTTATTAATTATTTCAATCTTTGAGGTGACCGGGCCTATTGAAGCAATAATTTCCTGCTATCAATTGCGATATGCCTCAAGTGCATAGCTCCATAATCTTCTCTTTCACTAAACACTAACTGCCAGGGGATGCCCTGCTTCCGCCATTCCCTGTGCCCTACAACACCTGCCTTTGGCGCCCGGGTTGGAACACCCACTGCTCATTCCATTCTATCCAGGCGAATTCCATCTGGGTTGTCTGGTTCATCTGTACTTCGGCTCTGGACCTTTCCCACGAGCGGCATCTCGCCCTTCGGATGATCCTCGGTTCCAGGCCATTGGGTCCTTTCACCGCCCATTCGTTCCATCTGTACGACTTCTGTCCACTCAATGTCTGTGCACAATCCGGAATGGCGAACCAAAAAACATTGAGTTGCATTGAGCAAAATTAACTTGCATTATAAACTTGCATTGTGTTGTACTGAATAAGATTTTTTTGTTTGTGCGCTAGGTTCCGACATTAGCTGTAAGGTCAAGGCAGCAAGGATTTGGGGCTATGGCACACATTCCTATCAAGCCAAACTGTTCACGCCCAGAAAATTGGGAGCAGGCATTATATAGCTCAATTGGATACACCAACCAAATCCCATGAAGATTGGTTGGTTGTATAAAACAGGGCATCGAATTTTTCACTGGCATCAAGAGAATCTTGCGCTCGGGGCACGTTCTCGCTCAGTTCTCACCCGTTTTCTTCAATTTTTTTTTAATATTTCCAGTAGAATACACCTGTAAATTTAATTTGGTCCACTTCCGAAGGGAATTGAAGAATAACTGAGCTCAAGCGAACCGATTTATCACATCTAGTTCATTTATCACACCACATCCACTTATAGTAATTGAGTTCAAAGACATATATGCCAGCTAGATCTTCGAGATCTCAACAGATCTTGATCCTCAAACTTGGCATCCGCGCACTGCACCATCAATCAGCTGCTTGATGCAATCGACGATGGCCGGTCACGGCACTGGGACCCAAAGAGGCGCCCGGTCACTACCTATAATGTTCCCGCTTTACAGCCAAATATCGGTGTTTTACTCTATAAATGTCTGATTTACTCGATTTTGGAGCAACATTTGGCCCAAAATAATCGAAAATTTCTTTCCCAGCAGGTTCAGAGGCACTTTTTGAGGTGAACACTAAATTTATGTGCTCCGGTTAGCCCTTGTCTTGGTCCTCACCAAGTAAACTCGACCTACCCTGACCATCCAACACTCAAAAAATTCTCACGCTCCGCACAATTTACTCAATTCAGGCCTACCGTGGCCTGTCTGGAGGCTGATTTACTCTATCTTGTGACTGGAGGTGGGGGTCATTTTGAGGCCTTGATCTACTCTATCATGGAGGGATCTATAGGTAGTGACTGAGGGACTACCCAAAGATGCTGAACTTTCTTTGTCAACATGGAGATAAAAGGCAAAAAGATCTAACTCACAGTGGTGGTTCAAAAACAGAGTGTTGGAGAGGATTGTAAATGGTATCAGTACATCTACTGACTTCCTAAATTATTCACACTTCAAGTTTTTCTGCCATATGGGCCGATCTCAGGCAGCAACAGTTTAATTGCTGACCTGGTGAATTGGAGAACCTGTCACAGTCAAAGCTTTGTGTCTGCTTGAGAGTGTCTGCAGGTAGGAGGCTTTGAAGAGAGAATTGAATAAAGGACTAAGGAATACAGGGATAATACTACAACTACTTATACTGTTTGTCAAACCTAGTGTACTATGTATAGCAATTGAAGTTCTGTCAACTGTCAAGAAGAACTGTCTGATCATAGAAGAACTGTCAAGTTAAATTAAAAAGTATTGTTCACTGTGCATGAGATGTCTGTCTGTTGTGTGGAGACTGTCCCACAGTAATGTGTACTATTGTCCTCCTCAAGTGCTCTGCATGTAATGACATCATGCCGTGTCATCCCATTATTGTCCTTGAGGACTTCATGCCTGAAGCGGACGTGAAACCACCCATGGCAACACTTATTGTCCATGTAACAATGTCATGGTGATGTCATAAATATATCACTGTCATGAATCACCCGGGTTCTACTTTTTCGTGTGATGCGTCCGTACGGATACAGACGCGTCTTAGCCGCACAGGACTCTCATGACACCACCACTTGACCTTCTCACGGTGGAAACGGTGCACTTCTTATATGACTAGGAATAGCTAATTGATAGGTATTGCGAACAAACACCCAAAACAACCAACCACAAACCAATCTACCTCCAAAGATCCAAGTGCTTCTCTTTGTGAGTTCGGGTCCGGGCCGTAGTATGCGACCAGCAGGTTTGAACAAACACAAGTTTGATTTATAGGCTTCTAACAACACACTCTACAACGTACTAGCAATATGCAACCGCCAACAACAATACTGCTAGGAACCTAGGGATGGTCCAGGGGTGTGTTTATATGGGGTGGATACAAGATGGCTGGACTGCTAGGTCAAGAACACCAGGGCAGAGGTTTGTAGGTTTGTGAAAATCCTTGCCTTAGGCAACCTAAGGACTACTGAGGCTAACTCCAAATGACTCCAAGTCTCAAACGGCAAGGCAAGTTGGGGTCTTCCCAGAAGAGTCCTTGAACTGTTGACCTATTCCTTAACCAAGAACAGGAACCTTTCCGCTTTTATCGGCACTAGCTCACTACAAGCGTCCAGCTAGCGACCCAACACACTACGACAGAGCTTCCGTCTATATCGGGGTGAAGGCGAAGTAACTGACAAGTTATAGCCAAACCAGAGGTGGGGGGCACCTAGTCTGTCTTCTTCTTAGTGGGCTCAAGTCAACACACAATCCACCTAGCAAGCAGTCCAACACACTACGGCAGAGCTTCCGTCTTGTCGGGGTGAAGGCAAAGTCACTAGCGCAAACTGCAGCTGGGTCTCAAAGAGAACACCCTTGTTTTATATGTGGAGGTCTAGGACCAACAACACGAAATCCTCAACTTAGTCACTCAATGTTTCCAGAGTCCACAGTCTACTGATTCCAATATAAAGACTACTACAGGTGAAGTTCGGTATCAACCTCCACTAGCAGCCTGAGAGCACCAGCACCAGCTTCATCCAAAGTCTGGGGCGTAATGTTCTTAGACCCTAGTCTGCTCTGTGCTCCCTTTTATACTACTAGGTTCAAGATATATGTGAAAAGCGAGCTGAATAATACAATAAGCAATATTAGATGAAGAGAAATACGGTCAGCCAATGAGACGACTGCCGTTTGGTTTTGGGACTGGTTTGGTGTATGCCAGGTCAGCCTCGCTGACTGGCTAGTGTTCAAACGTTGATAAGCCGTGAAACGGGCCATGGGTGAAATAGCAAGGAATTTGCTGATTTCTACCTTAATCATGTAGCACGCTGCTCCAAAGGATTAGCATAAGTCCTATATGGCTAATCAGGGCTTGATCCTGCATGAGGACCTTAATCAAGTCCGCCTGGGGTGCATCAACTGGAAAGTTCATACTGGTTGACATCCATGATTAAGGGTTTTAACTGCTGAGATTAAGCATCACTGCTTAATCAAGGCATCGCAGGGCCCACAAATACCATGGGCAATATTAATCATCCTCTCTGATGATCCGTGGCACCACTGTGGGATCCTGACTAGGCGTTCGAGTACTTTGTTGTGCTTGATTTATGAATGGAGCCTTGCGCGACGGATCAGGTGATTCGGGTTTTTAACAGTAACCGGTTACCCCGGCTGTGGTTGGACCTCGCTTATCAACTATCCGATCATTGTTGCCATCCTGATTTGGTTACTTGAACCAGGCCAGGACGGTAACTCGCATATCTCCACAACCACTTGGCGGTTTTGGGCTGATTAAGGTACTGGCTCAAAGCTAGCACCTTCCTCTGCCTAATACTGAAGGTCCTGAATGGGGGACACGAGGATAGAAGATGGGGCTGTCAACACGATCGAACGGGAAACAGTCACGCCGGACACACTCAAGCACTAAGGGGTCGATACACGAGAATCCTATATATTTATCTACACGTGATTAACTACGGACACCTTACTCATATACCAGCGAGTAGAATAATCAGCGTATTGTAAGCGTAATTGTACAGTATATAAGGAGGAGGTTTTGGCATGGATAGGCACTGAACTTTCTGTCCCTAAGAGCAGTAGCCTTTACCGGATATTGCTTGATAAACGACGGAGATTCGGGACTTGTCACCCAGGACTGACTTCGTTAAGAAGTTTTGTTTTGTTTGCACAAGTAACTCAATTATCAATTGTTGGCTCGGGATTTTGGCATTGGAACGGTTAAAGAAGCTAGAGAGAGCTTGTTAGGAATTGAGAACACGGCACCGCACTACAGCAGCCTCGGAAGGCTTATTATTTGGATTTGAGAACACGGCACCTTGATTAGGATTTGGGATTGTTGGCTCAAGCTTGTAAAGCTTTTAAACTCAATTTGTTGGCTTAGGCTCTCGTTTGGCATTGCTCAAAGAGGTCTAATACTCTAAATCGCACCTTGCACTTCGGACTCGACCCTTAAACAGGCGTGTTCCTCGCAACCTTTGCTGGATATCTGTGCTCCTTGGACCTTCTTAAAGCATTCAAAAGACCTGTACTCGGCGGCACAGTCTAAACCATTCAAGGGGAAAGTAGTTAGGATTTGGTTAGTAGTTGTGTTTTTGCTTTAATCAAGCAAACTCACATTCTGCTCGTTGGATCTTGATTAAACTAGTACTGCTGTTGTAGACACTGAGCAAGCATTTCACCGGAACCCTAAATGTGTTGCCCTGCCTGCTTTCCTTGATGCGCTCTTCCCCTTAGAACCAGCGCTGGAGGTACGATGGATGTCGCACAGACGAGGACACCGACATCATTCAGACGGTAGGCAAGACAATTGGTCTCAGTGGTGCGGACGGCGATTTGAATGTGATAGCTTCTCTCCGGGCCTGTTTTCTACAGAGCGATGCTCGTGAGAACGGTGATCCTAATCGAGGAAGCCTGAATATATGACACTGGGTCCGGTGAGGAGGGACCCTGCTGATGGAGGTGTGAGAGGTGAGATGCCGATGAACGAGCGAATGTAAGATGTGTGGCCTGCCTCCGGCAGTGGGCGAGGAGGAGGGTGCACAAGAGGTACGAGGTCGGGGAAGACTGGGAGTACCCCTTTAGATTGAGTGAGAGTGGTACAGAAAGTGGGGGAAAACACCCCAAAAGCTACTTCTGCAGGCCGGAAGGTACTGACTACTCCTACTAAATGTGTTCCCTTTTATACCTCCTGGACGACTTCCCACGTTTCCAGAAGTGCCATGCGGGTCGCAGGTGGTTTCAGGGGCAAGGGATGTCATGAGGTGTTTTGGGGTGCATATATGGCAGGAGGCTGGCCACCTCTGTCGAGGAGACCAATCGTCTTTGGGTGTGGGAAGGGCATAGCGAGGCCAAGAAACCTCAGAGCACAATCAGAACTTCAGGCAGGGCCTGGTGGTCGCATCGGAAGGTGCTCAAGCGTTCAGGAAGAGGGAGAGACGAGCGGTCTCCCTCGGCTAGTCGATGCATCGTGTGAAGCGGGGGAGAAGGCAGTGTCAGGATAAGTTCTGCCTCGTCCACTGGATCGGTGTCAGGCATGGGCAAGGCCCAGTGCCAGAGGTTGTCTGGAAACCGAGGTCGCCCACGTGTTCTGCCACAGGAGGGGATCGGTTGTATTGTGTCGATGATTATCAGTGAAGCGCGTCGTCCGTGTCGGCCAGGAGAGCGTCGGTCTCGATCGTCGGAGATGTGTATACGGATGGTCGCTTGCCGCCCTTGTTGTCGTGGAAGGGGCTGAGAGTCTAAACCTGGGGAACGTCCTGCTGACAATGGTGCGGGAGCGAGTTCGAGAGGCAAGAAGAGTGGAGAGAGTGTTGGTCTCGCTCGGAAGCTGCTTCCGGTAACCTAGAACCCCGTTATGGAAGATCCGTCGTGTACGTCCAAGCTTGTCCCGTCACTCGTGCAGATGGTTCGCAGCAGCCATGAGGCGACGAGTGGTGCGTAGCACACTCGGAGACCTCACATCGTGCCAGTGGCAGACACATCTGCCCACTTTGATGTAAGCGGCAGATGTCTGCACCAGTGGTGGATGCATCAGCCAACCTTTTATGTAAGTGTTGATTGGCCAATCAGGAACTGTACAAACCTCCATCTAATTTGTTTTTTTTTTATATGAACTCAATTCTCAAGGTTTCAACACATCTTTGGGGTGGAATATGATTCTAAACCCCCTCTGATTTCGGTCCAATTTATTTCATAATTTTGTATCATATATGAAGTCTATGGACCCCGTTGGTGCATACTTGCACCCGATTCAACTGTGAACCTTGTTGGCTTTCCAGTTTTGTTCATGCACACAACATCATATCCAGTGCAAAAATCTGAAATAATCAGACTGAAACCAGAGGGGGTTCAGAATCATATTCCACCCCAGAGATGTGTTCAAACCTTGAGAATTGAGTCCAACATAAGAAAAACAAATTAGATGGAGGTTTATGCAGCTCATGATTGGCGAATCAACACTTACATAAATGGTTGCGGATGCATCCGCTATTTGCAGACATCCGCCGCTTACATTTATAGTGAACAGATGTATCTGCCACTGGCATAAACAACTTGGAGGCAGTGTACTGTTGCATTGCGCACCGGAGTATACAAATTCATGCTGTTCTGAGCCCTGAGCATGTGGCGGCCATCCGCTGCTAACTGTGATTCGTGAACCTGAATCTGATCATGAATTTGATCATATTGCACTTAGAAGGAAGCAATATATCAGTACGAGACTGATCACAAAGTTTTAACCAAGAATCAAGCTTACAACCAATTGGCAGACTAGTCCGCCTGGCTCTAGTTTGTGAGCCAAATTGAACTCAGAGAGGATGGAGAGATCATAAAAGATGCAAATACACATATTAATACAAGAGGACAAGCAGTGTGATAGAGCAGTGGGTAACGTGCTAATTGATAGTGGAGCAGACTAGTCTGCCTGTTGTTCCAGGCTCCGGATTTCAAGCCAAATTAAACTCAAAGAGGAAGAGGAGACCATACTGGATTTAAACAAGCACTGACACAAGAGGGGAAGGAACAGCAGTAGATGGTAAGTAGTGTAATTGACTGCAGGGCAGACTAGTCCGCACTTTGTTCCGTGCTCTGAATTTCGAGCCAAATCACACTCAGAGAGTATGAAGAGATCATATTGGATGCAAACATGTGCTGACACCAGAGGGGAAACAGTGGTGCATGGTTGAGTAGCAAGAACCATGCTAATTTAAGGCTGGCGGACTAGTCCAGGTGGTGTTCCAGGGTCCGAATTTTGAGCCATTTTTGAACCTAGAGAGGACGAAGAAATCACATTAGACCCAGGCACATACTACGAGAAGGGTACGGGAAGCTGGAGGAGGGTGACAGGGGCGGGTTTGGGGAGCATGGTGCTGGCAGCTGCAGACCAAAATAGAATATATTTCCAAATTGGGCTATTATACATAGCTGACTACCTGTCCGCACGGCGGACAAGGGCCTTTAAGGGGGGTTATTGTACTACAAAACAACCCCCCTTAAAGGCCCTTTACGTAATTTTGGCGGTCGACATTCAACGCGTGGCAACTCGTTCCCACGCGTTACAACGCGCGCCCACTCACTTCAACTGGACTTTTGTCCAGTCAAGCCTGGTATAATGAGCGCTGGATGTTCGAAAATCTGCTGCGGACCATGGTCTCGTACTACCCGTGTGCCACCGCAGCCAGTGTGGTAGCGAGTGAGTGGGTACAGAATTATTGTCGTCCGCATATGCGGAGGTTGTGAGGACGTGACGTTTGTGGTGTGTCAATCGGATTAGTTATTTTACTTGTCCTCTAGCCTATTGCCCTCTGAATCGTCCCAAGTTTCGGTTGTCTCACACGCGCCACAGTCTTCATTCGACGTTCTCGCGGTCCCGTTCATTTCTGCTTGCTCACCTTTGCGTAGGTGTACTTCATTTTCGTTTGCGTCATGCGAAATTGCCTGGCTCTATCTAGTTCGAAAATGTGTCGACCAGAGTCGCAATAGTTACTGGTCGAAGGAAAGTTAGAAACGAGAGAGACCTGGCGGCGGTGCTACCTTGAAATCACACTTGCACTTGCACTTAGGCTTGCGCTGGCGCTCGGCTTTTTGCGAGCTCAGGCAGCGAGCTTGCGAGCCGCCTGAGTGGAAGGCAAGGTGGCACGGATGATCTAGCGTAGTCTTCGCCTCGCATGTAGATTAGATTGTATCACAATCTAATCTGGGTCGGTCAGCGGCACAGCCTTAAGCTTCTTCCTCCGTGCACTCGACATCAAAACCAGCAAGTTTTTCTTCCTGCTCGTCCCCGGCGACATCGACGCGTTTTTCGAGCCCCGCCCACCTCTGCCCTCTTTTCTTTTCTTTTTCGCTGACGCTGGGTTGCTTCGGGTCTCCTTCATCAGACCCGGGGTTGCCTTTGCGTACGGGTTCGGCCTGTTCCGCGTTCCGTCTCCCTCCGACGCGCTTTCCCGCAGATCTCCCTCTGCGTTGCAAAGCCCCTCGGCCGGAACGGCCGATCCCCCCGCAAACCACACACACACCTCGTCTCTCTCTCCCACAGTCTGCATAGCAGACACGCAGCGCATAGCGCTGATCTTCTCCGCATCACATCGCATCCTCTACGCGGCCTTGAAGACACGACCACCTTGCCTGGATCGTTAATCGAAATATATGTATGCCTACACTAAAGTTAACCGTAAGTAGTAGGGTGTAGGAGGATGTAGGTAGGTTGCGCTGGGCAAAGGTAGTATGTAGCTCGATGTGTAGGACTAGGGCAGAGACGAGGTCAGGAACCGCAATACTTACGATGATATCCATCCATCCATCCATCCATCTATCCAATCCAAATACTCCAAGTCCGGGAAGCGAGATGAGATGAGAGGTCGTCGGTAGATGAGGAAATAGATGAGTGAAATAAGAGTTAAGTAATGCAGTGGTGGGTGGACGGGGGATGGCGCGGCGGGGTGAGTAGGTGAAGCTGGGAATATGATACAAGACGTATGATGTCTAATAAGTAACTTGGTGAATGTGGAATGGGGGTCGTGAGTGGTAGTGGTGGATGTAGAGGGTGATCGTGAGTGTGATGGAATGGGGCCGTGAGCACTGAACATGCAGAAGAGGGACTGAGGGGGAATGCGAAGACCGAGACAGAAGGGGACCGAGGGGGAAGGCGAAGACCGAGACAGAAGATGTACAGTTTAAGGTTAGGCTTTTTTTGCTTCATTGCTTTCGATTTTTTGCTTTGCTGCTTGATCGATGCGCAGTGCGCAGCAGCACGTTTCTTCTTCATGGCTGACTGCTTCTTACACAGGCCCATAGTGGCCCCACGCTCCCTGGCCCCCACCACGACTGGCGTCCCGTAGATGCGCACTGCCGGCTGCTACACCCCAGCTCTCGAGGCCGTCCGTCCGTCCGCCGCTCGACTCGGTCGTGCTCCCCTCGATTGTCGCTGGCGCGGTCACAAATGACTGCGGCGCCGTGCTGACGTCCGGATAGCTCGTTTCGGTGCCGTACGACGATGGACTCGAGACACCCAAATCGTGGGGCGGCGCGCGGATGACCGGGATGGGGATTCCCGCAGACTCTGCCTGGCGGCGCTCAGGGCTGGGCGCGCGCGACGGCTGCTGCTCGGTTGCGATGGAAGGGGACGACAGGACCGACGACGGCGCCGCGGAGAACACAGACGTTCGGCTCTGGGCAGCGTGCAGTCTCCCAGTCACCTCCTCGCGCCCCTCTTCCGAGCCCTCCTCCTCGACGGGCGTGGGCGGCGACTGCTGTTGTTCCTGCTGCTGCGGCGCATTATGCCACGTCGTCCTAAGCGGGTGCCCAAAGATATTGTTCTCCCCGCCACTGCTCGGCACCGCATCGCTCGTCGTCCCGCTCCCGCTCCTCGAATGCGTATTGGTCGTCGTCCTCGCGGCGTCCGAGTGGTTGCCGTTCCCGTCCTCCTCCAGCCGCGCCATCGACGAATTCGCGCGCAGCCGCTGCACAAGCTCAATCGAGCTGTGGCTCGCCACCGCCTGCAGCAGCGACTGCGCGCGCGACCGCACGCCGCCCACGCTCCCCGCGCGCGAGCGCGAGTGCGACGACCCCGAATGGCTCGACTGCGTCCTCGAGTGGTGTCCGCTCCCGCCCCCAGAGTGGGAGTTGGACCGCGAGTTGGACCGCGAATGCGAGTACCCGCGCCGATGCGCGCCCAGGCTCACATTGCTCGCCCGCGGGGAGAGCAGCCCCACGCGGTCCTCGCGCTCGCCCGCGTGCTCATGCGACCCCTCCGACTCGAGCGCGGCCTCCTCTCCGTGCCCCTGCGGCAGCAGCTCGTGCTCGGCAAGCGGCGCTCCCGGCTGCGGCCCCGCCCCAAACGCACTTGTCACACCGCTGTCCATGCGCTCCCGCACGGCGGCGCGCGGGAAGTCCACGGGCAGCGGGATGGACAGGGACGACGCGGACGCCGACCCGGCGGGCACGGGCACCGTCCCCGCGCGACTGCGCCCGCGGCCCTGCTGCGGGTGCCTCGGCGGCGGCGGCAGTGTGATGCCGCCCATTTCCATTTCCATTCCCGGTTGCACTATGCGCAGGGCTGTCCGCGAGAGAGCTCGCGGTCCGTGCCGAGCTCGGGCTCTGCCCAGAGCTGCTCGACTCGACGTTGCCGGTGCTCTGCGACAGCCGCGAGTGCGCGCCGGTCGAGCCGCGCGTGTTGGTCGAGCCCCGGGTGTTGGTGGAGCGCGTGTTGGCGTTGGTCGAGTGCGTGGCGTGCGAGGACGCGCTCGCGCCCCGTGCGGGGCGGCGGAACTGGAAGGGGTAGCGCGACGTGACGGGCTGCCCAAGGCTCGACAGCGAGCCCGACGCGCGCCCAGAGGACGGCTCCTCGCTGCCAGGGAGCCCTTCCTCTTCCTCCTCCTCCTCCTCCTCCTCCTCCTCGTCTTCGTCTTCCTCGAGGTCCTCGTAGTCTTCGTCTTCGTCTTCCTCGTCCTCCGCCTCCTCCAGACTCCCACTCGTATCGCCTTGCGCCTCCGGCGGCCCAGGCGACGGCGGGAACGGCACCATCACCCGGTCCCGGCTCGACATCTGCGCCCCCGGGCCCGCGAACGGATACCCCACTCCCCCCGGCGACGCCTTTTCCTTTTCGCGCTGCTCCCGTCTCACCACCTGCCATCCGTGCGTTAGCCCCCATCATCATCTTACCGAGATAATAATGAACTGAAACTGAAACGAACCTTGACCCCCTCCTCCGGCTCCTCAAACAGCTCGCCCGAAAGCACCCCGCGCCGCGCAGGCGGCGGCGCGCTCGGGAACCCAATCGCCGCCATCACCTGCTCCATCCCCTCAAAGCCCGGCGTCGGCGCCGGCGTCGTCCCCGCCAACAGCTCGCTCATGTCCGCCTCTGCGTCCGTCGTCTACACACACACACAATCAGCTCAATCAGCTCTTGAAACAACCAAGCGGGGACAGAGCACGCACCTCGCGCTTGGCATGCGCCACATGCGCGCCGGTGTGCCCCGACAAGCAAAACTCCCATGCGCCGCGCACGCGCGCGGCGGTCTTCTTGCGCCAGCGCCACGGGAGGGGCTCGTCCGCGGAGAGGTCGTCCGCGTACGCCGCCGTGCTCTTCTCGTGCGCCTCTTCTTCCCAGCGGTGGCGCGGGCCGCAGATGCCGCCGCAGGGCGCGCCGGAGAGCAGCAGGAGGCCGAGCCTGGGGAGGTGAGTTAGCGTTAACGTTAACGAATGAACGAATGAGGAAGACGAAGGGGAAAGAGGCAGGGAACCCAGCTCACCACGCCCCCAAACACACCACGCCCCGCCACACCGCCCACGCCGCGTTCGCGAGCAGCACGCCGCGCGCATAGCCCGTCAGCGCGCCGTCCGCGCGGAAGAACGTCGCGTCCCGCGTGCTGGCGAGTCCGTTTGCGTTCCCAGCCTAAAACGGGGGCGTTAGTGAACATTGGTGTCGGTGGGGAGCTCAACCCTCACCTGCGTCCAAAACCCAATAAGCACCGCGGCCGCGATCCCCGCGCGCGGGAGCAGCAGCGCGACGGTGGGCCCGTTCTGCGCGTAGAGCGCGCAGCTCTCCGCGAGGATGCTGCGCCGCGAGGGCGAGGCGGGCCCGGGCGGGAGGGGGGGGCTGTGGGGAGAGTGAGCACCGCGAACTCGAACTTGTATGTGAGAGAGAAGGAAGGAAGGAAGGAAAGAAGGAAAGGGAAAGACAGACACACCTCCCTGCGGCGTTAACCGCCGTCGCGCTGCTGTACCCCCGCGCATGCGGGGCGTACGCGCTGCCGGACGAGGTGCGCCGGCCGTGGTCGTGTGTGTCGGGGTGTGCGTTTGCCTGAGGAAAAAGTCAGCGTTTGGTATTCAAGATTCAAGATTCGGGGAAACGAAAATGAAATGAAAAGGGGGGGAAGGGAGGGAAGGGAAGGGGGGTAGTTAGTGGAAGGGAAGTGAAAGAAGGGAGGAAGAAGGGAAGGCAGGCAAACAACACAACGAGAAACATGGAGTCTTAGCTGTACGAACGATGAGAAAAGAAAAGCGAATGAATGGGTAGTGTGGTGCAGAAGGTACGTATGTATGTACGAGGGTGGATAGATAGGTAGGTAGTACAAAGGAAACGGAAACAAATATCGTAGAAGAGGCCGGTGAAAGCAAGGTAAGGCAGAAGATAGCAAGCAACGAAAAAACACTGCTGCCGCGCGCGCACCGCGGACCCGCAAAAAAAAACACAAACCAACTCACCTCCCCCCACGCGCCCCACCTGACATACTGCAAAAAGCAAACGTCGCATACCCCGTCATCCCCGCGAGCGCATACGCCGGCGCGCTCAGGTACACCGCCAGCACGCGCGGGCGCTTCGCGCGCCAGCGCCGCGCGAAGCAGTACACGCCCTCGTACACCAGCACCACGGCGAAGAGCCACAGCGCCCAGCACGCGGTGTAGGCGGCGGCGGCGAGGGCCCAGTTGTGCGGGTTGTTGGAGGGGGAGGGGTGCAGCGCGATTCTGCGGGATGTTAGCTGTGTGCTATATAGAGAGAGAAGGGGGACGCACTGGATGAGGACGAAGACGGCGTTGAAGTCGAAGAAGGTCTGGAGCGGGATGTGGGCAAAGACGAGGAGGGGCCAGAGGTAGAAGTAGAGGCGCATCCAGGGGGAGGGGGAGCGCTACAACCACCTTGCAATCAGCATCCACCCACATGAAACGAAGGGGCACGAACGAGCAACTCGAGCCGCAGGCCGCGGGCACGGAAGCGCGGGGTTGCGCGGCGCTCGTCTTCAGCGCTGAGCGCGGCGTTGGCAGAGAAGAGCGGGACGCCCATCCCGCGGGACCACACGCGCGGCGCGGGCGGCTGGTCATGGGCGTGGTTCGTAGCGGCCACGTGCCCGCCCTCCAGACTGACGATGCGCACACTCCGTGGCGTCGCCTTGCGCCCGCCCACGAACGGCGGCGGCGTACTCGGCACCTCCCCCGTGGGGCTGCTCGGCCCCGGCGCAGCGAGCTCGGAGTGGTACGTGCTCGCGGGGGTGGGGTGCTGGGGGCGTTTGGGCAGCCAGGAGGGATAGCCCTCCGAGTCCTTGCTCATCCTCCTGTGTGCCGAGTCGGAGCTGGAATTGTTGTTGGCGTCCGGGATATGCTGCAGCTGTTCCAGCAGAGACTCGACGGCGAGGGACGAGGCGGGGTCGTTGTCCGGGGTTGACATTAGTATCGTTCAAGTAACGCGTCCAGTCTAAGACGGGCGGCGCATACGAGGGACGTAAACCTAACCCTAGACGGCGGCATAGCGTAGGCAGCGTGCGAGTGGAGGGCGGAGGGGCAGCGTCGGTGATGGCGTGCGTCGTGCACAAGCAAATGCAGTCCGAGTCGCGTCATCGTGAGGCGCGGCAGTCAGTCATGAGCAGGACGAAGCTATGGGAGCGGGAGCGGGGTGAAATCAGGGGCGGGGCATATCTCGGGAACGGTGGGGCACGGGATAAAGCTGTGAAAGGGAAAAGTTGGCGAAAGCGAGGAGGAAAGGGCGAAAGTACGCACCTGGACTAATGCTCAGTGCATCCTCCATGCGTATGGCACTCGCGCTTCAGGCACGTTTGCCGGGGGACAAGGTGCGATCGACGCGTATAGCAGATGGACATGGGGCGTGGGTCGTGGATAGTATACAGCTTCTGGGGCAGGCGACGGGCAGCAGCGCGACGGTGGGCCCGTTCTGCGGGTAGAGGGCGCAGCTTGCTGCCCGGTGCGATGATGGAAGAAAGGGCGACACGATCACGTGCCTGATCGTGGTCGAACGCGTACACGGTGCAAGTTGGGCATAAGCGTGCATTGAAAGCTTGATTTCTACCGGAGTGTTGAACAGCTGGGCAAATGGCTCGATAGTACACTTAATTTTCACTTCGGGTTTGAGGTATCGAGAAGGTCCTCGTTCAACTTGGGGTGAGGCCATGGCGGTCCATGTTTCATTTTTTTTACTATTCCAGACCGTATCGCTTGAACACGTTGCGCTTGATCGAATGCAATTTCTGGGTATCTTTTGCGAAAGCAAGTCCACGCCTGTGATTTTTCTTCCGTTCTGCCATCCCTTTGATCTCTGCGGCGCTCGCCTGTCTGCGAAGGTCCCATTCTGCCTGATATCGCCTGTCGTGTTCGCAGATTTTTTGAACGGGCCCTCATCTATCCCGGCGAAGCCTGAGGGTGCTTATCGTTTCTGCAGTACTTACTTCTCCAGGTAGATTGAGTGTAGGATCTGAACGTCACATACTAAAAACAAAGCAGTTCCCAATCCACCACCAATGGAGTCACCTCTGGGCAGGGATTAGAAAATACGATATAGTTCTGGATATCCAGGAAACTTACATGTTCGTTCGTATGTCTATTAAGTTATTATTGGCACTGAGTGATGGCGATCGGTATCTTCTTGGGCCAGATTTCCCGGAAACTGGTAGCGAATGGGAACGCAGTGCAAGCGCCGGCATCCGGCGCTTCTGTCAATTTCGCCTGTTAGAATCATTTTATTTTCCCACTTCCAGCACTGAACATAACGCGGAGCTGTTGGACGGAAAAAGAAAAGAAACTGCAACAGAATCCATGCACCAGCCAGTACTAGTAGCTCTGTTGTTATTTGTCCATCGGGCCTCAATCTTGCGGAACATTCCGTTCATGAGACAGGGCCTGACTAAATATAGGGAGCGCCGCTGTCAACCTGATGTGACGCCAACGTAAGCTGCCCTACTTCCCGGAACGCTGCAACCACATGGCAGCTGTCACGCAGTCCCGTTCTTGCTCCTCACGCCCACTGCATTGCATACACCAACTGCACTGTGCAGCCTGCGCATCTGGCAATCGACACGATAATGCCTCCTCAAGCTGGTGAATCCCCCACGGCTACTACACAAGTCATCTATGGTGCGTAACGAAACTGAGAGGCCAATATTATCACCTATTTTGCTCAGGCGGGACGGGTGGGACTGGAGGGAAGGGCGGCTTACAGGGTGGTGATGGGGGTGCTGGAGAGGGTCCTACGGTGTCTTATGGCATCGAGGCTGGACATGTTACCGTCAATACTATTCTGTAAGTCAATTTGTTGTTCCTCTTCCAAACAGTGTTGCTCAACAGCAGTAGTGGTGGTCAACAAATGGAGTGTGAGTGTTGGTAAAGATGTAGCATGTGTGTTCTTAAACCTTATTTAGCCACGGAGCGTACAAAAATTATTGACTGGCTCTCACCACTCAATTTCTTCCTGCGACAAGCAGATATTTCCCGGACACGGCAGCCAGGCACAGGAGCATGGCTGCTTGATGATGTGTGCTTTCAAGAATGGAAGTCAGGCTCAGGAAAAACACTTTGGTGCCGAGGAATTCGTGCGTGATTTATGTGTTCATCCATACTCACAAATTGATGGAAAATGTGTAGCGGGGGCAGGAAAAACTGTTCTTGTGTGCGCCTATTATCTGAATATTGTCCGCTGCTAATGCTCCTACTCCTAGTTCAATGGTTGTGAATCATCTTGACACTGATTCAGAAACAAAGAATATCTGTGTAGCATGCATCTATCTCAACCACAAGGAAGCCGAGGACCAGACTCCTGAGAAACTCCTGTCTGGGCTTTGGAGACAACTCATGTTTGGGAAAGATGTCAGCCCTTTGGCAAGGAAGTTATATCAGTGCCACCAGGAAAAATGTACCACACCATCACCTGATGAGATCTTTGAGATGCTACAGCCTGTTATTGGAGACTATTCAATGGTCTACATTATTGTTGATGCAATTGATGAATATTTGGAGGCCCAACGGCGAGTCCTCCTGGATTACCTTGCAAAGATGGGGCCAACTGTCAACTTGATGATCACCTCTCGACCTCACATCACTCCAGATGCTTCCCTTCCAAATCTCAGCACTCTGGAGATCCGTGCAACAGAACATGATGTTCGGAGATACGTGGATGAACAGATCCGGATCTCCTCACGCCTGTCAAAGCATGTTCAAACTCGCACAGATTTGAGAGAAGAAATTCACTCGAAGATTACCGCCAATGTGGATGGAATGTAAGTGCCGTGAGTGATCAAGTGGGATATACAGAGGATAACCCTTCACCAGGTTCCTGCTTGCCAAACTCCATATTGAATCCCTCAGCTCAAAGACCACAATCAAGACAGTTCGAGAGGCCCTGAAAGCATTGCCAAAGAACCTGAATGACAGTTACAATGAAGCAATGAACCGGATTGAATCCCAGAATGAGGAAGACAGGAACATAGCTCATTCAGCTCTCACTTGGGTTGTGAATGCAAAGCGGCCATTGACAGTTGCAGAATTACAGGTAGCCCTGGCCATTGAACCTGATGACTAGCACCTCGATGATGACAACCTTTTGGACATTGAGATCATTCTGTCTGTCTGTGCTGGCCTAGTCATTCTAGATGAGCAGTCTAATGTTGTGCGACTTGTCCATTATACCACCCAGGAATACTTTGAAAGCATTCAGGCACACCAATTTCCAGATGCACAGACAGATATCACACGCACTCTGCTGACATTCCTCACATTGGATGACTTTGTCGATGTGGATGACTTTGTTGATGTACACTGGGATTGGGACAAGCATCTACCCCCTCTTGTTGAGTATTCACAATATTGCATGATGCATGCTGCTGGACAGCCCGAAGCCCAGCTAAGAAGCATGATATTGAACTTCATTTCCAGGGCCAATCAATGGAAGCAAGCTATGTCATTCGGGTGGAGATCACCTCCATGGAATTTTGAGGATTGGCCATCGGAACCCTCTGCTTTGTGGATTGCTGCAGCAGTAAACTTTCTAGAAGTTGCAAGGGTTCTGCTGGAAGACACACAGCAGTCATATACAACAGAAATCAGTGTTGCAGCATACTATGGCCACCTTCACATGGTACAATTGCTGGCTGAGCATGGTGCCAACGTGAATGCAAAGAGTGAACATTATGGCAGCCCAATTCAAGCAGCAGCATACAGCGGCCACGAGAACATTGTGCAGTTGTTGCTCAACAAGGGTGCTGATGTGAATGCACAGGGTAGAGACTATGGCAGCCCAATTGCAGCAGCAGCGTACAACGGCCATGAGAACATTGTGCAGTTGTTGCTCAACAAGGGTGCTGATGTGAATGCACAGGGTGGACACTATGGCAGCCCAATTTCAGCAGCAGCATACAACGGCCAAGAGAAAATGGTGCAGTTCTTGCTCAACAAGGGTGCTGATGTGAATGCACAGGGTGGACACTTTGGCAGCCCAATTCAAGCAGCAGCATACAGCAGCCATGAGAGCATTGTGCAGTTGTTGCTCAACAAGGGTGCTGATGTGAATGCACAGGGTGGACACTTTGGCAGCCCAATTCAAGCAGCAGCATACAACGGCCAAGAGAAAATGGTGCAGTTCTTGCTCGACAAGGGTGCTGATCTGAATGCACAGGGTGGACCCTTTGGCGGCCCGGTTTCAGCAGCAGCATGCAGCGGCCATGAGAACATTGTGCAGTTGTTGCTCAACAAGGGTGCTGATGTGAATGCACAGGGTGGACACTTTGGCAGCCCAATTCAAGCAGCAGCATACAGCGGCTACGAGAACATTGTGCAGTTGTTGCTCAACAAAGGTGCTGATGTGAATGCACAGGGTGGAGACGATGGCAGTCCAATTCAAGCAGCAGCATATAGCGGCCACGAGAACATTGTGCAGTTCTTGCTCAACAAGGGTGCTGACGTGAATGCACAGGGTGGAGACTATGGCAGCCCAATTCAAGCAGCAGCATACAGCGGCTACGAGGACATTGTGCAGTTGTTGCTCAACAAGGGTGCTGATGTGAATGCACAGGGTGGAGACTTTGGCAGCCCAATCCAAGCAGCAGCATACAGCGGCTACGAGAACATTGTGCAGTTGTTGCTCAACAAGGGTGCTGATGTGAATGCACAGGGTGGAGACTTTGGCAGCCCAATTCAAGCAGCAGCATATAGCAGCCATGAGAACATTGTGCAGTTCTTGCTCAACAAGGGTGCTGATGTTAATGCACAGGGTGGATTCTATGGCAGCCCAATTCAAGCAGCAGCATACAGCGGCTGCAAGAACATTGTGCAATTGTTGCTCAACAAGGGTGCTGATGTGAATGAACAGGGTGGAGACTATGGCAGCCCAATTCAAGCAGCAGCATCCAACGGCCACGAGAACATTGTGCAGTTTTTGCTCAACAAGGGTGCTGATGTGAATGCACAGGGTGGAGACTATGGCAGCCCAGTTTCAGCAGCAGCATTCAGTGGCCACGAGAACATTGTACAGTTGTTGCTCAACAAGGGTGCTGATGTGAATTCACAGGGTGGACACTATGGCAGCCCACTTCAGGCTGCTTCATATGAAGGCCACAAGAACATTGCTTGGTTGCTCATCAGCAATGGTGCCAACATGAATGCACAAGGGGGAAAATATGGCAGTGCTCTGCAGGTCGCATTGTTACATAGACACAAAAGTGTTGTTCAGCTACTTCAAGACAATGGTGCTGTGGACCCACCCATCCGCAATGAGGCTGATGAGGACTATGAGACAGACAGGGACTGTGAGACAGATGGAGACTATGTGACTGCTAGTGAGTCGGAGGAGGAGTGATTTATGTATTGGTGGTGTTGTCAATCACTGTGTGGTAGAAATTTTGTTCCCATTAGAAATTAAGGCATGTCATGAGTGCGGGTCACCCGTGAGTCATCCCAGGTTGACCCATGGGAAGCCCGACTCATGGGTTCAGGTACCCATTGCTACAGGTCGTCGAGGATCCAGGTAGCAATTTCTTTTTTGGAGGGTCATACGGTATAGAGGGTTCAATGGATAATTCTTTTTTTACACTGTTCGCATCCATTTTCTACCCAATCCTGTTGGTATTTGAATGCATACATGCTATTTACATCTCATTAAAAAAAAGATTAGGCCCATAACTCTACTGGGGGCTGAATGGGATGTGTTTCCAGGTCCATCAGTCTTTGATGACCACTTTGATCAACTTTCCTTTTTGTCCATATGCACCTATTTAGATGGACTTCATTCAAATCATAATCCGGCAGCATAGATCACCATTCAAGGTACAATACTGTCCCAAAGAGTGAGATGATCAGACTAAAAATGACGGCTAAAAAATCATGTATGCCTTCATATGCCAAAAGCGTGACATCACATGCTACTATCTGCACACACTTTCACTGCTCTTTCAGCTTACATTGGGTGCTGGGATAAGGTAATGACCTCCATGGTACTTTTCAGGCATATTCTGAGCCTTGAAATCCTGAATAGTAGGAGAGGGACTACTGGGGGAGTGGAAATATGGATTATCCATTGAACCCTCCATGTGACATTTCCCATCAAAAAGACATTACTTTTTTTCTACTGACATTCAATGTGTAAATTGGCCATATCATCCTCCAGGGAAGCTTATTATATACTCTAGGATGTACCTGATTAATCTCAAATTTTGTTCTCAACAATTGTGAGCTCTACCAAAGTTGTTATTCAAGGAACCCTACTACACTGTACTTGCAAGTTTCAAAGTGCTTTGAAACATGTACATTCAGCTGAAAAATAGCAAAAGCAGAATATTTTTGCGATTTCCTAGGACCAGTAGAAATACAACGGGAAAGCACTAGCACTTCTGATGTACTACTGCTAGCACTCAGGACTCTTGCTAGGTGATATAAAGGAGAACCGGAGTGAGCCCAAGCTGCTGGTTGTAGCACCAGATACTTCTAGGATGACATGCTAGCAAGGTCTGGAGGCACAACCCACGGGGAAATAGTGACAAGCCTAAACAGTCAAGGTGCTAGCACCTAGGAAGTGAGCTACAGGAAAGAGGTGCAAGAGTGCTAGCAGACGGTGTGAATGGTGAGTCAGGAGTCTAAAGGGGAAATCCAACTCACGCTGCCAAGGGCGGAGTTTGAATTTATGACAAATGTAGATGATGCATGACATCATGAATAAACAACGCGTCCTGCTCCCTTCCGTCGCGTCTTTTCCTGTTCCAATCCGCGTCATTCACTCAATGGCTCTTCAGACAGACTCTCTTAAGCAAAAGCTTTACTTTGCCATCAATTCTGGGGTGCCTGGTCTCGAAGGAATCCCCCCTATGAAGCAGCAGAACATTGAGACACTCGCTGTCCAACATCCCCAACTTCCTTCGCCTCTCTGCAGAAACGAGATCTGCTATCAAGCTACACATAGCTTCCGTCGGTATTGAGGTGCGGTGTTATGATTATGGATGCCGAGATCAGGGTGCATCTCATCAAGTATCTGCCAATCAGTGTCGGTGCTCATATTCAGACATCGACAGTGTCCGCGCTGCAATTTCTAGCTGTCATGAATATTTTTATCCCTGGACTGGATGGCCAGCTCCCTCCCAAAAGCCAGAATGATTTGGATTCCGACTCTGACACCGCAACACCATCTGTTCCCACCAGTCGTGATGTTCAGTCCAAATTTGGGATACTCCGGACCTCCGCCAATGTTCTCACTGGGGCCAAGGTTCCCGTCAAGCACTACAAGCGGATCACACGCTTCCTACAGTGTCAGTGCGGTGTTGATCACACGACGGGTCGCTTTGCGAAGAAAGGATCCGCCGCAACTCGACAAATTCCTTGGCCTGATGTTGGCTGTTTGGTATTTATCAAGATTGTAAGTTTACATGATCTCCAACGTGGTATGCCTGTCTCCCTTATTTCATGGCCTCAATTGACTGGGATCAGATGGTCAGCTAATAGCGATAGATCACATCTCCGGTGTCTTGGATCACTCCCCTGCATGCGAAGACATTATCGAGATGAGTCGCAACCTGCGCGTGAGTTTGCATCCAGAATTACGGGAATATGCCCTCTCGCTACTCTCGGAAAAAAGCCCCCAATCAGTCTTATTTGTTCTGAGTGCGCCACTTGGGCAAAGGAAAAATGGGGATCTTCACCCGGCGACTCCTCTTTCCGATACATTCTCACTCCTCACGACTCCACCTCTCTTTATCGGTTGTACGCTGCCGAGTGCAACATCTCGCAACGCTCCACTGCCGAGGACAATCTCAATCGGTGGTTCAACTCCACGAGCCCATAACCACCATCTGCTGATTTTCCAGCAGCCCTGATTCACTACCAGCCCCATCTCCCCCCCTGCCACTGACCGCTTTGTGCTGATCTTGGCAACACCGGATATGCAAGCAGCAGTGTGGCAATTTGGTCACAATAAACTTGTCATCATGGATCTCACATTCAATGTCTGTTCTGCCTGTGTACTCCTCGCTATCCTCATGGTCATTGATGATGAGAATCACGGTATATTGCTTATTCCTCTCGTCAAACACCATTGACAAAAAATCCAGGTGTTCCCATAGCATTCATTCTGTTCACAGCCCGCCTCGAAGCAGCTGCCGTTCACGCAGACTACAATACCGCCATTTGAACTGAGCTTTTAGGAATCTACAAAGAGAAAATGCCGAAAAATGGGTGCGGCGAAACCATCAACTTCGAAGTCACCCTCACAGACATGGATACCCGTGAACATAGTGCCCTCGCTTCTATCTGGCCCGGTATCTTCCTTTTGCTGTGCATCTTCCATGTCTACCAAGCTTGGCGTAACGGCCTGAACCGTTATCTCAAACCGATTCCCAAAGGTGTCGCGAAGAAAGAAACTCGCACCCGTCTTGGCAAGCTTTTGATGTGCCTCTTGAAGGAGGAAACAGTTCATTCTGAAGCCATGAAAGCATACAAAGCAGAAATCACCTATTTCAAGCGTCTCGGCCGAAAGCGAGATCCCCTTTCGAAAATTCACAGCTCCGCTGCTCTCGCTTTTCTGGGCTATCTTTCCGATTACGTTGGCAAAGCCAAATGGACGGCTTACTCGCTTGCTGGTACCATCGAGGCGGCTCGGATTCTCGGTGTCCCCGTTGACTCACTTCCTCGCACATTGAACCACCTCGAAGGTTTTAACGGATGCATCAAGGGACCAATGTATGCTGCTTACCGCCACAATGGCCATCTACCGTGGATCGATGTCTGGATTCACGCTTCCATTACCACTGTCATCTCTGCATTCTTCGAAAAGCGGTGTAGCTGTGTCGCCGTATCAAACTACTATGTGGACCTTTGAACATTAAAAAATCAAAGCCGTCTTTGACAGAGCCGACCACATCCCCCGCATTGTCCCCGTCTTTGTTCACCTCGTCCCCTTCATCCTCCTCCTTCACATCTTCTGGCCCGCAGTCACTGCAACACAGCATCCCCGCTCGTACAACCCATGACCAAAGGATCGAGAAATGGCTTGAGGAGCTCATCAACGACACAGACTTAGACGAGGACAATACCGACATTCCTACGCCTGAAGAAATTGCCTCCATGATGGCAAAACTTGATTTGTGTCCTGACAATAGGATGGACATCAAAGATGCGCCGGTTGCAGAGGATATTCTGGCGATGGAGGTACGCTTCACAGTTGACAGATCATTATTTGCGGAACAACTTATGGTTGCTCGAAGATCCCCATCTCCGTGCTGGACAAACCACCATCGGAATTGTTGTCGCCCCTCCCTTTCCTACCACTGACTCTCGAAAATGCCCACCCACCACCGGTGACAGACCTGGTATTGGGGCAACCCGGGCATTTATTCAAATCTGCTCGAGTTGCAACATACTATAATGTACTTCATTACATTATGATGTCATCTCACGAGGGCTATTGCTGGCCTGAGCAGTTAGCTAAAAGGGATATAATGTGTCTCGAACCATCAGAAAGGCGCTGGACAACAATCCTGGTAAAGGGTTGAAGTGGGAAGTCGCTAATGGAGCAATCACGGAAAGTGCCTTACCATCCTGGAAATGGATTGGGGCTACTGCACATCCCTGACTAAGGGCGTATTACGAGGGAACATCCTTCTGAACCAAAGGGATCATTGTTGGGCATCATCTGACGTCTCCAGAACTGCCAAGGGAAGGCTGGACTTGGTCGATCTACCAATTGACTAAGAAACCATACTCGGGTACTGGGAAGCGGTGGCTATCACAATTTTCAGACAAATCACTTAAAGCAGTTCAAGGCGGAACCATTTGAGCGCACCTGATAATACCATAATACCAAGCTAATTAGCCTGTCCAGACCCCCCCTGTGCCCAAGCTAATTAGCTTGGAACCGGGCACCTTGCATACCATGGATATACCAGGCCTACCTTGGTACAATTTAGGCTGGAAAACCAAGATTCTATCACATATACCATGTCCTACCATAGATACCATAAAGTGTGCTGAAGTAAACTAATGTAGCCAGTAACAAAGGCAATGAATTTAAATTTGAATAGTGATTACCATGAATACCATGGTATGTCAGTGACTTGGGGCCTGAAATAGTACTTACCGGTACGTACCAGGAATACCATGTTATGTGATAAAGTCACTAGGGTGACAGCACAATACCATGAATACCATGGTATGTCAGTGACTTGGAGGCTTCAAATATTAATTAAATTACCACGAATACCATGTTATGTGATAAACTCACCGAAGTGACAGTAACATCACCATGGATACCATAGTATATCAGTGACTTGGAGGCTTCAAATATTAATAACCACAAATACCATGTTATGCAATAAGGCCATTGAGGTAATAGCACAATACCATGAATACCACAATATGTCAATGACTTGGAGGCTTCAAATAGTAATTACCATGGATACCACATTATGTTATAAGGCCGTTGGGGTGATAGCACAATACCACGAATACCATGATATGCCTGTCAGTGACTTGGCAACTTCAAATGGTAATTACCACAAATACCATGTTATGTGATAAGGTCACTAAGGTGGCATTACAATACCATGAATACAGACCATGCTAGAAGAAGTATAGTAAAATGGTTAGTAAAAAAATCATTGTATAATGAACAGATGGTTACTGTATACAGCCACCTCAGGCTACCCTGGGCCTAATTTTTAACCCACTGAAACTTGAAAAAACTTGAAAGCCCAAAAAAACCAAAAAAAAGAAAGTGGCTATGACAGGACTCAAACAAGGAAGCACTGGCGGGTTTGTCATCATGTCAAGTGACCACAACAGTTACCACTACACCAGTATACCATGGCTACAACTGCTACTTATGATGCCCACTAACATCATACCTCACTTCACTATCAAATTAACCATCATTTATCATCGGCTGTGGGAATTTATTTGTGTTTTGTGCAACAACCAGAGGCTCTTTCGCAAAACCGTCAATACAGTCAGAGAGCCCTTGGCAAGCTCTATAACTTTGGTTTTGAGCATATTTTTAGATATGAACCACCAACTTTCCCTTTTTGGCCACTACGCATTTTGCCCAAAAATGAAATTCCGCTGTTTTCCCCACCCCCTGCTCAGAATTCAATCGTTTTCGATGATCTACCTCATTGGGCAGGATGACATCTACCATAGAACATGATGTGAAGTATGCCCAGGAACACTGCACCTCTGTGAGAGGCAGATAGATAAGGGCAAAGTGATTGATTCACCTTTCAACATGAATATCTTGGGATCATGGCCAATTAATACGATCCAACCACTACTACACCGCCATTCGTGACTAATGTTCTGTCAACCTTTGTACTCTTTTTTATTTTTGAAATAAAAAAGAGTACATCCCACGAGCATTTTTAAATGCTATGTTTGACAAGCCACATCAAAATGTTACTACGAGGATCTGCCGACCTCCAGGAGATGTTTTGAACTCAAATGTTCACGTAACATTGTAATAACCTTTGTGAAAGCTTCCTTGGCTATTGATAAAATGTTGTTTCGTGATGTCTCAGTAACATCCGTCACGAATGGCGGTGTATAATATATCCCTATGTTATGGACATGCCCTTCATATGGTAAAACAGCTCTTGAGTAATCAGGAGAGCATATTCTAATCATATTCTGTGTCACTATGATGGCTGCATTGGGATGGCATCTGATAAGCTAAATTGTTACATTTATGGCCCTGGGCCCCATGTAGTCTTTATGAATGCATGAGTGAGGCCATGAGCTCAATTATTCATTGCCAGGTCCTCATTAAAAGTGAACATGCTCAGAATGGCTATCCACCCAATTTTACATGTACCACCATTGAACAATGTGAGATTTGGATCTGAACCAAATATAACAAGTTATCCAAACATAGAAAGCAAGGATCCATTCCAATATATGTTCCTGAAGATCCACAATCTCAGGTGACATTTTCCGCTTTTTTAGTGAATTAGGGTCCATGGAGAGCTAATAGTGCAATATAAACAGCAGAAAAGTGAACAGACATGATGAAAGACTGATATTACATCTTATTTGAAGGATTTTGGTTAAGATTTGGCCAAATGATGTTTTCATCCATATGCAATAAGTGCACTTTGTACTGCTGTTCAACTCATGCACTCCGAAATACCACTCACCTTAAACTTGGCCAAAGTTCTTGGGATACAATTGAATATTGATCTTTCATTATTTCTCTTTTCATTTGAGTGTTTATTTTGCAGTAACTGCTCTGGATGGTGCCTTATTCACCAATTAAGTAAAAAATGTCATGTGACATTCTGAAGGGTTCAAGCTCATATACGGGCACAATTCTGAGGTCCAGACATTGAGAAGAGCAGTGGAATGTTGTTAAACTCTTTCCCTCCATTCTGAACAAGGTAGACAGAGCAAATGAGATGAAAATGCATAGAAAACACATTGACACACTTAATCTTTGCTTATGGCTCAGCTCTGTGGGCCAACACCCATCAGACATCGATTTAGACATAGTAACTGCTCTATGCTGGGGCTTTCGACAGGCTAGATCAATGCATGACCTGGAAATGGAGCAATGATGGGATGGTGAACTAGCATCAAAACATGCTCCTTTGTTTTCCTGGGAGTCCAATCTAGTGTGTTAATCATGTATCTGTGCTACCCATTGGTAGGCTGGATCGTCCTCCCAACACCTGTATTACTACATCATAAAGATATGGGGCTGCAGAGGTGAATGTATCACTTTGCCCTTTATCTGCCTTTCACAGAGGTGCAGTGCTCCTGGGCATGCTTCACATCATGTTCTATGGTAGATGTCATCCTGCCCAATGAGTTAGATCATCGAAAACGATTGAATTCTGAGCAGGGGGTAGGGAAAACAGCGGAATTTCCTTTTTGGGCAAAATGCGTAGTGGCCAAAAAGGGAAGTTGGTGGTTCATATCTAAAAATATGCCTCAAAACCAAAGTTATAGAGCTTGCCAAGGGCTTTCTGACTGTATTGACGGTTTTTGCGAAAGAGCCCCTGGTTGTTACACAAAACACAAAATAATTTCCCATAGCTGACGATAAATGATGGTTAATTTGATAGTGAAGTGAGGTGTGATGTTAGTGAGCATCATAAGTAGCAGTTGTAGCCATGGTATACTGGTGTAGTGGTAACTGTTGTGGTCACTTGACACGATGACAAACCTGCTAGCGCTTCCTGGTTCAATTCCTGTTATAGCCACTTTTTTCTTTGGTTTTTTTGGGCTTTCAAGTTTTCCAGTTTCAGTGGGTTAAAAATTAGGCCCAGGGTAGCCTGAGGTGGCTGTATACAGTAACCATCTGTTCATCATACAATTAGATTTTTTTACTAACCATTTTACTATACTTCTTCTAGCATGGTCTGTATTCATGGTATTGTAATGCCACCTTAGTGACCTTATCACATAACATGGTATTTGTGGTAATTACCATTTGAAGTTGCCAAGTCACTGACAGGCATATCATGGTATTCATGGTATTGTGCTATCACCTCAACGGCCTTATAACATAATGTGGTATCCATAGTAATCACTGTTTTGTGCTATTACCTCAATGGCCTTATCACATAACATGGTATTCATGGTAATTAATATTTGAAGCCTCCAAGTCACTGATATACCATGGTATCCATGGTATTGTACTGTCACTTCAGTGAGTTTGTCACATAACATGGTATTCGTGGTAATTAAAATTTGAAGCCTCCAAGTCACTGACATACCATGGTATTCATGGTATTGTACTGTCACTTCAGTGAGTTTGTCACATAACATGGTATTCCTGGTAAGTACCGGTAAGTACTATTTCAGGCCCCAAGTCACTGACATACCATGGTATTCATGGTAATCACTATCTACTCATACAAATGATAGCAGTCGTTAGCGAGCCAATCAGGTTATGCAGACAAATGTCAAGGCTTGGCCGTGACGTACGGGCACGGGCTGCTAAGGAGATTGCCGCTTTTGCGTGTCATTCTCTCCCTCTCCCGCTTCGTCGACGCCAACGCGTCTTTGCTCTGGGACACCCGTTTCTCACAGCTAGACATCCCAGACATCCCTCTTACATTCTGAAATCTTTGACTGCTCGGACAGCCGCTCGGATCTCTCCCTCTCCCGCTTCGTCGACGCCAACGCGTCTTTACTCTGGGACACCCGTTTCTCACAGCTAGACAACCCAGACATCCCCAACATTACTCTTACATTCAGAAATCTTTGACTGCTCGAACAGCCACTCAGATGACTGCTTTGACATTCCCCCGCGACATCCACGACAACATCTACAGGACATAGTTTCTGAATTTGCTGTTCTTTTGCAGTAAGTACTGTAGAATGTAGTTCAGCTAATGAAATTATTTGTCACTGCTCTGTGTGCATACCTGTGAGGCTCCTGAGAGGATGGCTCGGTCTCTTCCGCAAATCCGTTGTTTTTTTGCCCATAGGGTTTTTCATGTGATCTACAACAACTCTTTGGCTCTGCCTCTGCATTCTAGAACTGCTACAACTCCTCATGTATGTTCATTCCAGTGGCTCCAAGCACTGAACTTATTCATCGAGTATAGGCAGACTCCTCCACCTACAGCGTCTTCTTCATCGCTTACACATTGTCGTACCACTGGAGTCTGACATGCATGCGACAGTGTGATGCAATCCCCATCCCAAAGTCCCCGGCGGCGACGTTTGGAACATGCAGGCATACCTAGCCCGCTGCAGGATGTCAGTAATTGTCTACATTACCCACTGGCGGAAAACCCGAATGCTGGGTCGTCTTCGGAGCAGGAATACGCTGAATTGAGGGAACTTCAATGTGAACGGCATGCTGCATTACAGGAGACCCCAAGTCGCTGTCGCTGACGAATTCCTGGGCAAACAGAAAATAGAGTGCCCTCACCAACACCAGGTCCTTCCCAAGCTCGGCAGCAACAGGTATGGGGCTCTCCCAATTGTTTTTATGGCGCCTGACGGATTGCAGAGACCTTTGGGGCTGGGTACACCCCCTGACTCACAGGGCTCTGCTCCTCTGAATCCAATCCTCGGTCTGTCACTCAACAGCTTTGACACGAATGCGAGGCAGCAGTGAAAGCGGCTAGAAATCTAGCTTTTATGGTGCCTAACGGATTGCAGAGACTTTTGGGCTGGGTACACCGCCTGACTCACAGGGCTCTGCTCCTCCGAATCCTTGGTCTGTCGCTCAATGTCTTCAACGCGAACACGAGGTGTCATTTATCTTGGTGCGCCTCCAACAACCGCCCCGGCTACCCCAGGTGAGGAAATTTCACGATGACAACTATAGACAGCGGAGCTCATAGTGTCCCTCAGTTTCGTCTTCGTCGGCTGGCCAAAGGAAGCAACTGCAGCAGGACTTGGTCGGAACCCCCGACTGGGTGAAGCGTCACAAAAATAAATCCAGTGGGCCATCTTTCTCGCCAGCATAATCTTTTATTTTCAATTTTCAAACTGCACTCTTTCCAAAACAAAAGATGTCTAGAATCCATTCATTTCATTACTTTTCCGTTTAGCTTACCTCAGTTATGGCCTCATACTCCTATAGCTTCTCTAATTTTGACAACTTGAATACCAGTCGCAGTTTCCAACTCAGTTTTCGAATTGGTGTGACGGGTGTGACAAATCCAAGACAGACTGTATATTTTTGAGTCTCAGATGAGTCGCACTCCGCCCTTGATGTAGTGTAGATAGGACATCTTTATTCAATGAATCCGGCACCCAGTACTTTTGTACTAATTCCTTAAAGTAGCCCTCTGCCTGGGTGGTGTTAAGCCAGAGCGTCGAACGGCGTAAGCGGTATGTGACATTGTGTGACTATCTAGATTTCTGCCGAAAACAATTTATGCAGACACCGTTGCGAAGCACGGGTTCATGCTAGTTCAAATTTAAATTCACTGCCTTTGTTACTGGCTACATTAGTTTACCTCGGCACACTTTATGGTATCTATGGTAGGACATGGTATATGTGATAGAATCTTGGTTTTCCAGCCTAAATTGTACCAAGGTAGGCCTGGTATATCCATGGTATGCAAGGTTCCTGGTTCCAAGCTAATTAGCTTGGGCACAGGGGGGGTCTGGACAGGCTAATAGCTTGGTTATCATGGTATTATCAGGTGCCAGGAACAGCATTTTTCTTTCTTTGACACGATGCCACTGAAAAAACTGCTCGACCCAGGTATGTCCATTGAATATTAGACACTGTAGTGTTTGAGTGAGAGCGACTGGTGGTAGTTTTCAGGTTGAAAGAGACAGATGCCTCTCAAGTGCAGTGTACAGTATGTGCGGAGGGGGTCCCAGAAGAGCGGTGTTCGTGGATAGCAGTCACCAGTGCAGTGGCACACTTGAAAACTTCAGCTCATTCACAAGCCGTCGCGTTAGCGAGCATAAAAACCCAGGAGAGGGAGGCGAGATTGAAGAAGCTCCAGAGTGAGAGAGAGGCTGCTTCCGCAATGGATGAGCTCCGCATGATCCAGTTTGCAGCACATCGGCCAGTGGCATCGGCGTCTTCGAAGTCGATGAGCGCGGAGACAGCCATGTGGGAGGACTATAGAGTCAACGGCGCCGATTTCAGTGTGGGAGACGACGTCGAGGAACAGCAGAAACAACGTCGGCGGCTGCAAGAAGAAGCCAATGTCTTCAGCTTGTGAAACCCTGATGCAACGGCGAGGCTGTTGGGGTTTGGGGGTGAGGATGCAAGAGACCAGGTCCAAGAAGACGAAGAGGATCTTCTTGCAGAGATCATGCGCAATGTTGGTGAGTTTTTTTTATTTGAAAGTCGATGATCAAGACGAGACGGATGTGTCGTTGATGGGTTCTGTTTGTGGTCGAATGGATTATTGCCCAGGCTTTTGGCACCAGAGCGCTGTCCCAGATGGTGTGCGACATGAACCAGTGTGAAGCTCAACTCTCAAGAGGGGAGACGCTCATTGATGTGCTCAGAACCTATATAAGAAACACACAAATAACCCCCACTTGACTCGAGAGCGGCACAGAAACAGTCCAGAGACTGTTCTAACAACCAACAAACAAATCAAACGGCAATATATGCACGTTTCCAAAGATCCCGACGAGTTACAGCCCCTAGTACAGGGCCTTGTAAAGGTTGTAGGGAGAGGTTCGTATCTCAAAGAGATTGAAGAGCAAACTGCGTAGAACGTGTTTCTAGACACAGTGGAAACATTGTTTCCAAACAAGGTAGATTTATAGCTTCGCAGCGGTGTGTGTGTGTGTGTCCAAACGACAGAGAAACAAGTTTAAAGTAGTCCCGTAGACTCAAGTAAGGCCCCTAGTTTATAGGCCAAGAACGTTCACAGAGTCTTCCCTAAAGAGGTACTTTCTGAGCAATGCCAGCAGTCACGTTTCCCAAAGTTTTCCCTTGACGGTACTTTCTGAAACCCGCTCCGCAAACAACAACAATAATGTTTCTTTCAACAGAGTCCCAGTTCCAACAGATTCTCAGAGTTCAGACAGTTTCCAGGCAAAGCCCAAGTGCGTTTCCAGAATAATATATGATTCAGAAACAATTAAGATTTCGACTAATAGTGCTACTCTATAAGAGTGCGTTCGCCGAGGATCCCAGATCAACCCAATGCGCAAGCGTATAGCCTACTAGTTCGGGGGAAGATGCTGTGCCCATCGTCGAAACATCCTCGGATACTTATACAACCGCCAAGACACTGTTACAAAGCCCAAAACACAATCCCAATGAGTCAAAAGTCCGTTTATCCGCCTCTTTAACCGCGTTTCCATCGGTTGTTCTTCCGAGCGTCGCCTCCCATTGGTTCCCCACTGCGAGCACACAATGTTCCCTTGCCAATTACGAGGCAGGAACCCGTCAGCAGCACCCCTGTACTATTCAGAGGATGTGTCGATCACCGATAGATCGGCACTGCATCTCGTTCGACCTGTTTCTGCTTCAACTCAAGTCTCCCCTTGGTTCCAAGCACGGAACTTGATAATACTCCTTTGTAGGCTTCGGTAGATACCCGTTTCTCTAGGGTTTCCCAGAAAGGGTTCTTGAGAACGAACCTTAGAATGCCTTTAGAGTTGTGATCCGGATCCACAGAATAGCCGACCACCTGTTTCGGTGTATCTGCATTCGATGGAAACCGGCAACTCTGGCAACCCGAAACACTCGTGACCGAACACGTCTCCCCTAGCGTCTCAACACAACACAACACATTGCCAACTCCCGTTCCTTTGACCCGTTTCCGTTGTTTAAGTGAATGTTGGAAACAAGTCAAAAGAAGTCCCTTGACTTATTATCTGGCTGCACGTTTCCCTTACAGTTTTCAGGGCGAGACTAGCCAATGGACGTTCTAATTCCTTAGAACGTCCACCCGTTTCTCAGTGGTTCGCCCAACAGCTACCAGGAACCAGTACTGTTGCATAGAAACAACAGTTTCAGCAATGAGCACGATCAGAAACACGCAAAATTACGTGTATCTAACCATGGCCCAATTACTGGCTTATCAACGCGATGGTTCGTGTTTGGTCACATGTGGTGTTTGATCACCGAGTTGCCGAATCGGGATTTGACGCGCACTGCACCATCCTTCCTTGCGGCCAGTGCGGCAAACCTCCGACGGCTCGAAAGGAGAGATATATAATATATTGACCATTTGCCTGAAAATCTCAGATGTCCGAGACCCAGAACCCAGTGAAATTCAACATCCATCGCAGGACACCAGCGCCGCATCGCAAAAGTGGTTTCCGTATTCTTCAAAGACGGTATGATTTCAATGTATGGATACTTGTGTGCCCTCATCTTGCAATAGATGTTTCTTCTGGACACGTTAGACAATCTTCCGAGACACCGCATTTCCAGCTCTTTGATGCGGGTATTCCTGTGGATCTTGCAAGAAGCTGGATGCAAAGACGTCCTGTCATTTGACCATCTCCGACAAGTCCAGAAAAAAATTCGTGGTCAATGTGGAATTCCAAGTATTCCCTGTAAATCTGCGCAGGGAAATGTCTTTTTCATGAACGACCCCCGAGCAATTATCGCAAATGTATCTGATGTTAAAATCAATATTACAGACTCAGAGGCTGACAGAATCCTAGGATTGGACAAATCCCACGACTCGTAAGATGATCCAGCTATATCCTGAGGTTCCAGAAGATGGGATTATCCGGGAGATTTGGCACGCGCAAAAAATGGCGCAAAAATATGGATCTTGATATGTTGAGCCCAATGTATGCGGCTGGTCTCTCGCACTACTACGTCAACGAAGTGGCGCGCCTCCGGGACGGGAGATTCATTGTTCCAATGCGTTGGGTCACTCACAAGAACAAGGTCTGGACCGACACCTTCTCTGTGACATTTAATGAACAGGTTTGGGTTTTCTGACTGGCAGAAATAAATTGTTGACGTAGCCATTTTCACTAGGGAGAGGCAACAATCATGGATGAGAGAACAGTTTTTATCTGCGCTGAGGATCTACAGGACAACTACTATGATCTTGAACAGGCCTCTCAACTTCCGAAATGGGGAGGTACGACTCGACAATTGCAGTCATGATTCTCAGCTGAATGGCCATTTAGCCTCCACAATTGAATCCGGGTACCCCACGCATATGCCCAATCCAAAGAGAATCATTGCGGCTGGCCGTCCTTTTTACTCCAGTTTTGTCGATTATTTCAGCGATGATGTCTCCGGAAATCGGTCTAAATCCTGGAATAAACACTGGAATGTGTACGCGACCCATCGGAATCTTCCTCGGCACCTTTTGCAGCAGGAATTCCACGTACATTTCATCTCGACGTCACCCAATGCAACGGTCTCGGAGCAGTTTTGCGAGTTCAAACAAGCAGTAGAGTGAGTCCTTTGTTCAGCCAATACTTCAAGCTAAACAGGCTCAGGGAAACACATACCAACCCAATTGAAGTTCAAGATGATTCAGGCGACGCCGTGTGCTTTGCCATTTACGTCAATGCAGGGCCCCTCCGATAATCCCATGCAAAGTGAGATATCGGCGCATATCGGTGGAAAAGGAAATTGTCTTTGTCGCAAATGTCGAGTTGGTGGAACACAAAAGGAGAAGGCCACCGATGAGCACGGAACTGAAGAAGCAAGTCAAGCTAGCGTGTTCAGGTGTCATCAAACATGTTAAAGATTTGCAAACTGAAACCGGAGTCAAGGATGCATACACACAGTTCACTATCGACGAATTACTGTCTCGATTCAAAGAGATGAGGAAGGCTGAACCGACTCGTCCGATTGAGGAAATTGAAGCCGAAACTAACACAATGGACGGTCGACAACGAAGACAGGATATATAGTCCATTTCTCACAATGAAGGGTAAGCGCTCCCATCCTCTAGTACACGCATAAGAAACATTATCTCTAGGTTTTGATCCCACCAAGGACACACCCATCGAACTCTTGCACACAATATTGCTTGGGGTGGTCAAGTATATCTGGCATGTCTCGCACACTTCCTGGTCGCCTGAGCAAGAAGCGGACCTATTCCTTACGCCTCCAGTCAACCAACACAGACGGGCTTGTTGATTCACGCAATATGTGCTAATTACATCATGCAGTATGCCGGCTCATTGATTGGTCGTCAATTCAAGACCATCGCTCAGACCAATCTTTTCCATGTTCGGGATTTAGTCACCGACGATCAATTCAAGGCTTGGAGAGCCACCGGCAAGCTTGCTGCGCTGCTATGGTTCCCTGAAATCCGCAATCTCAATGAATACCAGGTATTTTTTCTTTCGTTCGCAATCTGCACTTACTTATTTGCTCAAACAGCACGATCTCAAAGTTGCGGGGTCGCAAATGTGCTTGACATTTTCGGGACGATTGATCCCTCGAAGATCATTTCCAAAGTCAAGTATCACTTGCTAGTGCATGCTGGTGAGGATGTGGCGGAGTTCGAGTCCTTTAGTAGGAGTTATTACCGAGGGTCTTCAAGTCATTTAACACGGTTTTCCGACATTGTTCAGTGCTGTCCAATCACCTTGCCCCAAGCCGAGATATTGCTCGGCAGTTGGCAGATCAAGAAGGACTCAAGCACCGCCTCACTGGCGGATGGTGGAGTTCTAGCAGAGACGAGATGACACAGAGGGCAGGTAGCGGTTTAGAGATTTCTTGGAGAAGCATCCTGTTCTTCAAAAATTGCTTGGGCTGGACTGACCCGAAACTGGTCAAGCACGGTATGCGAGTCTATTGATTTCCGCGCCGTCCCATTAATCCATCCCTTTGTCAGGGATATTAAAATCATGGCATTGACGCGAGAGGTCAAAAGGAGAGTGTCACTCACCTGCTCCATACAACCACTGCTGCTCGTGCAGTAAATTATGGCTTGTACAGCCCCGAGTCGACATGGACAAAATGTAAATGGGTCATCAGTGAATCACTTGAGGAGTGTTTCGTTGGCTCCTGGGTATTTGCGCAGTCTCTGACTGCTCAGGTGAGCGATGTTTTGAACTACTTGGACAATATCTGACCTAGATCAACCAGGACTTGGACTCAGCGATACCCGGACACATCTCGGATATTCTCGTCGACAATGGCGGTACAGTCTTGGTGGTGCTGGAAGTCTTTCAAGTCCTTTCTTTGCGCGATGAAACATACGGCTTGTGCCAGTCCTGGTATGCCGACACTCTGAAGTGACATTTTCCATCGCCACGATGATAAGCCAGTAAATGGGCCATGGTTAGATACACGTCATTTTGCGTGTTTCTGATCAGACTTATTGCTGTAACTGTTGTTTCTATATAACAGTACTGGTTCCTGGTAGCTGTTGGGCGAACCACAGAGAGAAACGGGTGGATGCTCTAAGGAATTAGAACATCCATTGGCAAGTCTCACCCTGAAAACTGTAGGGGAATGTGCAGCCAATTAACAAGTCAAGGAACTTCGTTTGACTTGTTTCCAACATTCACTTAAACAACAGAAACAGGTCAAGGGAATGGGAGTTGGGCAATGTATTGTGTTGTTTTGAGACGTCTAGAGGTCGTGTTAGGTCACGAGTGGGAGTCGGGTACTGGGGTAGCCGGTTTCTATCAAATGCGGATACACCGAAACAGGTTATTGGCTATTTGAAGGTCCGGATCACAACTCCAGAAACGTTCACAGGCTCTTTTCCAAGAACCCTTTTTGGGAAGTTCCTCAGAAATGGGTATCTCCTGAAAGCTACAAAGGAGTACTATCAAGTTCTGCATTGGAAACAGAGGGGAGAGTTGAGCAGAAGGCAGAAACATGTCGAGCAAGTGCAGTGCTGATCTATCAGTGATCTGCGCACCCTCTGAGTAATCCAGGGGTGTTGCTGACAGGTTTCTGCTATGTAATTGTCAAGGGAACATGGTGTGCTTGCTCTTGGGAACCAATGGGAGGTGATTCTCGGAAGAACAACCGACGGAAACACGGTTAAAGAGACGGATAAACGGACAATTGACTCACTGGGATTATGTTTTCGGTTTGTAAGTGTGGTCTTGGCATCTGTATAAGTATCTGGAGGTGTTTCGACGATGGACACAGGATCCCCCCACCGCTAGCAGCCGTTTCTGTCTACGCTTGGGCACAATCTGACCAGTATCCACCTGCCAGGGTGTGATCTGGGCAGTATTGTTGTTCAACCATGCAGTAAGCTTGCACCTGGGTGTGGATCTGTGTCCCTCAATCGAGCGCACTCTTATAGAGTAGCATTGTATTGAGATCTTCTTTGTTTCTGAATCATATATCGTTCTGGAAACGCACTTGGGCCTTGGCCTGGAATTGTTAGACTCTGTTGACTGTGTTGAATTCGGTTGGACTCTCTTGGATTCGGTTAAAGGGACTGGGAAACTTTGAGTCTATCCGACTATAAACTTTGAGTCTACTTGACTATAAACTTGTGTGGAAGCGGGGTTCAGAAAGTACCGGTTTGGGAAAGCTCTGGAAACGCATCTGAGTGCGGGGTCTGGAAAGTACCTTCAGGGGAAAGCTCTGGAAACGTATCTGGTGCGGGGTCTGGAAAGTACCTTCGGGGAAAGCTCTGGAAACGTATCTGTATGCGGGGTCTAGAAAGTACCTTCAGGGGAAAGCTCTAGAAACGTAGCTGAGTGCGGGGTCTGGAAAGTACCTTCGGGGAAAACTCTGGAAACGCAATTGCATTGAGAAACATGCAATCACCTGAGTCCACTGGACTATAAACTAGCTAGTTGGGCCTTCATAACGTCCTCTACCTATCTGCTGAGAAGCCTTGTATCTAAACCTTGCCTGGAAACTCTGTTTCCACATGTCTTGAAACGTGTATTACTCGCACTTTGCTCCAATCTCAGTTTCTGAGATCTGAAACCTCCTCCTACAACCTTTACAAGGCCCTGTACTAGGGGCTGTAACTCGTCGGGATCTTGGAAACGTGTATCTAAGATCGCTTGGATGGTTCATCGGCTGTTTCTGGCAGTCATAGCACTGTTTCTACACCGTGTAACCAACAAGTGGTTGATTAGTTCATGTTTCTAACGTAGGTCCTGAGCACACAAATCAACGAGCAAGGTATTATACATTTACGTGGTGAATCAAAACACAAGCTAATTTCGTACCTCTTGTCTTTAGAACATCAAGTTTAAATTCAACACTCAGCACGACTGCAAATCTGCCCAATGCGACACTAGTGGGGTACGTTTGCGAATGCAGGAACACGTTGAATCCGATCAAATAGAGAATTTTGTTGTTCACAAACCACTCGACCGCTTTTTCATTAATTCTCTGGCATTCCATAATGCTCATCTTCTACGAGCAACCCTTCCGCGAGATCTACTCCCTCCTCTTCCACTCTTCCCAGATCGACAACAAAAAACATCACGAGCTCGCAGCGCAGCTTCGGGACACATGATCGACACAGCTTGCCACCCAGAAAGCAGCAGCCGAGAAACAAAAGTGTGCTGAGGAGGAAGATGACGAGAATGGGGGGAGACCAAAGAAGAAGAGGGGGACAAAGGGTCGGGGTGCTCGCAAGGTGGTTCCGGTTGCAGGCTCCATGGTTGCGAATCGGGGCAAGCACAAAATTACCCAAACCCAAAAGGCTTTAGCAACACCGCCGGGAAGCGAGGAGGAAACTGCAGCAGACTCATTGGACGACTTGGACGCTGGGAATGCTTCGACAGTTCAGAGAGCGACTAGTTAATGACAGATTAGGACCATAAAATTCATATATTATTCTGCCTGGAACTCAGATTTTGATGCAATGTTTCGAAAGCTGGCAGGATAGGTGGAAGCTACCTGTGGAAAATGCCTGGGATACGCAGCTGTCTGCCACACAGTGGCCAGATGCAACCAGGTTGCACAACAGGTGTCCCCCGCATGAGCATGCCAGTCGTTGGCAACCTGTCGGCACTTTGGCAGTGTATCCCTTCCTTGTGGCAGGTGTTGAACATTCATTCCCAATTTATGCTTGTAAAATATATTAGATGTGGTGAATATTTATGACAGTATGTATTGTCCCACATTATCTACCAACTATGGTGCACACACTGGGGGCAAAAAGCAATGCATATGAAAACCATATGCGTCAAATGCATATGGTCTGTAGGTAAAACAAATGTCACAAAGCTGCCTTTGACAGACAAAAGGCAGCTTTGTTGCATGCTTTGTGCTCCTGTGTGGGAGAACAAAGCCTGTGCCAAAGGCAGCCTTTGAAAGTCAAAGGCAACCTTGTGCATTGGGCATCAAATGCAGACCATATGCATTTGATGCATATGAAGATCATATGCATCAGTAATTCCCCCCAGTGTCATTTTGTGTTGAAACATCTACATGCATTGACAAGCATCTACAGCTATTTGTGGTACATTGAACATGTCAAATGCATTGTGAACAGGTAAGTTATGTACTTTTGTATCATCCGCACACTGAATGTGACTGGAACACCTTGTTTTCAACTTTCAACTCTGCTATATTGCAATTTATTACTCTGCCATCAAATCTAGCCGGATCACGATCAATCCCCATACTCAACACAGGGTCCCATCAATCCCAATCCAAAGCCTAAGCCCATGGGGGTTTCCCACAGCCTCATCACTTGCTTTAAAACTGGAGCTCTTCACACTGCAGCTTATATCCCAAGTTCTGCCTTTATTTAGCCAACCTACACTTTTGTTCAGTGTTTAGCTACATTCACATATTATCTACTTTTGAATAATAAAAATATATGACTTGGATTAGACCTCTCTGAGACAGTAACTGAACCTTTAGGAATTTATCTCATTATTGTTATCATTTTTTTTGTACTCAGATCAGCTGATAACCATAACAAAAAAGACACGATCCCACTACAAGCATCCAGCTATCAACCCAAGCACACTAATACAGTGTTTCCGTCAATATTGGGGTGAAGGTGAAGTAACTGACAAGTTATAGCCAAGCCAGAGGCGGGGGACACCTAGTTTGTCTTCTACTTGGGAGGCTCAAGTCAACACACAGTCACCTAGCAGGCAATCCAACACACTACAAACAGTGCTTCTGTCAATATCGGGGTGAGGGCAAAGCTACTAGCACAACTGCTATTGGTTCTCAAAGAGAACACCCTTATTTTATATGTGGAGGTCTGCTAGAACCAACAACACAAAATCCTCAACTTAATCACTTGATGTTCCAGAGTCAACAGCTACTGATTCCAATATAAAGACTACTACAAGTGAAGTATAATGACGATCTCCACTAGCAGCCTGGGACCACCTGCACCAGCTTTGTCCAAAGTCTGGGGTGTAATCATCACGAAAAGCGGGAAGTAATTGCAACAGTATATATACCGTTGCAGATCTGCACAATCATCAAAAAGCTAGGCAGATCTACATAAGCTCTGTGATGTTCGACCGGTGGTATGTACCAGACTAGAATTCCTGCAATCTTCACATACTTTGTGTTGTGTGAAAACCATTGTGAGCATTGTAAAGGGTTATAGACCTTAGCATAACCTCTCTACCTTGCAGCCTTTCCCTTCCCTTTCCTATTCCCAGGTTCAGACGCAATCATCGGAGGCAGAAATGCAATATATTGAGAAGAATTAAAGAGAAACATCGAACTGACACGGTACATATCATACTTGCAAGGAAGGACACCGAGCCACTGTTGAACAAACGGCATGCGGGACGACGACCCCACAAGTCCTAGACAACGGGCAGATGCCGGATACATGGCCCAGGATGGAGACAGTCCCAGACAGCGACATGTGGGAAAAGTGCTGGGGTCGGAATCCTTGCCTATACACAGAGATGGAACACATTGCTTGCGAGGAACAACAGACTTGGGACTCGAGAAAATTGACATGCAGAAGAGTCGGGCTTTGACAGGACTACGGCTTGAAGGCTGTGCGGTTCGCGACTAAAACTTGACGCTCAAAGGGACGGTATGTTTGAGTACTTGAGAATAGCTCAAGCACGGAGACTTGAAGGAGATTTGGGAGAGGAGAACGACTTGAAATTTCGCTTGCCGCGACTTGAGGGTGAACGGCCCGAAGGGACTTGAAGGAGAATAGCCTGAAGTCACTTGAGGAAGAACAGCTCGAAACCCCAAGAACCGAGACCACTTGAGGTAACTTGACTCATGAGAGTGGGGAGACAAATCTGGGAGCCAACGGCAGTGGGGAAGACAATAGTTGGGCAGACGGATTGGGCGGGGTGTGACGGTCGGGAGGAAAGAAGTGCGATTGTGGGATCAATTCTTGTCAAAAACCATCAACATGCGCACGGACCACCCACGTGCTGATGCTGCTTTGGTCGCATCCGAGTCTCGGACGCGCCTCAGGCATTGGCACTCCTGCAATGGATCATCACCAATGACCCACCAAAGTTCGCTTGAGTTTTTTTTTGGAGCCATGGGTTTCCCTGAGATTTGGAAGTTGGACACAACTTAACGCTGCACGCTGCAATTTTGATCGAGATCTAGAATAACGCCACACTCTGAAATCTTCCTCTACCCTGCTCGTCTGGTTCATGCGGATGGGAGACATTGTTGTTGCCCTACACAGAATTTCATGACGAAAAATAGGTGGTACACACAAGATAAGCAAATCCTACGCAGCCTGTGTAATTATCATGCAAACTGTTTGCCCACCTTGTGACACCATTGCAAAGCTTTGCCACCATGGTCTTGCCTTTGCAATGGTAGGTGATGGGTTTACAAACTGTTTGCACACCACCATCAACGCGTTCGCCGCCGTTATGTGATTGCAATCATCACCGGCGATCAGCGAGATCTCCCAGTTTTGGTGATGATAACCTGAGGTGCTAGTTGCTCCTACACCCCCTTTTATACTACTAGGTTCAAGATACATGTGAAAAGCACACTGAATAATACAATGATAAAATATGAGGTAATTCTGAATGCACAGCCAATAGGGGCGCTCAATTCTCAGGTCGACCTGGGTCAGGTCGGATTTTAATAATTGTTTCTGGGCCAAATATTGAATTAAAATCCGACCTGACCCAGGTCGACCTGAGAATTGAGCGCCCCTAATGAGATGGCTGCCGTTTGGTTTTAGAACTGGTCTGGGTTCGCTAGATCAGCCCTTGCTGACCAGCTAGCATCCACTTGTGGGTATATCACAGATCCTCAGCACATCATCTATAGCCGAGGTATTGTATCTAGACAACCCAGTGTTATTGCCGGTGTCCTAGGGTCATTTCTCATTTGTCAGAGTGTCAATCAGACCTCTGGTTATCGGTACAGCCTTGGTGATTGTCTATAACTCCACTCCAACAGCCTCCTCGCTATTCCACTCTAGCTAGCTGCCCTTGTTAGGCCCTAGCTGTTGTGTCATGTCTCTCCTGCGTCTGTAGTATTGCCTCTTTAGAGTCCTAGCTGGTGCTAGCCAGATCTCTCTGCCTGACACTGCCTCTGGCTCTTATCTAGAAATTAGACTGTATTCCCTAGACCTGCACTGAGTGTGCTAGCTCAAGGCACCATCCCCTAGCTATACATACATTGTTGATTCCCATCTACTAGACTATTGCTAGCTCCATAGCAAGTCATCTCTGGACTACTAGTGTCTCCTAGGTCATGTCTCATTGAATGTTTAGGCAAGTGGTTTAATCCCTGGGGTTTGTACACTCGACTAGCTGCTAGTGCATCACACCAGTGCAGTCTAATGCTACAGTCAGCAGCTAGGGCTCTCTCTCTGGCTCTCCTTTATATCCACCTAACAAGTGGTCTGTGTTGAGAAAGTGATCGGTTGCGCGCCGCTTTCCCCGAATTGCATTCATTATCTCTTTGATACTCCCTCACTACCCCCCTATCTGTCCCCTGCCTCTTTACTTATATTCCACACGTATCAACGTATTCCTTAGCTTTCCTGCATCCCCCGACGCCTTCTCGTTTGGCTTCGAATATATCTTGGTTGGCTCAAACTCCCGCGTGATCTGATTTCCCACAGGTTATGGGCCTCCGCACCGCATCCTCTGCTTCTCTCTAAACCTTGCTCTCCCCTTGATAAATATCTGGCCTGTTATTTGCCTGCCATCTCCGAGGTGCCTGTGCTGCTTGCCGCCGACCCAACCGTATCCGTAACCCCACGAGGCGCCTGTGTTGCTTGCCGCCAACTGAACCGTAACCGTAACTGCACGAGGCGCCTGTGTTGCTTGCCGCCAACTGAACCGTAACCAACCAAGGCGCCTGTGTTGCTTGCCGCCACCCGAACCGTAACCGATGGACGACTCGAGACTGACAGGAGATTCGAGGGGTGGGACGAAGCTGTCCGACCGTGTGCCGTATGATGAGTGGGAGTTTGAGGCGAGAGCCAAATTGCGCAGGAAAGGTGTGTTGCCTATCGTCTTGGGCGACGAACCACGGCCGGTGGGCAGCAGTGGGAGTAAGGCCGTGAAGGCCTGGGTTTCGAAGCGTGATGTCGCAACGGCGACGATCATTGGGAGGCTGGATCCCTCCCAGTTTGCACATGTGCGCGAGTTCGAGGAGGACCCCGCGGGCATGTGGCAGAGGTTGAAGGAGACGCACGAGGGCATTATGTGCGGGGTTGTGGTCATATGGAAGAGATTCTACGTGTTGCGCAAGTCTGGCGATCCGGGGACCATGCGCGCTCACATCGCAGCTGTCCGTGGCCTTGCGGAGAAGCTCGGACTCCTCTACAACGACAAACCCTCGGACGCGCAGATTATCGCCACGTGTCATGAATCACCCGGGTTCTACTTTTTCGCGCGACACGTCTGTATGGATACAGACGCGTCTTAGCGGCACGGGACTCTCATGACGCCACCACGTGACCTTCTCCCGGTTGAAACCCGGCCTCGGATTCTAAAAGCCACAGACTCAGGGAGTTTGCGCCACAGGATACAGAAGACATTAGGGACTAGGAACCCATACAGACGGACTCTAGTCCCCAGACGCACCAAGGGCTGACACAGAAGAGTACACGAAGTACAGGAATGGTTGCAAACCCGATTGGGGTTTGAACCACTGGATACGATGACACTTAGGACTAGGAAACCCGAGTGTTGGGTCTCCTAGGTCCACCGACGCCACGGAAACCAACACAGAGGAGTCCAGGAGCATCAGCATTAATGCTCCTTAATGCTACGGTGCAGGAACTGATCGCGATTGACCGCAATCACTTTAATTTATTAGAAGCCTATATAAGCACGGTAGAATCTCCATGTACAGTAGATTCTACCTCGTCTAATCTCAGGCTTCTACCTTGGCTTGACATAGGCATTGTCTCCACCCTGCCCCGCTTCCCTCGCACCGTACTACGGGTTGTATTCATGCCCCGGGTTGTATACCTGGGTGGATATCACACCCTCTTCGACTTGTTCCGGGTTCCGCCTCGCATCCCGACCTACAACATACGGCCTCCTAGGGAGGACGCCGTATGACTGGTCCTACTGCTCGGGGAACACACGAGCTACTAGCGTCTATCGGGTTTATCCTGGTTGGGGTTCTCGTCCGGTTACTTGCTGTTTAGCCGACCCAGAGGCCGTTGCTGACAGAAGGTAAAATCTCTTCTGCCAGCCCCGACAAACCGATCGACGCTTGGAACGAGAAGATGGCACCTACAAATATTATAGTTGCTGGAAGCATGCCTGGACAGGGTGTTGGAGAGTGGGTTGGAACCCTACTCTGGTGGGGGGGATTGTTCGCAGGAATGGCTGCACTGTGCGTCACCCTGGTATGGACAACCCAAGAGGAACAGGTTGCTCTACCCTCGGGCGGGCGCAGACCACACTCCCCCTGGATGTGCAAACTCCGGTGTTTAACGGAACATGTTGAAGCCTGGTTGGTGAAGATTACTGTACCTCCGACTAGGCGTAGTCAGGAGGAAGGAAGAAGGAGAACTCGTGACACCGAGGGCCGAGATGAACCCAGGAGGGGGCACATTCGGAGAGCAGTACAACCAAATTGAAACCCGGAGGCATCAATTCGCACAGACGGAGGGCGACTATACCCTACGGTTACCAGTCTGGATAGTGGTGCCACCATCTCCGTGAACATGGACGACATCCTCCTTACAGATCTGGCAAACCCACGCCGGAACCGGAATCACTCTGCTCCCTCTCCGGAGACCTCGGGTCTCCCGGGGCGGATAGTGGATGATGAGTCGAGGCCTACCCCACCTTACGGGGAAAGGCCGGGTTCCAACTCTAGAACCCGAACCACCAATACGTGGGTAGAGGTGGTACGGGGGTGACCCTAGAGGAAGATAACGACAGGAACCCGTGGAACGGGATATACCCATACCCCTCACTCTCATCTACTTGTCGAAAAATCTCTTGGCGAAAATCCTTAATGAAAACCTAATCTTGGCACACCCCAAAATGGACAACAATACGCTCTTCGCTGGATTTGGTAAAAATGAAAAAAAAATACAAAAAATATGTGCTCGGTGTACTAAGGTGCGCGACCTTTCCCCTTCCCCTTGTCTCCGCGACATCTTTGACCCAGAAGTCTGCCCGCCTGCCCAAAAACCTCGGACATCGCCAGGAGCGCGCTCTCCAATTGCCCTTCCTCCCCGACGTCCTCGGCCGACTGCTGCAAGATTTCCTCCACGAGAGAGGCACGGGAGGCGGAGGCAATCTCAGCCGCAGGGCGCGGACGAAACCCGACAAAGTGGACATCCTGAGGTGGTGGATCATCCAACGTCATACGAGATGACGACGCTTGCTGTTCCACAGGAACAGCATCCGGTGCGGGTTCCAACTCGGGGTCGTAGTTGCAGGGATCGGCTGCAATGGGGGGCTCCGGGGACGACATTTGCGTGTCCTCGTCGTCGAAGTCGTAGTCCCGAGGATCATCGGCGGTTGCACGGGCGTCGTCTTCGTCGGTCACTTCAACCATCTCTGGGCGATACGGGCGCGATGCTCTACGCCTTTTGGGAGCGGGGGTTTCGTCTGCGGAAGACCCCGCTTCAGAACCCGAGGAGGTGGTGGCAGTAGGACTGTGTCCATTCCCGGATGATGGGGCAGGGCGACGGGGTACAGAAGCGCGTGTGGCGCTAGGCGCGGTGAAACGGTGCACTAGGGTGCGGCCGTGTAATCTAATGAAATCAACTAGAGAGTGAAGCGAGCTAGTCACTAATCACAATCCAACCAAAATCAAAACAAAACACTGATCCAATCCTAATGCTCGTGTGTGTGTGTTCGGGGAAGTAGGGTACGTATCACCCGTCAAGAGGGTGTGCAAAGGTTTTATAAGACTCTGTTTCAATAGCAACTATGCGGTTTAAGCATGGTTATGCTGGGGTAGCAGGGACTTCACACCAACAGAATATCAAGACTCAAGTAAACCTTAGACTGTTCAAGTCTTCAGTTTCTTTGTGAGCGGCAGAACCTAACACTACTGGCAACTAGCCAAGAAGCAGAAGGTAGGGCAGACTATCAACAGACAGACACTACTTCAATATCAACTTTAACTGCACGAATGGCGGCGGTATCAACGAAACGAGGGCAGTTACACAGAAGGTGGGGGCTGGGCTAATCGCGCGGACGGTTACACTGAAGGCGGCGGTCTCACTTCTATTAACAAGTCTTAACCTGGAGGCCTAAAGCGCTGCTACAGGAGACAAGTTGAATAGGTTGAACGAGGGCTCTTATATCAATGCAGTGGTAGTCTTTTCGACGTCCCGTATCTTTTAATCTTTTCTGTGCGTCTTCAAATCTGTCTGATATCTTTTCACAAATCTAGAGTCTACTATATTGCCCGTATATCTTGGGTGGATAGTTTACTGGCTAATACAGAGTACACAGCTGGCTTTTATACATTTCAGAGAGAAGTAAAGGAGATAGACGGAATGAATAGGAACAATAAAGGGTGGGAGCCCGAGTAGTGAATGGCCAATGGCGTAGAAGACATTCTCAACCATGGGTATTATGACCTGCTACCGGGGCTAGTCCACATGTATTTCTCTAGCACGCCATAAGACGTGCTTAGTTGTCTTGGTTTCCATCTTTCTGACTGAGCAAGTCTGTCATTGCTGATCAGTCAAGTCAGTCTCAGTCAAGTTCTATTCAATTTCTCTATCAGTCCACACTTCACAAGCTCAGTTGGAACGTATAGTAAATATCAAGCAGATTGACAAGTATAGCGCGGCGCTATACTGGCAGACCAGTACAGTGACTAGTAAAGCATAGCGCGGCGCTATGCTATAGTGTCGATCCTCATCAATCATATCAGTAAATCCTTGATGCGAGGCCCGCATCTTTCTAACGGTCAGATCTGCCCGAGTAACCACAGTGATGATTAACTCGGTAACAAGTCTTCATCCTAATCTAATCAGTTGGCCTTATACACAAAGTGGCGCGGCGCTATATCCCTGCCGGCCCTAATGTGGTTGTACCAATCCTGACTTCGCATATCTTGTTTTAATAGTCATCAGACTATTCAGAGGCCGTTGAGATGGCAAGTCAATAATTCTGAGTAGTTCCCTGATGTTTCACCTCCAGCGCATAAGATAATGGCTTACCGCCACCATCTATAGCTCAGTGTAGAATATCATAGTCAGGACGTAACAGCCTTTTGGACTGCCTTGTCAAGTCTACTCAATCCTTCATAGTTGGTTTGTTACACTGACTTTCGGCCATCAATAGTGTAGCCTACCACCCCAGGGAGGGTGTACGCTCATAATCTAATGCCTCACTTCTGCCCACTAATAGGTTCAAAATGAAATAAAAACTGGTGTTTTCATGCATGTTTTGGTACACGCCCTATCAGCGGGGCGGAGCAAGAGGAACTCTCGATAGGTTGTCGAGAGTCCTAGGAGGACAAGAAAGCCGTTAGTAGAGCACTCAGAGGAAACGATCCATACATACGGGTCTGAGTCAAATCCGACCATCTGGGGTCGGGTTGCAGGGGTAGGAAAGAGCCGCCCCTGAGATGCTCCCAGAGTAGCACCAGGAATTCGCCCAAGATCTCGTGGTCGCCATCCTCGAACACGTTGGAAAACCTTGTCCAGCTAGGGTAAGTGATGTGCGCCGCTTTGCAATGCGAACAGCATCGGGGAGTCTTGGCGGCCAACAGATTTTTCGCCTCCAGAGTGCACAATCGTCCGTTGTTGTTGCAGTGCTTGCAAGGCGGGAACAGGGTACGAACCACCGCTCCTGTTGGGCGGAACCTTTCCACTGGAAAAGACCGCAGAGGCTGGGAAGGATCCCGCCCTGTGGATGAGCGCGCGCGAGCCAAAGGAATGCGTATGACGGGCGGCTTCCGCACTTCGCGTTGGAATGAACTGCTCTCGGGCGCTCTTGGATCGCGTGCTCGTTTCTTCTTGCCCCTAGCTCGCTTCCTACCCGAAGGCGCAGGGGGTGGGGAAGGGGTAGCCGCAGACAACGGTTCGCCTGTCTCCAAAACCGTGATCGGGGGCGGGGAGGGAGAGTGGGCGGCTTGAGGAGAAGGAGGGGGGGTAGGCGATGGTGGTGGTGGAGGCGTGGGGAGGGTTGCACCGAGAAAATCGCTGGGCGGCAAGCCGGCAGCAATAATCTCGAGGTCCAACTTGTCTCCAACCAAAACATGGCCGGGTAGTGCGGTTTCCTCGGGGGAAGACAACTGCCCGTCAGAGGAAGCGAGTCCTGGGGGACGTGTTAGAAGTCCGTAAAGTTACTGATTGGCCGGGTTACGCACCATCGAGGTGTTCGAGGATCCCGGCGGTCGCAAACCGAACAGCCTCACCACGCGCCGAGTAGACCGACAAACCTAGAGAGGGCTGGAACCCGGAGCGAACATCGGGTTCCCCTATCGGGATTAGTCGGATACAGGCGACACCCGAGGGCGCCTCGAAAGGCGCGGGGCCGTGGCAAGGACCTGCTTCGGGGTGATGGAATCCAAGGAGCCGCGAGCGTAGAGCAGTCAAATCCGCATTCCGAGTCGCCTCCGAAGTCTCGGGGTACACTTCAGGAAACAACCAGACCAAGAGCTGGTCGTATCGAGCAGACCAAGCAACCCCGAAACCCATCCGGCTGAGCCAGAAGAGGACGCGCTCCATGTGTAGCTGCTCTGAAATTCAGCCGCAGAAACGAAGGATCATTTGAGACGGAAACAACCTACCACGACTCGAAAGAGGTGGCGACAGAGTCGGCTTTCGTGCAGGTGGTCCTGCCGGGACTGGCAATATTGATCGAACGTGGTCTTGAAGGATAGTGCCATTCGATCCAGCATCTCGTCGAAAATGCGAGGCATGCTGAGTTCCTCCGGGCGCCGGAGCCAGAAGACGCGGATGGGTCAGCTCGCAGGACCTCACTCCTCGACACACCAGAATGACAGCCATGCACACGCCAGAAAGTGTTGATGTGTGATTTCGTCCAGGGACCAGACTCGGGGGGTAGTCTGCAATCCGAAGACGGAAATCGAAGAAAGGCAGCCGGGGGAGGGGTGGTAGCAAACTGGAGGGAGTACAGACTCCAAGAAAATCCGAAATGACACCAGTAGTTGTAACTACATTGCAATGTACCCAGCCATGGCAGGGCGGTACATTGGATTAAAGGCACACCTTGGCTGGGCAGCCGTGATGTGCCTTTAATGCAATGTACCCTGGGCTATTTAAATAAAAGAAGTGCTAGTCCCGAGGTTTGAACCAAAAGCCAACACATATTACCTAAGCATCAAATCAGAAAGAAGGCAACATCACAACCACTACACTAAGGGAGAGATAGCATGGATAAAATTGATGGGTATATACTATGTGGTCCCAAACACATAATTACTATGTGCTGACCTATTCTGCCCCACTAGGGGCTTGGTTAGTGTTTAGGGTTAGTGTCTGGGTTAGAGGTTTGAGTTAGGGGTTAGAGGTTAGGGTTAGAGGTTAGGGTTAGAGGTTAGGGTTGGTTAGTGTTAGGCCCCAGGGATATTGAAAAAAAAAATGTTGAAGGATTTTTAAACACAAAAACACAGAATAAGCATGTAGGAACAATTTCAAAGACCTAGGGCAGCTTGCCTGCCCTAGGTCTGGGTATTAGAAGTGTCAAATAAGAAAGCAAGGCTGCTGTATATGGTCATCAGAATTTAACCCATCTCAATGGTCTGATAGTCTAGTGGTAATAACCAATGGCTTAAAATAGTTGTGGTATCTGGATGTCTGGGGTTCAATTCCCGGCAACAGCATCATTTTGCTTTGATTTGCTTTCTTTCATTGGCTGGCAAGGGTACATTGCATTAAAGGTACACCCTGGCTGACCAGCCAAGCAGTGCCTTTAATCCAATGTACCCCCCTGCCATGGCTGGGTACATTGCAATAAAGGTACAGCTACACCTCAGGACGCGGTACCTACGGGTCGTTGAGGACAATGACCTTGAAGAGGAGGGGTGATGTCATGAATCGCCCAGGTTCTACTTTTTCGCGTGACGCATCTGTATGGATACAGACGCGTCTTAGCGGCACGGGACTCTCATGACGCCACCACGTGACCTTCTCACAGTTGAAACCCGGCCTCGGATTCTAAAAGCCGCAGACTCAGGGAGTCTGCGCCACGGGATACAGAAGACGTTAGGGACTAGGAACCCGTTGACAGACCTGGTATTGGGGCACCCGGGCATTTATTCAAATCTGCTCAAGTTGCAACATACTATAATGTACTTCATTACATTACGACATCATCTCACGAGGGCTATTGCTGGCCTGAGCAGTTAGCTAAAAGGGATATAATGTGTCACGAACCATTAGAAAGGCGCTGGACGACAATCCTGGTAAAGGGTTGAAGTGGGAAGTCGTTAATGGAGCAATCACGGAAAGTACCTTACCATCCTGGAACGGATTGGGGCTACTGCACATCCCTGACTAAGGGCATATTATGAGGGAACATCCTTCTGAACCAGAGGGATCATTGTTAGGCATCATCTGACGTCTCCAGAACTGCCAAGAGAGGGCTGGACTTGGTCAATCTACCAATTGACTAAGAAAACACACTCGGGTACTAGGAAGCGGTGGCTATCACGATTTTCAGACAAATCACTTAAGCGGTTCAAGGCGGAACTATTTGGACGGATGGTTACCAAGGAGGGTAACGGAGTGCTGACGAGGAGGTCGGCTAAAAGTTGACATATCAACAATATCCCATCACGATCGTTCTAAGCGATGTAGATCTTGACTCATTGTTAAGCTCGGCTCGTTGATGTTTCTTATAAATCTCTCTCAATTTTACTAATCGCTTGATATCTGACAGGAGTTCATCGGCTAGCTGCCATACCACTAGTCATATACCCTGAACCCTATTGCTCGTTTGTATCAGTCTCGTTTATATTTAGAATTCTGTAACGTATTTAAGTGGATGGTTATGGGAGGAACACCAGTGAATCTCACCCCACCTGTTGGACGCGAAGTTACTAGACTTCACGCTTAACCGGTAGAGTAGTCATTCATTCGGAGACACCCAGAAGCTATACCAAGTTTCGTTTGTTTTCCCTGTTTGAATATTAACTGTGTTGGATTTGGATCTTTATAAACGACGCGTAGACATATTGGATAAACGGAACAGACACGTGGAATATAAGGAAACGGACCGGACTTGACAATTGGTTGTAATCTCGCAAGGATTAGCAATCGCAGATACTATTTGGAATCGGAATTCATAAGAATCACTTGCTTTACGCATTGGAGTACTATCTCCAAACCTAGACCCACATCATACAAAACCGTTGAACATAAAATCTCATCTGTCTATCGTGATTGCGCCTAGAACGGATTCGAGCAAGTTTTATCTATATGACTTGTAGACCTGTAAAGTCTGGCTTCCCAAAGAGAACTAAAGTTCAAATTGCCACAATCTATACTGGATTGGAACCCCGAACTTCCACGAGGACTATAGTGTTTGAGTTGTTGTAGTTGCATTATCGAACCGCATATTCATTTACAAGGTTTGTGTTGTGGTTATTTCACCGCCAGCCCCATAGTCAGTGTTTCACTGTACAGATGGACTCTAGTCCCCGGACACACCAAGGGCTGACACAGAAGAGTACACGAAGTACAGGAGTGATTGCAAACCTGATTGGGGTTTGAACCACTGGATACGATGACACTTAGGACTAGGAAACCCGAGTGTCGGGTCTCCTAGGTCCACCGACACCACGGAAACCAACACAGAGGAGTCCAGGAGCATCAGCATTAATGCTCCTTAATGCTACGGTGCAGGAACTGATCGCGATTGACCGCAATTACTTTAATTTATTAGAAGCCTATATAAGCACGGTAGAATCTCCATGTACAGTAGATTCTACCTCGTCTAATCTCAGGCTTCTACCTTGGCTTGACATAGGCATTGTCTCCACCTGCCCCGCTTCCCTCGCACCGTACTACGGGTTGTATTCACGCCCCGGGTTATATACCTGGGTGGATATCACACCCTCTTCAACTCGTTCCGGGTTCCGCCTCGCATCCCGACCTACGACATACGGCCTCCTAGGGAGGACGCCGTACGACTGGTCCTACTGCTTGGGGAACACACGAGCTACTAGCGTCTATCGGGTTTATCCTGGTTGGGGTTCTCGTCGGGTTACTCGCTGTTTAGCCGACCCAGAGGCCGTTGCTGACACCACACTTCTCATGTCCCTTCCCTTGGCTTACGACACTCTCATCATTTCTCTCGACTTGCACGCACAGAAGGATGACCTCGACTTCGTTATTGGTCGATTGTTGAATGAAGAAGCCCGCCAGGCGGATTCGCTCTCCCTGCCTGGTGCCGTTGACACCCCCCCGACTGCCTTCGCTGCTTGCACGATGCGAGACAAATCACGCATCACTTGTTACAAGTGCCGGAAGTTGGGACACTTCCAGAGTGAATGCACCGAGCCTGACGCTCCGGACACCACCGCCAATATTGCTCAGACCTACGCATTTTAATGTGTGTTCCGCTCCAGTGGGAGCTTTGGACTATTTCTTTATTTTTTGGACTCTGATTCATCCGCATCGCTAATTACTGTACAGCGGCGCACAACGCTCAGTGGGAGTGTTGAGAAAGTGATCGGTTGCGCGCCGCTTTCCCCGAATTGCATTCATTATCTCTTTGATACTCCCTCACTACCCCCCTATCTGTCCCCTGCCTCTTTACTTATATTCCGCACATATCAACGTATTCCTTAGCTTTCCTGCATCCCCTGACACCTTCTCGTTTGGCTTCGAATATATCTTGGTTGGCTCAAACTCCCGCGTGATCTGATTTCCCACAGTCTGCATATTAGCTAGCTAGTAACGACAGAAATGCTAGTTGCTTCCCATTATATAAATACTGGTCATTGGAATCGCAAAAATAGTACAAGATGCTGCACATTTACGTTTCGCCATTTCAGCATGGTGCCTGGCTCTGAGGTGAACAGTTATCAGCATTGATGTTATGCATATTCACCAACTGAACTCACACACGGCAGCAGAGGCAGACTGGAAAGTGATTGCAATTGCGGTGAGAGGAAACAATACTGAAAGTGGAGTGTGAGCGACAGGCACAGCGCTGGTGGAACCTGACTACAATTTAACTCAATCAGTGACTGGCAAGATCAGATTGAGGACGTACCAATGAAGATGCCACCCAAGAGCATAATGGGAGTGGTTGAATTGAGGGGGAAGCTGGTGCAGTGAGGACAGGAGCTAAAAGAAAGTTCTCATCATTGTCATCTTCTGGATCAGACTCGGGAACACCACCAGAAGTGTCGCTGGCACTGTCACTGAAGTCGCCCCAGTCCATCTCAAATAACTCGTTGAATTGAAGGTTATGGCACTTTGTGAGGCAGCTGTGCCTCCCGGGCCATGGATTTTCGGCAGTTTCAAAAAAGGTGAGGCTGGGGTATCGCACAACTGAGGCATAGTATAGTGTTAATTCAATGAGTGCAGGCACAAGAAAATACCATGTACTTGAGTGAAGAATAAAGTGATTGCCCTGAACACAATAAAGTGGAGGTGCATACAGGTTTTTCAAGGTGGGTTTAAAAAGATCTTTCAAAGTGAGTTCAGCACTGATGGCCTCGCAACAAAGATGGGCAGCACCACTGCCAAGACATATTCCTTCATCCCGACTCACATGTTTTCAGAGGTCCTCTGGAATATACTGGTGAGCAAAGTCATTTTGGAAACAGTGTAATCAAACAAGAGAAGGTTCATTTCAAGGTAGTATTGATAGGCAGCTCTGAAGGTCTTGTAAAGATGATTTCTTGACCTGGCTGAAGGAGAAAGAAAATATAATAAGTCAAGACAAATGGATTCAAGGAATGGAAGATGCAGTTGGCTTCAAACTCGAAGGTCAAGTGACACAACACCAATCATCGGATCTACCAAACCAATTGACGTTGGAGCAGTATTTGAGATAACGATATCGGCTGCTGCCATTGGGCAAAAGAGAATGGCACCTGGGAGCATCCCCCCCCCCCAAAAAAAAAAAAAACAAAAAAGGGAAAACACAGGTCAATCGGACACGGGGAGTCGAACCCCGGACTGCCAGTGACTGGATCATCTTCTTGCGCCTTCAGGAAAACCGGAGGTGTTCCATACACCACATCCGAATATTAGCTTCTGTAAGGAGGAGTTGAGTAGAAGGATAGTTGAGTGGGGTTTGTTGGTTGCAGTTGGATGGGTTTAATTAATGAAGCATGCGCAACCAGCAATCAGCGTCGAACATACCAATTTGAGGGTGCAGCAGAACTCGATTCAATTGAGTTAATAGGGTTGATTAGCTGCTTCCCGGACACAAATGGAGGATATCAGGGATTGGGTTGTTCTTGAATAACAAAAAAGGAACGAACTCCTGGCTACTCGGACACGGGGAGTCGAACCCCGGACTGCCAGCGACTTGTGGTTTGCAGGTTTCAAGAAAGCTGGTGGTGTTCCGTACACCACATCCAACTATTCTGCCTTGTAAGGAGGATGGAGGCGAGCTAACAGTTTCGAGCTAGATTGGCTGGGTTCAAACTCGAAGGTCAAGACAACAGCAATCATCGGATCTAACCAAACCAATCTGAGGTTGCAGCAGAACTTTCGATTCAATATTATTTTCCCGCTGGACAGAAAAGGGACGGCCTCAGCAGTCTTCGAATTACCAAAAAGAAAGAAGGAAAGGCCAAAAAGAATACGTTGTCATAATGATTATCCCATTATTCGGACACGGGGAGTCGAACCCCAGACTGCCAGCGACATGCTGTTCAATACATCTCAAGAAAGCTGGCGATGTTCCGTACACCACGTCCGACTATTTTTCCTTGTGAGGAGGATGGAGGCGAGGGTAACAGCTTCGAGTTGAATTGGCTGGGTTCAAACTCGAAGGTCAAGTGACACAACGGCAATCATCGGATCTACCAAACCAATTTGAGGTTGGAGCAGAATCCGATTCAATATTATTTGCCCGCTGGACAGAAAAGGGACGGCCTCAGCAGTCTTCGAATTACCAAAAAGAAAGAAGAGGGAAAGGCAAAAAGAAGAAAGTTTTCGATCTATTCGGACACGGGGGGTCGAACCCCGGACTGCCGGCGACTTGCTGTTCAACACATCTCAAGAAAGCTGGCGGTGTTCCGTACACCATGTCCGACTATTTTCCCTTGTAAGGAGGATGGAGGCGAGCTAACACACTTTCGAGTTAAATTGGCTGGGTTCAAACTCGAAGGTCAAGTGACACAATAGCAATCATCGGATCTACCAAACCAATTTGAAGTCGGAGCAGCATTTGAGATAACGATATCGGCTGCTGCCATTGGGCAAAAGAGAATGGCACCTGGGAGCATCCCACCCAAAAAAAAAAGGAAACACGAGTCATTGCCATTCGGACACAGGGAGTCGAACCCCGGGCTGCCAGCGACATGTTGGTCAAGGATTCAAGAAAGCTGGCGATGTTCCGTACACCACATCCGACTATTGTCCCTTGTGGGGAGGATGGAGGCGAGCTAACGCAGTTTTGAGTTAGATTGGCTGGGTTCAAACTCGAAGGTCAAGTGACGCAAGAGCAATCATCGGATCTAACCAAACCAATCTGATCTGAGGATGCACCGTTGCGGCGGAATTTGAGTTGAGATTGGGCAAAATAGAGCGGTGTCAGGGATTCCCCCCCCAAAAAAAAAGAAGGAAGGAAGGAAGGAAAACCAAAAAGAATATCAAATGAATTTCATTCGGACACGGGGAGTCGAACCCCGGACTGCCAGCGACTACAGCAAAAGCTCATGAATACAAGAAAGCTGGCGGTGTTCCGTACACCATGTCCGACTTGTGTGAGTCGTGGATAGGGTACGTATCTCGAGCGGCGCAGGAGGCTGAATCGGGAATCATACAACGTAGTTGGCAAATTAAATCCCGGTGGGAAGTCGAAGGATTTGGGTTGAAATGGAAGCTGCGAATCGCGGTGCGGATATACATCGAAGCGCGGTGAATGGAGGGGAATGGAACAGTGACGTCAATTCAGAGAATAAACCTGTTTATGGGCATCTGAGGCCGTATCAGTAGTAGTGAGCAGAATTGAAGCAAATAGGGGCTTATTGATTAGCATCCGCGGAGGTAGATTGAATTGCCTGGCAACGGGCGGCGAACGGGTGCTTTGTGCATCTCTTTTCAAACCTTCATTCCTTCAAATACTTACATTCCTTTCATCTCTCGCTCTCTTTTGTTGTATACTCCAAGTATACTCCCTCCGACTGGCAGCCCGCATCGACGTAGACGTGGAGGACCCTGAGATAGCCGCGTGGAGATAGCGCTAGCAATAGAGTGGATTTGTCAGCAATCACGGTTGGTTGTTTTTTCATTTCTGGTGCCTCTTGTAGACCGCTGCCATCATACACGAGGCTACCGCGCCCAGAAGGTGTCGCGTACGACCACCACGACCACCGACGCGCCACTTGAACGATACTAATGTCAACCCCAGATAACGACCCCGCCTCATCCCTTGCCGTCGAGTCTCTGCTGGAGCAGCTGCAGCACATCCCGGACGCCAACAAAAACTCTAGTTCGGATTCGGCACACAGGAGGATGAGCAAGGACTCGGAGGGGTATCCTTCCTGGCTGCCCAAACACCCCCTGCACCCCGCCCCCACGAGCACGTACCATTCTGAGCTCGCTGCGCCGGGGCCGAGCAGCCCACGGGGGAGGTTCCGAGCATGCCGCCGCCATTCGTGGGCGGGCGCAAGGCGACGCCACGGAGTGTGCGCATCGTCAGTCTGGAGGGCGGGCACGTGGCCGCTACGAACCACGGCCATGACCAGCCGCCCGCGCCGCGCATGTGGTCCCATGGGATGGGTGTCCCGCTCTTCTCGGCCCACGCCGCGCTCAGCGCCGAAGACGAGCGGTGCGCAACCCCGCGCTTCCGTGCCCGTGGCCTGCGGCTCGAGCTACTCGTTCGTGCCCTCCTACGTTTCATGTGGGTGGATGCTGATTGCAAGGTGGTTGTAGCGCTCCCCCTCCCCCTGGAAGCGCCTCTACTTCTACCTCTGGCCCCTCCTTGTCTTTGCCCACATCCCCCTCCAGACCTTCTTCGACTTCAACGCCGTCTTCGTGCTCATCCAGTGCGTCCCCATTCTCTCTCTCTATACAGCACACAGCTAACACCCCGCAGAATCGCGCTGCACCCCTCCCCCTCCAACAACCCGCACAACTGGGCCCTCGCCGCCGCGGCCTACACCGCCTGCTGGGCGCTCTGGCTCTTCGCCGTGGTGCTGGTGTACGAGGGCGTGTACTGCTTCGCGCGTGCTGGCGATATATTTGAGTGCGCCGGCGTATGCGCTCGCGGGAATGACGGGGTATGCGGCGTTTTGCTTTTTGCAGTATGTGAGGTGGGGCGCGTGGGGGGAGGTGAGTTGTTTTTTTTTTGTGTGGGGCGGTACACGCGTGGCGGCGGTGTTTTTTCGAGCAACTTACCTTACCTTCACCGGCCTCTTCTATGATCTTTGTTTCCGTTTCCTTTGTACTACCTATCTATCCACACACGTACCTTCTGCACCACACTACCTATTCATTTGCTTTTCTTTTCTCACTGCATTCCGTCGACGCCATACGGCTCTTCGTCGTTCGTACAACCAAGACTCCGAGTTGCTCGTTCATTTATTATCGCATTGTGCTGTTTGCCTTCCCTTCTACCCCCCTCCCTTCCCTTCCACTAACTACACTACTTCCCTTCCCTTCCCTTCTTTCCCTTCCTTCTCCCTTCTCCCCTCTTTCATTTCATTTTCGTTTCCTTTCCCCCGAACGAATCTTGAATACCAAACACTGACTTTTCCTTTCCCTCCCACTCCTACCCCTAGGCAAACACACACCCCGACACACACGACCACGGTCGGCGCGCCTCGTCCGGCAGCGCATACGCCCCGCATGCGCGGGGGTACAGCAGCACGACGGCGGTCAACGCCGCGGGGTATGTCTTTCCCTTCTCTCACATCCAAGTCCACCGTGCTCACTCACGCTCATGTACGTCTCCACAGCCCCCCCCTCCCGCCCGGGCCCGCCTCGCCCTCGCGGCGCAGCATCCTCGCGGAGAGCTGCGCGCTCTACGCGCAGAACGGCCCCACCGTCGCGCTGCTGCTCCCACACGCAGGGATCGCAGCCGCGGTGCTTATTGGGTTTTGGGCAAAGGTGAGGGGTTTCTTCTCCCCGCCTTCTCACCTCCCTCCCTCTACACCACCAAAACTAACGCTCCCCCCCTTTTAGGCTGGGAACGCAAATGCAAATGGACTCGCGAGCACAAGCGCGCGGGACGCAACGTTCTTCCGCGCGGACGGCGCGCTGACGGGCTACGCGCGCGGCGTGCTGCTCGCGAACGCGGCGTGGGCGGTGTGGCGGGGCGTGGTGTGTTTAGGGGCGTGGTGAGCTGGTTTCTGTTTGTCTGCCAAGCCATTCGACGTTCCCTCCCTCTTTTCCCTTCTTCCTCATTCGTCCGTTCGCTAACGCACCTCCCCAGGCTCGGCCTCCTGCTGCTCTCCGGCGCGCCCTGCAGCGGCATCTGCGGCCCGCGCCACCGCTGGGAGGAAGAGGCACATGAGAAGAGCACGGCAGCGTACGCGGACAACCTCTCCGCGGACGAGCCCCTCCTGTGGCGGTGGCGTGAGGAGACCGCCACGCGCGTGCGCGGCGCGTGGGAGTTTTGCTTGTCAGGGCACCCCAGCGCGCATGTGGCGCATGCCAAGCGCGAGGTGCATTCGCTGTCCCCCACTTGGTGGTGATCGAGCTGATGTGCGGTGTAGACGACGGACGCCGAGGCGGACATGAGCGAGCTGTTGGCGGGGACGACGCCGGCGCCGACGCCGGGCTTTGAGGGGATGGAGCAGGTGATGGCGGCGATTGGGTTCCCGAGCGCGCCGCCGCCTGCGCGGCGCGGGGTGCTTTCGGGCGAGCTGTTTGAGGAGCCGGAGGAGGGGGTCAAGGTTAGTTTCTGTTCGTTATCTCAGTGAGATGATGATGGGGGCTGACACACGGATGGCAGGTTGTGAGACAGGAACAGCGCGAAAAGGAAAAGGCGCTGCCGGGCCGGGCGGGGTACCTGTTCGCGGGCCCGGGGGCGCAGATGTCGAGCCGGGACCGGGTGATGGTGCCGTTCCTGCCGTCGCCTGGGCCGCCGGAGGCGCAGGGCGATACGAGTGGGAGTCTGGAGGAGGCGGAGGATGAGGAAGAAGATGAAGACGACGAGGACCTCGAGGAAGACGAAGAGGAGGAGGAGGAGGAGGAGGAGGAGGAGGAGGAGGAGGAGGAAGAGGAGGAAGAGGAAGAGGAAGGGCTCCCTGGCAGCGAGGTGCCGTCCTCTGAGCGCGTGTCGGGCTCGATGTCGAGCCTTGGGAAGCCCGTCACGTCGCGCTACCCCTTCCAGTTCCGCCGCCCTGCACGGGGCGCGAGCGCGTCTTCGCACGCCACGCACTCGACCAACGCCAACACGCGCTCCACCAACACCCGGGGCTCGACCAACACGTGCGGCTCGACCGGCGCGCACTCACGGCTGTCGCAGAGCACCGGCAACGTCGAGTCGAGCAGCTCAGGGCAGAGCCCGAGCTCAGCGCGGACTGCGAGCTCTCTCGCGGACAGCCCTGCGCATAGTGCAACCGGGAATGGAAATGGAAATGGGAGGCATCATAGCGCGGGGGCAGGGATCACGATACCGCCGCCACCGAGGCACCCGCAGCAGGGCCGCGGGCGCAGTCACGCAGGGACGGTGCCCGTGCCCGCTGGGTCGGTGTCCGCGTCGTCCCTGTCCATCCCGCTGCCCGTGGACTTCCCGCGCGCCGCCGTGGGGGAGCGCATGGACAGCGGCGTGACGAGTGCGTTTGGGGCGGGGCCGCAGCCGGGGGCGCCGCTGGCCGAGCACGAGCTACTGCCGCAGGGGCACGGGGAGGAGGCCGCGCTCGAGTCGGAGGGGTCGCATGAGCACGCGGGCGAGCGCGAGGGACCGCGTGGGGCTGCTCTCCCCGCGGGCGAGCAATGTGAGCCTGCGCGCGCATCGGCGCGGGTACTCGCATTCGCGGTCCAACTCGCGGTCCAACTCCCACTCGGGGGGTGGGAGCGGACACCACTCGAAGACGCAATCGAGCCATTCGGGGTCGTCGCACTCGCGCTCGCGCGCGGGGAGCGTGGGCGGCGTGCGGTCGCGCGCAGTCGCTGCTGCAGGCGGTGGCGAGCAAATCAATTCATATTTGTGTGCAGCAGGGCTCTTACGAGCGTCTTGCAAAGGAATGATCTCATGTGTGAGCAGATTCTGATAACTTATTTAGATGGGGGTTGATATATTTATGAATGTCCCGTCTAATTTGTGAATGCACAAATATTTATGCAAGTCGCACAGAGATTTGTGCGAGTCCCATGGATATTTGTGTGTCAGAACATCATATATGTGAGCAGGACGTCAGACGCTGTGGCGGCCAATGAGCGGGCATGAACACCCACTGTTCTACGAGGCACTCTGGGATGCCGCCGCATGGCTGCATCGCGTCGGACGTTGCTCGGGCTTCTTGGGCTTCGCCAAGCGCCCAGACCCCACAGGTTTCATCCCATGCCCCAGGATACAGCCCGCCCGAGCCACGAAAGCAAGAATTACGAGTACTTAAGACACAAGCCCCGAGTAGACGACCACAATTCAAACAATATCAAGGATAGATCTCTTCGACGTGCCTGCCGCCTGCTGTTTCTCCACTCCGCAGAGCCAGTTGAAATGGAGAAAATAGGTCGCGAGTCGGGAGGACAGTCGGAGGAGGAAGAGAAAAGCTTGGCGAGTCTTTTTAGGTGGCGTCAGCACCGGCAACGCGTGTCTGTCGCCAATAATGGGATCGTCAGCATCAGCCTCGAGGCAGGATCAAGATGGGGGGAAAGAACAGGGGAAGTGGACAAAGAAGGGGGCATGAGGAAGTGGAGAAGGGCAGTAGAAAAAAGGGGGGAGGGAAGGGGGAGGGAAGGAGGATGGATGGTCTGAGCAAGACCGCGGGGATTGGCACAGAGCACAGCCCCTCTGCTTGGTCATCTCAGTCTTTTTTCTCTTCGTCCACATCGTCTCCTTCGCCACATATTGTCTCGTTGCCTCCCGCGTCCGTCTTTCGCGTCCCTTTGCGTCCCTCCCCTTGTGCAGTCGTCCCCTCTCATTTTTCCGACCTTTTTTCTCCGACCTCGTACATCACCGGAAAAACCTTCACGATGACAACAGCTGCCGACGAGACGGCAGCCCTAAAGCAGAGCATAACCGACATGTCGAAGACCCTCGCCCTTCTGACCGCCGAAATAGCGAAACGGCCGGCAACGACTGCCCTTGAGCATCTTTTCGGCGCTGCCGCAAACCCTTTGGCGCTTCCCCCTTCGTCAAACGGTACGTACCCCGTTCTCAATACCCTCACTCTGCATCCCCACCTGCTTCCCGACGTTGTGGGCCAAATCGGGAAATTCGAGTTTCCGCCTACCCATTTGGGACGGCTTCTGAAGGCCTTCTCGGCGCCTCTACAAGGGCTCCATCTTGTTGCCGGGCCCGACGGGACGGCCCTGTTTATGCCCCCAGCACCTGTGGCCGGCGCGTCGTCTCTGCTATGCGAGGTGCCGGATATTTTGGCTTTTGTGGAGGCCTAGATGATTTTCACGTCCGTTCTACAAAACACCCATCTAGAACTCCCGGTGGCCCAGGCCCTTACCGCGCACCTTGGAAATATTGTTGTCCTCTCGCGCGCTTATCCCTGGCCAACTGTTCTCGACTATCATGTCGCGTTCATGCAGGCGCGTGCCCAGGACACATGCTTCAATCCTGTGCTCTGGATGAGAAGCGAGCCGCACCTCCACACCACCCACCTCGTCGTACCCCACTTCCTCCCTGCCTCCTTGCCTTCGACGGCCGGACCATCTGCTGATCGGCTGAGGATGGCGGCTCAGGTTTGTTACATGTACAACACCTCTGCGGGATGCCCTGGCCCGCCCAATTGTTATCGCTGCCATGTCTGCAAAAACTGCGCAGGTCCTCACTCGAAGGAGATGTGTCGCCCCACGGGGGGTGCGGCACCCTCTGCCTGAAGGGCCGGTGAGGGTGCGCGAGTGCATTTGTCCGGGCTGGGACTTTTGCTGCACTCGCCCACCCTCACTGCAGTATCACTTAGTGATGCTGCTCTTCATCGGCCCTCTGTCAGTTCACCAACATCCCCGAATGTAGCTCGGTTTATTGCACCTCAGAATAGCCCCTCTGAGGCTGCACTTCAAATACCGGGCCAGCGAGGGGGAGCGTTCAGACCCTCCCCTCGCTCAGCGAGGAGGAAAGTCTTCCCACTCCCCTCTAGCATTCTTGATGTTGGTCCTAACTTGCTTTTACCCACTTTGTTAAAGCTTTTAAATCCCGATCCGGCTCCACCACCGCGTCCTAATACATTCCTTCACTTCCCCCTCACCACTCCCCACTCCCGGCCAATGCCGCTAATCAAACTTAGACATGATGTCTGGTGTTCTGCTCTCTTGACCTATCCGGACCGCTATTTTGCGGATTCTCTGGTTGCTGCTATTAAATACGGTGTCCACCTTGGCGTCGATAATGTAAATATGATCCGTTGTTCGGTCTTTCCTCCCCCTCCGCTCCCATCCACGCTCAATTTTCCCGACGCCATCAACACAGACATTGATCTTGAGGTATCCCTTGGTCGGATTATTGATGTATCAAATACGGCGGCAGCTTCTTCCGCATTCCTATCCCCTCTTGGCTCTGTACCTAAGAAGTACACTGATAAACGGTGCCGCATTCACCACTTATCCTGGCCGCGGGGTCACTCCGTCAATGATGCAATTCCTGCCGAATACGGGACTCTCATCGACGACACCGTCTCGACGGCTATTGACCGTATTCGGGCTGTTGGTCCTGGAGCATTTCTGTACAAGGCCGACTTGGAGGCCGCCTTCCGTCACATCCCTATCCATCCCGATGATTGGCATTTCATGGGGTTTGAGTGGCAGGGCCGCACTCTGCTGGACATCTTCCTCCCGTTTGGTTTGCGCACCGCTCCCTGCATATACAATCTCTTTGTGGAAGCTCACCACTGGATTCTCGCGAATCGACATACATTCCTGCGAGACCTCCAGCATTATCTCGACGACTGGCTTAATGTCACGTCGGCAGCTGAGGGTCGTGCCCATGCCAAGGCAGCGCGCACGGAGTTCAGACAAACCACGACGGAATTGGGCTTCTCACTTTCCGAGAAGAAGGAGGAAGGCCCGTGTCAGTGTCTCGAGTTCTTGGGGATTGAGCTCGACACAGCATTGATGCAGGCCCACCTCCCTCGTGAGAAGGTTGAACGGCTCATGGGAATGCTCACCAGTTGCCTGAGCCATGGATATGCATCATACCATGAGCTCGAGCAGCTTTGCGGTCACTTTGTGTTTGCACAGTGTGTTATCCCCATCGGCCGTTTCTTTATGCATCGCATTCGCGACTTCATGCGGAAGCTGTTCAAACTTCCCCACACCCTACAGCGATGTGTCCCAGGTGAAGCTAGAAAGGATTTGGAATGGTGGCGACAGTTTCCTGCCATCATTCAATGGCATATTTTCCATCGGCCCTCCGCCCCCGGAGTTCTTGGTTTACACGGATGCGAGCGGGAAGCTGGGCGTCGGCGGCTACTGGGACAATGTGTTCTTCTCAGAGCGTTGTCCCAAGAGCAAGATGGCTTTACCCATCCACTGGAAGGAGATGTGGGCGGTCTTGCGTGCAGCGCAAATTTGGCATCAGCATTGGCGGGGATACGAGGTTGTTTTCCATATCGACAATGAGGCAGTTGCTATCTGCCTCAACTCTGGGTCTATTAATCACCCCCCTACCCAGGACCTTTTTAGGTCTTTTGCTCTTCTGGCGTCGGAAGCAGGATTCACTTTTCGTTCTGTTTGGATTCCGACTGCCGAAAATGTGATCGCTGATGCTCTATCTCGTTTCCAGTGGCTGAACCTCGACCGACTCCGCCCTCACTGGGTACTCCCTCACCGGAGTGGCTCGCGGCCCACTCGCATCTCCACCCAACCGTTGCTGAGCTCTTGTGGTATGGGTTACGCGAGTCAACACGAGTCAAGTACGATGGACATGTCGCCATGTTCTGTCGCTTCGCGTGATTGCGGGGCTTCACCCGTGCAGACGGTAGTGTGCTCCCTGCCGACAGACCTGCAGTGCAGCTCTTTATTGCAACAAAGGCTGCTACAGTCCAACCCGCCACCCTCGCAAAATACCTCACCAGCCTCCAAACCATCCACACGGAGCACGGGTGGTCCCTCGACGCTCTCAACAACCCAATTCTTAAGCGCCTCGTCGCCGCTGCTGAACGTCGTTACGGGTCAAGAGCCCGTAAAACTCGCCGAGCCATTACCCGCGAGATTCTCACTGATATCCTCGCACAGCTCCCCGACGATCATGACGGCAGGATGCTCGCCGCTGCGTTCACGCTCGCATGGGCCGCTTTTATGCGCTGCGGCGAGTTTACCGTCACTGATGGCGCCGAGTTTGACCCCTCCGTCAATCTCACGGAGGCTTGTATCTCCAACGTCACTGACCAGTCCTTGCTTTGCGACATCCAAGCCAGTAAAACCAACGTCGGGCGGTGTGGCGCTCGCGTCCTCTGTGGCGCGGCCCCTGGAACTCCAACTTGTGCCGTCACGCGTCACCGAGCCTATCGCGAGATCCACCCTTCCACTTCCCCCTTTGCTCCCCTCTTTGTCACCTCCACCGGTGCTCCACTCACGCGCTCCTTCGCCCTCTGGGCTCTCGACGAGTGCCTTCAGAAGGCTGGGTACAACTCCACCGAATTCTCTGGGCACAGTTTCTGCCGCAGCGCCGCTTTTGCTGCTGCAGAGGCTGGTTACTCCCCGGAGCAAATCAAGCTCCTTGGGCGGTGGAAGTTGGACGCGTGGAAGCTGTACGTCGACCAGTCCCTCTCCATCCTCCGCGACCTTTCCGCGGCTCTTCACCGAGTCGTGCCACCCACTTGTTCCCGTCCCATCTCAACCCCACCTACCCGAATTATCATCCGCATCCCCGCTCCCGCTGCCTCGCACCCGACCATTGTCGCCGCCACTTCATCTCCACAACGCGTTCCCCGTACACCCCCCGCTTCCTCTCCGAGCTCTCGTCCGGCGGCAGGTAACTTGGGACCATCCACGCCATGGCCTTCTTCCTCGGCCCACGTCCCTACCTCTCGCATCCCCCAGTCTCTACTCTTGCCGTCCATGGGACCCCCTGCCGTACCTGCTGAACGTGTCGCGGTGCCTCGCAAGCGCTGTGTCGCTCCCACCGCACAGCCTTGTTCCGTTGCTCCCACTCAGGCCGGGAGCGCCGCTGCTGAGCGCGCCACTGAGCAAGGGTGGCGCTAGGACCTCCCCTCGTCTTCCTGGAGTGCCTTCGGCGCCCTCCCGAGATTCTCCCCCACCTCCGGCTGGTCGCTCGTGAGGCCTTTGGTTTGGGGCTGCCGAGGCCCTCCCTTTTGTAGAGGCATGGCGGGCTCAGTTCGGAGCCATTTTCCCCACACCTATCTACTTGTTATGGCACAAAGTGATGGACGGTCACGCGTGACAACCAAGTGATTGTCTTCTTTCTTCGACAATATCTCAGTAACTATGGCACGACTACCCTCAAAATTTTGTGTGGCCACCCTTTGCCTTCCGTACTGCCTCTACCCGCTCGACCATCTTTGACGTGTGCTTGTTTATATCAGCAATGTCAAGCTTCTCCCATTCCTTCATCACCACCTTCTTGAGGCTCTCGAACATCGTTGGGACTGGCCAGTGCTCGCGGATGTGCTTCTTGAGCTCGTGCCAGACAGGCTCTATCGGACTGAGATCAGGGGAGCTGGCTGGATGAGGGAATAGGGGAATTTTCCGGGCGGAAAACCATCGGTGCGTGCTCTTGGCCTTATGGCATGATGCACCGTCTTGCTGAAAGCGAATTCCGGGTCGTTTTGCCCGGAAATCACGTATAGTGTCCTCCAGCACCCCTTCAAGGACCTGCTCCCTGTACCGTTCTGCCGTCATTCCACCTCCCTTGCTGCCAGGGTACTCCAAAATAACAAGTGGTCCCTTCCACCCATGGGTGATACATCCCCACACCATGACCCGGACGTTGGACTGTTTGAATGTCAGAATGACACAGTCATCGTTGTATTCCTCGTCTGCAGTGCGTGTCACGTAGATCCGGCCGGTTTTGTCGTCCAAATGCACATAGGACTCATCGGACCAGATCACATCCATCCAATCCTCTTCATCCATGTTCCTCATCTCGCGTGCCCATGCAAGCCTTGCTCTCTTTTGGGCTTTCTTGAGGAAGGGGACCTTCCTCGCAACCCGCCTGTGGTACCCGTATCCATCTAGCACCTTCGCAACCGACTTCCTGCTGATTGGCGGCTCGATGTCATTACCAATGTCGGCAAGTGGCTTCCGCCGGTCTCCCAACGCCTTTCTATGGACTACATGCTCCATCCGGGGGGTGATAGTCTTGGGTCTGCCACTACGAGGTCGATTTTCGACTGACCCCGTGTCTCGGTATTTCTTCCAAATTTTTTGTGCTGTCTCGTACCGTATGCCAAAGGTGGCCGCATGTTTTTTGATGTTTTCTTCTGCAATCATGGCCCCAATAAATTGGTTTTTTGTCTCTGAATCATGATAGCGATATTCTCGATCGGGTGGCATGAGAAAACGAGCAGAAACGGTGTGGTGGTTGGGTGTAATTGAGCTATGACGTGTGCGAGGTTGGTTTGGTCACGTGTGACCGTCCATCACTTTGTGCCATAACGAGTATAATACATAATCTACTACTGGAAAAACGCGACCGAGACCAATCCTGGATGGTCTGAGCAAGACCGCGGGGATTGGCACAGAGCACAGCCCCTCTGCTTGGTCATCTCAGTCTTTTTTCTCTGTCCACATTGTCTCCTTCGCCACATATTGTCTTGTTGCCTCCCACGTCCGTCTTTCGCGTCCCTTTGTGTCCCTCCCCTTGTGCATCGTCCCCTCTCATTTTTCCGACCCCCACCCACCATCCCTAGTCTGCCATTGTCCTTTTTTAGCGTGCTCATGTAGTCTTTTTAGCTACATGGGGGGCTGCCGAGGCCCTCCCTTTTGTAGGGGCATTGCGGGCTCAGTTCGGAGCCATTTTCCCCACACCTATCTATAATACACAAGATATGCCGTCGCTACGCTCTGGCAGCCGATATGTGAAATCCTTCAATCTTTGTGCAGAAATTGTGCCTTCAAATCTGCGTGTTTCGTCATACCCTACATAGTGATGTGCCGGGTCGGGTTTCAAGTCTGGTCGGGCTCAGATTTTTTGGGACCTGCGACCCGGGCTTGGTGTACCTATCAACTGAGATTTTGGCAGCTCAGGTTCGGATTTCGCTCAAGTGCAATCATCAGCCTAGTGAAGCAGGATGTATGGCGGAACATAAACAAATATTGATTTACTATGGGCCGTTCAGCAAACCCTTACTACCCGCCCCACACCTCCCGCCTTCCTCACAACCGTTACCATGCCCGTGACGCCGGCCCCGACGAACACATGCCCCAGCATGCCCAGCGTGCGCTGGTGGAGCCGGAGCAGCGGCAGCACGTACTTGACAATTACCTTGGCGCCGACTTTTGAGGCGCCGGCGGTGCGCAAACCGAAGGCCTACAGCACTTCCAGAGGCCGCACGGCGCCAGCGATGGAGAGGAGCTCGAGCGCGATTTTGAAGCCTTGCGGGGAGAGAGGGCGCACCCACATGAACTGCGGGGGAAGAAATTCACGTGTTCATCGTCATCGAGGAGGAGAAGGAAGTGAATACACCCACCGCGTCCTTTCGCACGGCGCAGAACCCAACACGGGATTGCTCGCGGTTGTTAGCGGGCGCGCGAGGATGCGTGTGGCCCAGCTGATCAAGCGGCGGTACACCGGCCAGCTCGCGTCCATCGCGACATAGCGCGTCCCCAGTGCCATCAGCGCCGACGTCGACTCATCCGGATCCCCGTCCAGCGCGACGCGCAGGGATCGCAGACGGTGAGTGCTGTAAGTCCGCGTCCATGACGATCGAAGCCGCAGATGACCGCCAAGCTGAGGCCAGTCTCGCACGAGTGAGTGGCGTCGCAGTTGTAATAAATCGAGCCGCCAAACGGGTAGTTCCTTTGGAGGTAATTTGTCGTCGGTTTTCAATTCCGCGGATCCCTACTCCTTGCGTCAGTAAAATGTTGGTGAAGATAGAAGAGATGCATGTACGGTACACTTACGGGATGGCGGCGACGCACCCAGAGACAGTTCTGTGTGCGAGTTGAAACAAATCAGATAACTCAAAAGAAACCGTACCTGAAGGACCCTATGCGATCTAAACGGATGCGGAGCATGCTATGAAGAGTCACCAGTATAATATGCGCGTCGCATGAAGAGTATTGCACGCTGTAGCGATCGAGTTCGAGGTGTTGATGATTGATGAGAATGATGCCCGGTATTGAAAGCGCTGCAGACTTGAGAGGTTTGACTCGGACTTGCGACTGAACGTTGCGTTGCAGAGTCGTTAACTTGATGCGTCCGGGTCTTGCTGAGGGCTCGATTAGATGGCTTGCGCTGTGACGACACAGGAAACGCCTGCTGCGGCTTTGTCTTGCGAAGGGCTTGATCAGCTGATTGTTAGAGAACTGTCTTGACTCTTGGGTTGATGCCATAGGTCTTGCGGAGGGCTAGTACTACGTAGGGCACCGTATTGAAGGACATAAGGACGCTCCTGGGAGGTGAGATGATGATGGGGGAAGGGAAGAAGCAGCGTCAGACAGGTCACCCTTTTTGCGCGGCCCTTGAGCGCTCTGTTGGAATTCCGAGTCCATCGCTCGCTATCTCCGATGCCGTTGTTACGCCGTTGACTGGTGTATTAAGGCAACAGGTACTGTACCTTTCCCTATTCATTTACCTTATTCTATGTTGTTCTCTCTCCCTTTGGTAAAATACTCCCCAGTTAGTTTAATTCACCTATCTTTAGTTTAAGTAGTTCCTGGCGGATTGTAGTATAACTACTGTGTAGTTTGCGAATGAATCCCCTGCGCGTTTGCGAGGGTCAACTGCTATCTCCCGAGTCAAGGCCGCGGTTACCTTGATTTTAACACAAACGCGCAGCATACCCTACTTGCTTTGTTCTTGCTCGCTCGCTGCCATTCCTTGGATCTTTGTCGACGATCATTGGTCTCTGGTCTTACTCCGATTTCCCCCCTTTTGTGTCCTCTTGAGCGGAGGCGCATTCCCCCCCTGTTTGCTTCTTGAGCGGAAGCAGATCCCCCTTGCCTCTTGAGCGGAGGCAGAGAAAGAAGAACTCGCCGACGGCCCGACTGATCGAGAACGACCCGACGCACAAAGAAGAACTCGCTGACGACCCGACTGTGCGAGAACGGTCCGACGCACAAGAAGAACCGCTGACAGCCGACGACGTAACTGGCTTGACGCACGAGAACCGCCGACGACCGACGACGTAACTGGTCCGACGCACCGAAGAGATGAAGAAGGAGAGGGACAAGCTGGGTGCAAAGAGAGACGCGGGGAAGATGGCGGAGGCGCATGCAGAAGTTGATTTTGCGTGTGGAGGATGGACGGCTCGCGCATATGACGGCGCGCGACCGGATGGAGGTTTGGGAGGATTTCTTTCTCTGGCCGTGGAGGAAGGAACCCACAGGTCAAACGGACGACACCACTCGAAACGACGATTGCCCATTTTCGATTCGCCGCAGTTTTTGGCGCGGATCTGGAGGACTTGTTTCAGTCTGGCGCATCTTCGTGTAAGCCGTCTTTGAGACGCATCTCTATTTGGAATTTGCCCAAGGTTCACGCGCCCGTTGGGATTTGAACGTATGTCGGCCGATGAACATTGGAGTTTTTGGGTCGGAGGTATCCGAATTGCCGCTGGGCGGATTGGTTGGAAGATGTTGTTTTTTGAGCGGCCGTTATACAGCCGTGCTGACGGTTGCGGGATTGAGACGATGGTGAAGGTTGGGTGGAGGTGATGTTGGGATTGGTCCCCGACTCCGATGTGTTCAATTCGGAGGTGCTGCGAACTTGCGGGGGTGCACAACTTGGTGCGCAATGCAAAGTTTGCGGGGGTGATAGCTCGCTAGCGGACTCGCGGGGGTGTGTTGGAATTCCGAGTCCATCGCTCGCTATCTCCGATGCCGTTGTTACGCCGTTGACTGGTGTATTAAGGCAACAGGTACTGTACCTTTCCCTATTCATTTACCTTATTCTATGTTGTTCTCTCTCCCTTTGGTAAAATACTCCCCAGTTAGTTTAATTCACCTATCTTTAGTTTAAGTAGTTCCTGGCGGATTGTAGTATAACTACTGTGTAGTTTGCGAATGAATCCCCTGCGCGTTTGCGAGGGTCAACTGCTATCTCCCGAGTCAAGGCCGCGGTTACCTTGATTTTAACACGCTCCACTCAAGTGCATGTGGTCTATTCAAAATAGAAATCCCGTCACAGCACACAGCCCATCGAAGGCGCCCCGGAAGTTTACCCGTGATGTCCGAGCGACGCCGAAAAAAACGTATTGTGAGGATCGAGGCCTTGAGGAACCGGTGGAACGGGATGGAGTCGATGAGTGGACGGTAAAAAAAGGCGCAAATTAGGAAGGCGACTTGAGTTGCAATCTGACTCGGATTCGGAGACAGCCTTAACCCGTTTATAATACGAGTAACGGGTCTTGAGCGCTCCGGGAATCCTTTTCATGCCGCTTGATCGGTGACGTTCAAATAGTGTCAGCTGGCACCTAGAAAATTCTTTGGGGCATAAACGGGATTTGCGCGGCGTGGGGAATGAGAAAAGGATAAATTACACGGGAATTAGCGAGCGTGCTTGTGGCGTGGATCGGCGCAAACATGATTCGATCCATCTCCTTAATGCTTTTGAGTGGAGCTAGAGGGTCTGATCGGGCACTTGAAATTCCTAAGCGCCCGAGCGTCTAAGCTAATTGCAGATCCACGGGGTCAGCTGAGATAGTTAATGGGGTAATTTCGGCAGGCCAAACAGGTGCACTCTGATTCGAGGCATCTGCTTAATATATGAGGTATAATCTACTACTGGAAAAACGCGACCGAGACCAATCCGGGAAAGGAAAGGAAGAGGAAAAGCAGATAACAAAAGACGCACGTACCAACAGGTCCTGATAGCCGTACTTGCGACATTGCGGAGTCGAAGAACTGAGGAAGACGGACCTCGAGCATTTACTCCCCATCGCCTCGCCGATGCAGAACACGTGGAGGATGTCCCATAGGACGCAGGACCTGCGAGGAGGAGATAAGCCAGCGGCGCGAAAAGAGCAATATGAAGGAATGGAGATGTCAGAAAGCAGACGTACTCACGCCCTAAGGAGCGCGCATGCTAGACCGCAGGATACTCCAGGCGGTCGACGGTCGATGCCACAACCTCCAGTCGTGCCGATCAGATTCGGAAGGGGCGTCGGGAGTCAAGGGGCGTGGGCCGAAGTACAACATTGAACGTCCACCAAGCGTCGAGTTGGGAGACGACGGCGAGGGACGAGGGTTGTAGGTGGAGCGACCGACGTACGGTGCGGAGAGTGGAGGCATGCTGGAAGTCGAGGCGGGAGCAGAGCGTCGAACCCGTGCGTTTAGTCGATAGCTGAGGCTCCAGCGGAGTTGAGAACTGGGCGGGTGGACGGAGTGTTGAGCTGACGTGTAGTGGAATCGGAATAGCCTGGCAGAATCGCGGTGAAAAGAACAAAAAGGAACACGAAGGGAGAAAGAATGTCAGCACGCACAGCAAGAAGTCGAGAGCGAAAGCGCGACTCACCCCGCTTCATCCTCAGCAGCCTCCCCAAGGCAGCGTACGCCGTGCGCGCGTGCACCGTGGAGGCCGTCTCTGCTTCTAGGATGTCGTGATCTTTGTGCATTCTCACTCGAAGACGCTCGCGTAGCATCTATCGCATTGTGCATAGTTCATTGGCCGCCTATGGGGAGCGGTCAGGCGGCCGACAGAGAGCAAAGTGTGGGCTGCAAACGATTTGAGACGATGGCTAGCGATGGGGCGACAGCGCCGATGAGAATGAATAGGCCATCGAGTTGTAAACCATTGGGACAACCCTTTATCGTCACGGTCGAGGAGTGGCGCCAGGTGTCTGAACGGATGGCGCACAACGTCACGGACCTAGCCCTAGATCATTGTCGGAAATTAAGACAGCATTATTAACGGCACGGCCGCCGATCCGCTTGTAAAGGCACCTCCTCGTCTCAGAGCTTAGACTTGACCGATCTCCATGTCCAACGACAAGAGTACTTCAGTTCATTGTCTACATTCTCCGATTTTTTTTTTCCTTCTTGACTTTGAATGGGAGAATCTTCGCTGTCAGCGCGAAATCAAAGTTGGCCGTCATTGCAGAAGCGCTGCCCCCATGTAAGTACTGCACCCGAATGATACAGCGACCATGCAACACCCTCAAGCTCTCACTCCTGAAACTGTGGCTGCTATCCTCCGGCTCAGCGACACAGTGCGGAAAATCCAACTGATCTGCATGTCGAACAGGACTACTGCAGTTCATTCGGGAGCAACATGGAAGCCTCACTGTCAGCTGGCTGTCGTCGCAGAAGCGCCACATCATTTTAAGTTCGACCTACACTAAGTACAGCCCGCGAATAATGTGGTCAACCGCTTCCTCAGATCTGCCCTTACAGCCTTCTGTCCAATTTAAAGCACAACATGTCCCATGCATGTTTCTCCGACACTTCCTCTTAACCACGCCTGTGCTCCAATATGTTCTTCGTGCTACCACCTCCAAGTCTACTGCAGCAATATATCCTTTTTGGTCAGTTCTGTCTCCCATGTGACCTTTGGCACCGGCTTTTATACTTCGACAGGGTGGCCATGGATTCCAGCAGACACCACACAATAATCCTTGGTGCGAATCACATCAGTTGTCATTTGTGTCTAACACCTCTGCAGGGGGTATTGGAGGGTCAGGTGGACAAGGCCTCAGGGGTGGTATCAGGGGTGCTGGTGGCAATGGCGAGGGCCCTCAGTTCAATTTGACTGGCACCAAAATTCAGAATGTCACAGTCTATGGTGGTAAATCACTGCAATATACTGTCAAAAGCTGTTCCTGATAGTACACATGAGATCTTTGTGCCAACCCAGAAGCTAAGAACCAATCATTGCATGCTATGAGGCAGAATCACCCCAAAATTTGTCCTCTGCCAGTGTCCTCATTCAAAGGACGAAAAGATATTCTTCAGGAGATGCACCAACACTTTGACTGTGATCAAGGATCTCGGCACATTTTTGTCTTGCATGGCCTCGGGGGTGCTGGGAAAAGTCAGCTTTCATTCAAGTTTTTGCAAGACTCCCAAACCCACCATCGGTATGAATAAATCTCATAAAATTTGCAAATGTGTCACACCTAATTTCTAGCTTCTCTGAAATATTCTATATTGATGCCACAAATGAACAGACAATTGAAACAGATCTGAGGACTGTTGCCCCTGCAGTGGTTGGTGAATCAGCTGAAGCGAGTCTGCACTGGCTTGCAGGAAAAAAAGAAGAGTGGATTCTCTTCTTTGATAATGCTGATGATGTCCTGTTGGACATTTCAAAATTCTTCCCTCGCTGTACCTTTGGCAACATTTTGATCACAACTCGCAACCAAGAACTTTGCATTCATGCTAGTGCAGGCTCAAGGGTGTCAGATATGGAACTTGAAGATGCAAAAGACTTGCTCTTGCAGTTGGCGTACCAAGGCAGTGATGAGCAAGAGAAACTCAGCAGTGATAAGCAACAGAAACTGGCAGTAGCTATTGTCAAGGTTTGTTCTTTCAGGTTTTCTTTGATAATACAATTCAAACTGAAGCATAATACAGGAACTCCATTGCTTTGCTTTGGCTGTCTCCCAGGCAGGTGGTTATATTCATGCCCGTGGCAAACTCAGTGGATATCTGAAGCTCTATCAGAGCCATCGTGACCAGCTGCTGCAACATGCAGAGATTCAAGGACAGAGTCAATACGGTCTAGCTGTATATGCAACATGGAATTTAAGCTACAAGCGGCTTAGCTCACCTGGGAGAACCATGTTGCAGATTTGCTCCAGTCTAAATCACGAAGCCATCTTGGAAGAAATGTTTGAAAGAGCAGCAATGTCTCAGCATGAGCTTGATGATTCTGAGCTGCAGAGGGTGGTGATCCGGTTTTTGACTGAGCTAGGAAAGCAGGATGGGAACTGGAATTCTTTGGTCTTCCATCAAGTGATGGGGGAACTTGAATCATATTCCCTCATTGAACGGGATAGACAAAATGACTCATATCGCATTCATCCCCTGGTACAGCACTGGAGTGGCACCACCATAGAAACAAACAGACATTGCATGCAGAAATGTGTGCTTGCTATGATTGGCTTGTCCATTTCTTGGAGTTTTGAGTATGAGGACTACAAATATCGACGCAAACTTTTACAGCATATTACCAGAAGCATAGACTCACTAAACAGGGAAGAAATCTGTGATTTTGTTGCAACTCATATTCAAATTGTATATGATGAAGGGGGCTGGTGGAAGGATGCAGAGGCACTCCAGGTGGTGGTGTTGGAGATGAGGAAGCGTGTGCTGGGAGAGGAGCATCCAGAAACCTTGACAAGCATGAGCGATCTCACAGTCATATATCAGAAACAGGGCCGCTGGAAGGATGCAGAGGCACTCCAGGTGGTGGTGATGGAGATGAGCAAGTGTGTGCTGGGAGAGGAGCATCCATACACCTTGACAAGCATGGGCAATCTCGGGGCCACATATTATGAACAGGGCCACTGGAAAGATGCCGAGGCACTTGAGGTGGTGGTGATGGAGATGAGCAAATGTGTGCTGGGAGAGGAGCATCCAGACACCTTGACAAGCATGAGAAATCTTGTGTCCACATATTGTAACCAGGGCCCCTCAAAGGATGCAGAGGTGCTCCAGGTGGCGGTGCTCAAGAAGAGGAAGCATGTGCTGGGAGAGGAGCATCCAGACACCTTGTGGAGCATGGCCAGTCTTGCAGTCACATATCAGAGGCAGGACCGCTGGAAGGATGCAGAGGCGCTCCAAGTGGTGGTGATGGAGATGAGGAAGCGTGTGCTGGGAGAGAAGCATCCACACACCTTGTGGAACATGGCCAGTCTTGCAGTCACATATCAGAACCAGGACCGCTGGAAGGATGCAGAGGCACTCCAGGTGGTGGTGTTGGAGATGAGGAAGCATGTGCTAGGAGAGGAGAATCCACACACCTTGACAAGCATGGCCTATCTCGCAGTCACATATCAGAACCAGGGCCGCTCAAAGGATGCAGAGGCGCTCCAGGTGGCGGTACTCAAGAAGAGGAAGCATGTGCTGGGAGAGGAGCATCTAGACACCTTGTGAAGCATGGCCAGTCTTACAGTCACATATCAGAAACAGAACTGCTGGAAGGATGCAGAGGCACTCCAGGTGGTGGTGTTGGAGATGAGGAAGCATGTGCTGGGAGAGGAGCATCCACATACCTTGAAAAGCATGGCCTATCTCGTAGTCACATATCAGAACCAAGGCCGCTGGAAGGATGCAGAGGCACTCCAAGTGGTGGTGATGGAAATGAGGAAGCGTGTGCTGGGAGAGGAGCATCCACATACCTTGTGGAGCATGGCCAATCTTGCAGTCACATATCAGAACCAGGACCGCTGGAAGGATGCAGAGGCACTCCAGGTGGTAGTGTCAGGGGAACCCCCGCTCTTCCGGCCTTTCCAGCTATCTCTCCGGCTATCCCTCCGGTTTCCGCTCCAGCCTCCGCTCCGACTAATGCCCCCGACTTTCCGCCCGCCCGTTCTCGTTGGCACAACGAGGCCCGTGATCATTGTAGATACCTCCGGAGACGTGCTACTGGGTAGTTACTGATTCGTATATAAGGTTTCGCCTAGCGTGGGAATCCTCATCCTTTCTTCTCTTCGGATTCCCCCGCTAGGTGCGTAGTATTCCCGCTCCTGTATTTAGTACCCATATTTATACTTCGGATTCCCCCACTAATTTCTGCGCTCCGCGCTGTGAGGTCTCCGAGCGTGCTACGCATCGCTCATCGCCTCATGGCCCCTGCGAACCATCTGCACGAGTAATGGGACGAGCTCGGACGTACGCGACGGATCTTCCTAAATGGGATTCTACGTTACCGGAAGCAGCTTCCGAACGAGACCACTGCTCTCCCCACATCCGCATCGTCTCCCCCGCCGTTCTGGGCTCGCTCCTGCACATCGTTACACGGATACGACCCGTACGCCACGACCCACAAGTTCTTGACGCCTACGACGTGACCTTCTGCATCCAACGAACCGGTGCTCCTCGTACCGAGCGCTGCGCTCGTCGCTGCTCGGCGTCCACCGACAGGATACGACCGGTCCCCTGGCGCGTGGACGACGCCCCTCGTTTCCGTTGTCGGACGCTCTCCCACACCGGACGGACCCACCGCGTGGCTGACGCTGACCCATCGGACGAGGCAGACGATATCCCGACACAGCCCTTCCCCCACTTCACACGACGCATTGACTAGCCAAGAGGAGACCATCCGTCTCTCCCCCTTCCTGAGCACTCGAGCACCCACCGATGCAATGACCAGCCGTGCCTGGAGCTCCGGACGTATTCCGAGGTCGTTTGGCCTCGCCGCGCCTCGCGCGCACCCAGAGACGATTGGTCTCCTCAGCAGAGGCGTCCATCCTCCTGCCGTATATGCACCCCGAAACGCCTCATGACGTCCCCTGCCCCTGGAAACACCTGCGACCCGCATGGCACCTCTGGAAACGTGGGAAGTCATCGAGGAGGTATAAAAGGGAGCGCATTTAGTAGGAGTAGTCAGTACCTTTCGGGCCGGCAGAAGTAGCTTTCGGGGCGTTTTCCTCACTTTCTGTACCGTTCTCAGCTCAATCTAAGGGGTACTCCCAGCCTTCCCGACTTTGTACCTCTCGTGCACCCTCCTCCTCGCCCACTGCCGGAGGCAGGCCACACATCTTGCATTTGCTCGTTCATCGGTGTCTCACCTCTCACACCTCCATCAGCAGGGTCGTCCCTCACCGGACCCGGTGTCACCATCCCAGGCTTCCTCGATTAGGATCACCGTTCTCGCGAGCCTCGCTCTGTAGAAAACAGGCCCGGAGAGAAGCCATCACATATAAATCGCCGTCCATAGCCAATGAGACCAACCGTCTCGCCGTCGACCGAACAACGTCGGTGTCATCGTCTGTGCGACACACATCACATCTCCAGCGCTGGTTCTAAGGGGAAGAGCGCACGAAGGAAAGCAGGCAGGGCAACACATTTAGGGTTCCAGTACTCTCGTACGGGGAGCCAGGTTTAGGCATTCACACCTTCTTTACCGTTTTCACTAACAACAGGTCCTCCGCACACATCCACACCCAGGAGACGAACGGTCTCCACGATCCCTGTTCACACACACACACACACACCTATCACTCATACAAGGCCGATTCGCGCACCGACCTTCCGCTCTATCATTCGACTATATCTTCCCCTCTAGAGGATGAACGTAGTCGAATTCGAATCATATATCTTTCGATACCGACACCGCGGTCCTTATCACAGCGCCGAGCTTAAGGTTGCCCTTACAGCAGAAGAAAGGATCTAAGGGATCAACCGGTCAAGATTGGGAAGTTTGGTGCGGGTATGGATTCGGACCACTACTCCAGCTCCATCCTCCCCCACTTCAAATCTCGACCCCCTCCTCCGTTCTGATGGACCAGCTACCCCCTCCACACTCCGCGCAACCCGTGATCCCGAGTGTTCACACTCCGGATCTGGCTTCCGGAATTGCGGATCGGCTCGCCGCTGTCGAAGGCTCCCTCGATGCCATCAAAGATGCGCTCCGGCAGCTACTGCCGGGCAACCAAAATCCGCCACCTGCCCCCGCCCCTGCCGCTCCGGCTCCGGCGCCGGGTCCAGACTTCTCGGCCCCCCACCCAGCACCCAAAACGGTCCTCCGACCAAATCCTCCGGCCGTTTTTGACGGCGACCGGACGCAAGGACAGATGTTCCTTTACTCTGTCCTCACCTATTACCGGCTGGTTCCGGAAGCTTTCATGGCGGACAGGTTCGTCTCACAGGAAAAACTCGTCCGGTTCGCCATGTCCTTCATGTCGAAGGACGCGGCTGCCCGATGGGCGGAACGGCGTGCGTCCGCCGTACTGTTCCCGTTCCCCACCTGGACCCAGTTCGAGGCCGAGTTCCGGCTCCGGTTCGTCGAGGAGAATGAGCAGGACCAAGCCCTCACCAAGCTTGAGTCCCACTCGTACTTCCAGGGCTCCCGCGACATCTACCAGTACACGGACGACTTCGAGGAACTGGCCGTAACGGCCGGTTACTCGGACGCTCTCGTCCGGGTCACCAAGTACCGCTCCGGCCTCGACCTGCGGATCAACGTCGCGATTACAATGTCCGGAACCGTGCCCGACCCTCACCGACTACGACGGATGGCGCTTACGCGCCTTCCGGCAGTACAAGGTGTTTGGCCGCGCCCGAACCGGTGAAACGGCATAACATAAATACGCGGCATCTAGGGCTAATTTTGCGATTTCCTATGACCAGTATTTATACAACGGGAACCAACTAGCACTTCTGTTGTTACTAGCGAACCAGCTAGTACGCAGACCACTTGTTAGGTGATATAAAGGAGAGTCAGAGCGAGCCCTAACTGCTGACTGTAGCGCGAGGCTGCACTAGTGTGACGCGCTAGCTGCTAGCTGAGTGTACAAACAACCAGGGACTAAACCACTGCCTATACATTCATGAGACATGACCTAGGAGACTCTAGTAGTCCAGAGATGACTTGGGGCGGAGCTAGCGAGGGTCTAGCAGACGGATATCTACGATGGAAGTACAGCTAGGGGACTACGCCTTGAGCTAGGAAGCTCAGCACGGTAACCGGTGGTACTATCTAATCTCTAGATAAGCGACTAGACGGCGTTAGGCGGAATAAACCGACTAGCGACCAGCTAGGGCTTTGACAAAGACATACCACGACATACAAGATGAGGCAACACGAGGCTAGTGCCCGATCTGGGCAGCTAGGGCGAAGAGGAATGGCAAGCAGGCTATTGGAACGGAGCTAGGGAAGATCGTACAGCCTGTACCGATGACCGGAGGGTGGATCGATGTTCTGACCAACGAGCTATGACCATTTGATGTCGGTCGCAACACTGCGTCGCTTAGATGTAATAGATTGACGCTCTGACGGAGTAGAGATGACCTAGATCACCGGCTACGTCGCCGGTTGGTCCGGAAGGGGTACTCGGCATAGACGGAGGGCTGAGGATCCATTGATATACCCACGGTTGAACACTAGCCGGTCAGCGAGGCTGACCTGGCATATACCAAACCAGTCCCAAAACCAAACGGCAGTCGTCTCATTGGCTGACCGTATTTCTTATCATCTAATATCACCTTAGTATGGCGGTGTGATGTATCACCGACTGCTAACTGGCGGTTTTGCCATGATACATGGAAACCGGTAGTGTAGCGGTGGTTTTGATATATCACTGCAGCAAGCATTTAGCATTTATTTAAATGCTGATCTCCGTGTTCGTCATCGAGCCGCATGACATGAGCATTTGGACGACGTCCATCAAACATTCTCGCCATCGCCATCAAATGCGATCAAATGCTGTCGACGTCGTCAGCGACAACGACGAGAATTTATCTGAAAATCATGCTCAAAAACACAGAAAAATTACTGAAGACAGGTTGGGGCTGTAAAATAGTTGGTAGGTAGAGATGACAGGTGTAGCTAAATAAGGTGTCTAACAGCCATTTTACTCAGAACAATGCCGCCTCCGTTTCTGGCTGATACCAATCTCCGATATTCTTACGCACCACACCAGGCAGTGGCCAGGCCGGGGGGGACCAAAACACCGGCTAGATGAGCGCTACCAGTGTGCGCCGGTGCCTCAGGCGGCTCATCCACACCACGCCCGGCACCACCACTTCCAGTTGCCCCTGCCGCCCACACTCGCCGCCCCCGCCGGTACGCGCTTCTCCCCTCGCTGGCTTCGCTCTCCGCGCGCACAGCCCACGCTCGCAGTGCGGTACCGCCCGGGCACCTGCACTCCGAGATTGTTCGCCCACGTCCCGCACCAGTGCCTCGGGCAGCGCATCCACACCGCACCTGGCAACACCAGGCGCTCTCCCCCTCGCTGCCTTTGCCCGCTCCCCGCGCTCGCGGTAACACTCGCTGCACGCTACCGTCTGCTCACCCGCACCCCGGGATCGTCCACGTCCCACTTGCGCACCAGTGCCTTTGGCGGCGCGTCAATGCACCGCGCATGGGCGGGGGTTGACGAGAGCGGGACGAAGGACGGGGAGGGCGCGTATCCCAGCGCTGCACGCGCGGCAGTGCCGACCCAAGGGGGTGGAGCGAGGAACCGCGCAGGAGGCGGCGGGGCAGACGAGGACGACGCCGCCTGTGCGACGTAGTCCCACACCAGTGCCGCGCCCCGCCCGCTGCGGCCGGCCATCGCGTGTTTGGAGATCAGGACGCGCCCGCTCGTGATCCTCGCATAGCCGGCGCCCACCGTGGCGGGGGACGAGCTCAGGGAACTGGCAGTGCTGCTGTAAACCCACACACCAGTCAGTGTGATACCACATTTGTGAAATCAGTGGAATCACCTGGATTTTACCGGATTCCGTGCCCACAAATTCTCTTCAAAAGAGAACCGATCGGATGTCCAGTTGAATATCTTAATCCCAGAAAGTGTTCAAATCCACCATCACACTTCTCAACCCAACTTCCGGATTATTCACAAACCACTCAGCAACTCGGCATCTAACCAAAAAGGGGAAATTAAGACCACGTGACAGGCACGGCTCCGACTGGGTCAGAAACACGGAAACTCGGCCACTCTCGTATGTGTTCTTTCCATCGGAAGGAGTCCAGACAAAGCATGGAAATCGTCTCGGGAGCCGGTGTGCTTCTATATGACTCGAAACCAATCATTCCTCGCCAATTACCAGCACTTCACGCCAATTGACTCATTTCGATATGACTCCATGTGCTGCGGAGCTTCTTGTGACTCGGACTGAGTCAGAATTCACCCCGACCAATGGCGAATTGTGTTCTCAGAGGGAACCATGCGGGACAAGTGTTTCATCTTTTGTTCTCAATACATTTAGCTCTGACTCATCTTCTTTTGCCATATGCTCCTTCTCCATTTGGTCCTGGATATTCCCAGGTTATTGTATTTCTTACATTTTCTCATGCCCACCAGAAAACTATAAAAAGCCCCCCCATTGTACAGTAAACTTAGTTCCCTTTTGTACCGTAATTCTGCCCTGTAGAATATACAAGAGTTAGGCCACATTATTGTGCACCTTTGAGCTCACCTTAACGTCTTCAAAACCATCAGTAATATTGACTTGCTTCTTGGTTATCTCATCCTCCGGTCGTCGTAGACCACCTGCTGCTATAAGTATCAATACCGCTTGATACCACTGACTTTCTGCTATCCACAGATTATCCACTGTCCTGTTTGTTTCCAGTGAAACATACCATTTGCCTTGCCTTTTGTCCTTCACACCCATATACGAGGATTATCCTTCTGCCATCTGGAAGTTGGGTCATCTCTCGTTGGTTCACAAGAAGAGGCAAATTACCTCACTCATTCACTTTCCGTGGCAAACGACACGCCTGATCGGAATTTGAAGTAAATCATTTTACGCAATCACATCAGTATATCGTATTCTACGGCAGGCACGTCGCGTACCTCGATCTCGAACCCCCGCCATGCGGACAGGACCACCTCGCTCTGCTCGCCCTCGTCGAAGAAGTCCACGAGCGCGTTCACCATGCTCGCCACGGCCTCCATGTGTCGTGGGTCTGTCCCCACGCCGAGGACCCTCCACAGCGTCGAGATGAGGTGGGCTCGATCGAAGGCACGGAAGGAGCGGATGGCGGCGCGCGCAGCAGGGAGAGCGGGTGGTTGGGTTCGGTGCGAGAGGAAGGCGCTGTGTGGCCTGTAATCCAGAATATCGGCATTAGTTGTGGCAACAAGAGGACAAAGAAGTAAAAATGTACGCAGAAACCGCAGGATCGACGTGCGCGCACGGGGGCGGGGGCGGGGGCGGAGTAGGGACTCACCAGAATCCACAGAAACTCGTTTATAACTGAAATCTTGCTGTTTTCAAGCTCGGAATATGGATCTGCGCGCGAAATGCTTCAATCAGAGTGCTACCATCGCCGTGAGATCCAAAAAGCGTCCAGATGGGTTCGTTGTGAGTGTTCTAACAGAGTTAAACGCAATTTAGGTTTCCCAAACCATGTGCGAGGGATTTAGAGCAAGATATTGGGTGGCGGGGGAAAGTGCCCTTTTTGAGAGATCGACCGGATAACGGTGGGCAAAAAGCGGAGAGGGAGGTCCCAGCGATCTTTATATTGAGATGGAAGGGAGTTCGCTGGACCAGGGACCTGGGGGAGAGTGTTGGGCCGAAGGTGGTGGTGGTGTGAAGGACGAAAAGTCACCCAAGTCACATCGGGTCACGCTGCCGAGACATCGGACGTACAGTCCGACGAGCGTCTCTAGCAGAAAGTTGGTCCTAGATAAAATGTTCCAGCTATTTGTTGAGTGATCTGAAGAGGCAGAAGTCTTATAATTAGCCAGCCAAACCTACTGGCCGTTTGATATGGGAAATATACCAATATTTAGATTTGAAATCCATGACTTCGGTGACTCTATCACAGAAAACAACGTCAACAAAGATAAAGAATGCCTTATATCTCTGGTTTAGGCGAGCAGGCAAGGTATAGGAGATGAACCAAATGGTTAGGATCAAATTTTGGAGGGTCGATAGTTGTAGGAAAAAATTTGGCTCAAATTATGGCCCAGGTCGAAGACCGAGTTGAACTCGTACTGGGATTAGGCTGGTTCACTGACACTTTCGTTCAACTTTTTCCTCTGCACCAATTGTTTGAGAAATTTGGCAAATTTCGAGGCAGCTTCTCCTCTAGACCTCGTTTATCGTGTTAGAACATGGAAATCCGACGAGGGAAGCACTTGAAGTTGGTTTTTTTGTGCCAATAAGCGCCCATCAAGCGCCCATCAAATGCATGTCGAGAACAAATTCATCGCGAGGCTTCGAAGTTGAGTGAAATTCTGTAATCTTGAGCACAAACAGGTTGGGTGAGATGTGCAGAGGAGATCCCTCTACTCAAAATTGATCCAAACTGGGGCAGAGAGTTCAATGACAGACAACTTCATGTTAGGAACGCCTTTCGGGCATCTCGGCATTGAAGCCCGGCATACTCAAAAAACGTCAAATTCAGTCGTTTGCAGCGCGGTTCTTCAAGGTTACAGGAATGAAAAACTAAAGTTTATTCTGTGTACAGAAAGACAAAGAAAGCGGTATAAAAAGTACTGGACATCTATTATGCAGGGGCGGGAGAGAGCCTGTATCGGAGGTGGTGCGAGCGCGTGGGTGGCAGAGAGCGGCGGGGAGGGGATCCGATCCAGGCGACGAAGAGCAATGAAGAATGAGAAACATCACGGGTGGTGGGCGCAGGCAGTGTGGTGAGCGCGCGTAGCAGGGGAGAGCAAGTGGACAGCGGGCGAGGCGGGGAATGGCATGTGTCGGCAGTGAGCGGGGCGGGTACGCAGGCCACGGGCGGGATCGAGCGGATCGAGCGCAAAGGAAGGAGCAGTGAGGAACTGCCTCAGTCCCCTACAACGGCCAACGGAGCGGGAGCACGGGAACAGGAGCGGGAGCCAAAACAGGGGGGACGGCGGGCAGCAGCGATGGGTGGTGATGACGGGTGCTGAGCGGCCGGTAGGCACAGGTGCAAGCTCCTGAGAGGTCTCAAGAAGAGTGCGGAGGTGCGGTAACGGGGGCGAGAGCCAAACAAAATGGCAGGGGGAACAGCGGCATCGATGGGAAGCAAGGCAGCGCGCCAAGCAGCCGCAAAGCGCGGACCAGAGTGTCTGGAGCGGATCACAAGGAGCGTAGGGCGATGCTGGAAACGGGGAGGCGCGGGAACGAGGGTGGGCGCCAAACAAAAGCGGCGAGGGTAATGGAGGCACTGGACAGAGGCAACGGGGGTGTCGAGCGGCCTGCAAGCACGGGGAGGGGTCCTGGAGGGGATCAAGAGGAACGTAGGTGGCGCTGGAAGCGTGGAGGCGCGGGGCCGGTGGCGGAAAGTGGGGGGAACGGCGGCGCCGAATAGAGGCAGCGGAGGCGTCGCGCGGTCGCCAAGCGCGGGGGAGTGTTACTGGAAGAGTTAAGAGCGAGCGCAAGGCGGCGCTGGAAGCGAGGAGCCGTGGGAACGGGGGCGGGAGCCAAAAACAGGTAGGGGGACGACGGCGCTATTTGGACGCGAAGAAAGCACACGGGAGCGCTGTAAATGAGGCATGCGAGCTAGAGGTGAGTTTTTTGTTCTGTGGGGCGAAGATATAAGGTGCACGCACCAGAGGACCAGCTTTAGAGGCAAATAGAGCTGAGAGCGGCGTGGGTGGGAGTAAGCAATTCCCAAGCAAAGGAGGGCATTTGAAGCGAGTAAGGACAGCGAGAGGGGTATCCAGATGGTCGGTAAATAGTAGACAGAGATAGACGCCGGCAGAAGGGCCCAGAGGTCGCAGGGCGCCCGCACGATTGTGGGGGAGGGAGGAGTGATGAATTGCTAACAAGTGTAAACAAGCGAATTAAGCGAAGCACATGACAAGGTACGCATCAAGCGGAGGGGCAGGCGGACGAAACGGTGGGCGCGCAAGGCGGGGAAAGCGCGGCTCCCATGAGGGAGCAAAGGTGAGCTGATATATCAGCCCGCATGCTGACTTACCGGCGTTGAAGTATCACGTCGAATCGCTGATCAGCGATCGTGTGATGTATCAAAACGCCGTATACGCCTGCTAATATTGCTTATTGTATTATTCAGCTCGCTTTCACATGTAACTCACACCTAGTAGTATAAAAGGGAGCGCAGGACAGACTAGGGTGGAAGAACATTACGCCCCAGACTTTGGATGAAGCTGGTGCTAGTGGACTCAGGCTGCTAGTGGAGGTTGATACCGAACTTCACTTGTAGTAGTCTTTATATTGGAATCAGTAGACTGTGGACTCTGGAAACATCAAGTGACTAAGTTGAGGATTTCATGTTGTTGGTCCTAGACCTCCACATATAAAACAAGGGTGTTCTCTTCGAGACCCAGCTGCAGTTTGCGCTAGTGACTTTGCCTTCACCCCGACAAGACGGAAGCTCTGTCGTAGTGTGTTGGATCGCTTGCTAGGTGGATTGTGTGTTGGCTTGAGCCCACTAAGAAGAAGACGGACTAGGTGCCCCCACCTCTAGTTTGGCTATAACTTGTCAGTTACTTCGCCTTCACCCCGATATAGACGGAAGCTCTGTCGTAGTGTGTTGGGGTCGCTAGCTGGACGCTTGTAGTGAGCTAGTGCCGATAAAAGCGGAAAGGTTCCTGTTCTTGGTTAAGGAACAGGTCGACAGTCAAGGAGAGTCTTGCCGTTTGAGGATTGAAGTCCATTTGTTGTTAGCCTCAGTAGTCTTTGGGGCTGCCCTTAGCGAGGATTTTCACAAACCTACATACTCTGCCCTGGTGTTCTCGACCTAGCGGTCCAGCCATCTTGTATCCACCCCATATAAACACACCCCCGGACCATCCCTAGGTTCCTAGCAGTGTTGTTGTTGGCGGTTACATATTGCTAGTACGTTGTAGAGTGTGTTGTTAGAAGCCTATAAATCAAACTTGTGTTTGTTCAAACCTGCTGGTCGCATACTACGGCCCGGACCCGAACTCACAAAGAGAAGCACTTAGATCTTTGGAGGTAGATTGGTTGTGGTTGGTTGTTTTGGGTGTTTGTTCGCAATACCTATCAATTAGCTATTCCTAGTCATATAAGAAGTGCCACCGTTTCATCTGGAGCCCACCACGAGGGTCCAGTTTGATTCAAACGCATAGTTTGGAAACACTAGGCCGATACAAGTCGCTTTAACAAAGCACTGTGTAATAGGTAACAGTCGAGCATGTACTCCTGTGACCTGATCTGTCGAGTGTTCAAAGACAAACCAGATCGAATCTGAACGGGTTGAATAAACCTGGTCAACGAAGTCTTCTAGAGCAGTACCATCTCTGGAAGCACGACCCAACTGTAACGACGGCGGAAAGATCAGCTAGAGGGCTTATACCCGAACCTGTCTCTTGGCCCAAGCGTACAACAGATCGGTCGCGTACAACTAGAAATTCTAGCAAAAGCAATGAGCTAGCTATTTCTACATCGGGAGCTCAGATCTCTGACGAGCAACCAAACCAAGAAAACGAAGAGTCGTTGCCGTTCCGCAGCGGATTTTTGTCCCCCTTGTCATCTCCAGAAGGAAACCTGGATCAGACGGGCAACAGCGCTTCGAACTCGCTAGCCAGTCAGAACGTAAACCCTGCGCCATTAACACCGGTACAGTCAATCCCTGAGACAGTAAACCCTGTTCAGAACCCCCTAGTGCCAACCGCACTAAAACCAGTTGAAACTTTGGATAACAAACCATCTGCAATGGATCGCACTAAACTACCCGCGACTTGGGGAAAGAACGCCCTAAAGTTTGATGGAGAAGCAGATTCTCTGCCTGCCGGACACCTCGCCCACAAATGCCCTGTCCCCTCTGACGTTCGGCATACGGACGTTCTCGATGAGATCGTTCGTCAACTCGGAGACGACCTCCTCGACGAGCTGTTCGCCCGGCTCTCCACCTCCGCCTCGCTTCCGGCCGAGTCGGTGGATGGAGATGAGATGGAACCGGCGGGTTTTCTCCACCCGGCCGAGTGAGCGGTGCGCCCTCGGTCGCGTCCCCAAATTGCTATGCCCTCCTGTATTCAGATAGTGACAATTCATTTGATTCAGAGGTAGTAGCGAGAGGTGCACCCCCCGTCCCAGTTTCCGTCCGAGTGACGGAGACTCTTCCTTCCGTCCCGGAGACAGAAGCCCGCACTGCCCCCGAGCCGGGAACGAGGGCAGTAACGGAGGCCCCTGTCCCCGAGCCGGGAACGAGGACAGGCTCGCTTCAGTGCGTTCATCAACCGAAGTGGGAACGGCGACTTCCCCGGCAGTACGTCATCGACTCTGTCGAAGGCCGAAACTCCTTGCACATCCCGTTGGATCTGCAGTCGGTAGAGACCACCGCCCGGATGTCGGTGAAGGCTCTGGTCGACTGCGGAGCGACCGGAGACTTCATCGACTCGGAGTACGTCATCTCCCACAACCTTCCGGTCCGGCCTCTCTCGCAGCCTATCCCAGTTCTCAACGTGGATGGCAGCCCGAACCAAGCGGGCGGCATCACCGTTGTAGTCGATATGGTGGTCGATTACAAGGGGCACTCTGAGCGTATCCAGCTCGCTGTAACCCGACTCGGGAAGCAGCACGTCATCCTCGGTTACTCCTGGCTCCAGAAACACAATCCGGAGATCAACTGGGAGACCAAGGAAGTTCGAATGACGCGCTGCCTGACTGGATGCCGCACCTGCCAGGACGAGTTGCGGGCCGTCCGGAGGAACGAGAGGCTCGCCGCCTCGATCCTCCGGCAGCTGCGCGAAGGTCCGACTCCGTCTATCTGTGCTGTCGACTCCGAGGAGTGGCACGGAGATGATGGGTACGATCCGGCCGACGATGACGACTTGCCGGAGCTGTGTCCAGACTCGGAGGACAATGATGACGAAGAGGACGACCTCGAAGAGGGTGATCGCATTCTGTACACTGTGTTTGCCCCCGCCGAGGAGATTCGCACCGGCAGCACCGTCTCGCAGCGCCGCCCGGAACGCTGCGCCCGCCAGAACCGATGTTCCGCCCTGGGCTGCGGACTTCTCGGACGTCTTCAACAAGGAGTCCTTCGACTCCTTGCCGGAGAAGCGAGCATGGGACCACGCCATCGAACTCATCCCGGATGCGAAGCCGGCCAACTGCAAGGTCTACCCGATTTCCCCGCTCGAACAGAAGGAGCTCGATGCCTTCATTGCGGAGGGGTTGAGCACCGGCCGCATCCGTCCGTCCAAGTCGCTGATGGCGTCTCCGGTCTTCTTCATTAAGAAGGACGGGGCCCTCCGGTTTGTCCAGGACTACCGGGCACTCAACGCGATGACCGTGAAAAACCGGTACCCGCTCCCTCTGATCAACGATCTTATTAACCGTTTTAAGGGAGCCCGGTTCTTCACAAAACTCGATGTCCGGTGGGGTTTTCAACAACGTCCGGATCCGGGAAGGTGACGAATGGAAGGCCGTGTTCCGTACGAACCAGGGGCTCTTTGAGCCGCTGGTGATGTACTTTGGCCTTACCAACTCCCCGGCTACATTCCAGACGATGATGAACGACATTTTCCAGGACCTCATCCTTTCCGGAGACGTTATGGTCTACCTGGACAACATCCTCATCACGCACTCCGACCTCGCCCGTCACCACGAAATCGTCCGGGAGGTGCTCCGGCGGCTCCGCTGAAACGCTGACTATGGGGCTGGCGGTGAAATAACCACAACACAAACCTTGTAAATGAATACGCGGTTCGATAATGCAACTACAACAACTCAAACACTATAGTCCTCGTGCAAGTTCGGGGTTCCAATCCAGTATAGATTGTGGCAATTTGAACTCTAGTTCTCTTTGAGAAGCAAGACTTTACAGGTCTACAAGTCGTATAGATAAACTTGCTCGAATCCGTTCTAGGCGCAATCGCGATAGACAGACGAGATTTTATGTTCAACGGTTTTGTATGATGTGGGTCTAGGTTTGGAGATAATACTCCGATGCGTAAAGCAAGTGATTCTTATGAATTCCGATCCCAAATAGTATCCACGATTGCTAATCCTTGCGAGATTACAACCAATTGTCAAGTCTGATCCGTTTCCTTATATTCCAAGCGTCCGTTCCGTTTATCCAATATGTTCACGCGTCGTTTATGAAGATCCAAATCCAACACAGATAATATTCAAACAGGGAAAACAAACGAAACTTGGTATAGCTTCTGGGTGTCTCCGAATGAATGACTACTCTACCGGTTAAGCGTGAAGTCTAGTAACTTCGCATCCAACAGGTGGGGTGAGATTCACTGGCGTTCCTCCCATAACCATCCACTTAAATACGTTACAGGATTCTAAATATAAACGAGACAGATACAAACGTGCAATAGGGTTCAGGGTATATGACTAGTGGTATGGCCGCTTAGCCGATGAACTCCTGTCAAATATCAAGCGATTAGTAAAATTGAGAGAGATTTATAAGAAACATCAATGAGCCGAGCTTAGCGATGAGTCAAGATCTACATCGCTTAGAACGATTGTGATGGAATATTGTTGATATGCCCTCCTTGGTAACCGCAAGCTCAAATGGTTCCGCCTTGAACCGCTTAAGTGATTTGTCTGAAAATCGTGATAGCCGCCGCTTCCTAGTACCCGAGTACAGTTTCTTAGTCAATTGGTAAATCGACCAAGTCCAGTCCTCTCTTGGCAGTTCTGGAGACGTCAGATGATGCCCAGCAATGATCCCTCTGGTTCAGAAGGATGTTCCCTCGTAATATGCCCTTAGTCAGGGATGTGCAGTAGCCCCAATCCGTTTCCAGGATGGTAAGGCACTTTCCGCGATTGCTCCATTAGCGACTTCCCACTCCAACCCTTTACCAGGATTGTTGTCCAGCGCCTTTCTAATGGTTCGAGACACATTATATCCCTTTTAGCTAACTGCTCAGGCCAGCATTAGCTCTTGTGAGATGACGTCGTAATGTAGTGAAGTACATTATAGTATGTTGCAACTCGAGCAGATTTGAATAAATGCCCGGGTGCCCCAATACCAGGTCTGTCACCGCGAACACCGTCTTTTCCTCCGACCGGAGAAGTCGACGATCGAGTACCTCGGCGTCATCATCTCACACAACCACGTGGAGATGGACCCTGTCAAGGTCGCCGGCGTTGCCTCATGGCCCAAGCCCGAGAACAAGAAGGACGTGCAGCAGTTCCTCGGCTTCACGAACTTCTACCGGAGGTTTATCCGGGTGTTCTCGGACATCGCCCGGCCGCTTTTCGACCTGACGAAGAAGGGTGTAGCCTGGACCTGGACCGCTGCCTCGGCTGCCGCGTTCCAAGCCCTCAAGGATGCGGTGACCGCGGAGCCCGTCCTAGTCCTTCTGGATGAGTCCCGGCCGTCCCGGCTTGAGGCGGACAGCTCCAACCGGGCGACCGGAGCAGTTCTGTCTCAGCAGGGGCCCGATGGAAAGTGGCGCCCCATTGCCTTCTACTCCAAGAGCTTGAATGACGTCCAACGGAATTACGTGATCCACGACAAGGAGATGCTTGCGATCGTCCGAGCCCTAGAGGAGTGGCGACACTTCCTCGAAGGCGTGCAGCACCCGGTCGAGATCTGGACGGCCCACAAGAACTTGGAGTACTTCCAGAAGTCGCAGAAGCTGACCCGGCGGCAGGCCAGGTGGTCCCTGTACCTGTCCCGGTTCGACTTCGCCCTGTTCCATCAGCCTGGATGCCTTATGGGACGTCCGGACGCGCTCTCGCGTCGTCCGGACCACGCAGTCGGTTCGGAGAACTCGGACGTTACGCTCCTTCGGCCGGAGCTCTTCCGGATTCGTGCCATGGAGGGGATTGCGGTTGACGGACCCAAAATTCCTCTCCTGCGCGATGTCTGGAAGGCGTTCGCGACCAAGCCAGAGCTTGAGGACCCCGTGGTGCTTGTCACTCGGCAGCTCCTCAAGAACCGGAAGGCTCCTTCAGCTCATATGGTCAGAATAACCAGTTAACGGTTGGAGGTTGCCACAGGGCTTAATACATTATCGTGTGGGTAGCCTAACATAGCATAACATAGGCATAACATGTTATCTGTGGGTGACTATATAGGGTAATATGTAGTCAGGTGATCTCCGGACCCGGAGGAAATGAGATCAGGTGATCTCTGAGCTGGCCGAAAAATGTAACAGGTTATAATAGGGAAATAAAAGAAAGGCACTAGCAAGGCTTGAACCCAAGGCCTTTGGCTGATCTTACATAAGAACAGCACCAGGACTCTAACCACTAGACCAAAGTAGTTGTATATCACAGGAGGCATTGATCTCAATATATGTTGCCTCCCACCTCCCAATATTTATTGTTCTGTCATACCTCATATCTCTAGCTGCCTATATCCCAAGCCTATGGCATACAAGCTACCCTTTGGTGCTCTGGTTGTGGAATTTACTACTCAGTTGCCAAAAAGCACTGTGTTTGGGAAATTATTTTGTGTTTTGCAGGCCAATGAAGCCCCTAACCAAAAAACTGCCTTCATAAAAAGGCATTAGATAGCCTTGGAAAGCATCAGAAAGCCAGAAAAATTGTTTGACACTATTCACTACAATTTTTCAAGTAGTTCAGCACCAATCAATAAATATTGGGACATGAGAGGCAACATATATTGAGATCAATGCCTCCTGTGATATACAACTACTTTGGTCTAGTGGTTAGAGTCCTGGTGCTGTTCTTATATAAGATCAGCCGAAGGCCTTGGGTTCAAGCCTTGCTAGTGCCTTTCTTTTATTTCCCTATTATAACCTGTTACATTTTTCGGCCAGCTCAGAGATCACCTGACCTCTTGTCCTCCGGGTCCGGAGATCACCTGACTACATATTACCTTATATAGTCACCCACAGATAACATGTTATGCCTATGTTATACTATATTAGGCTACCCACACGATAATGTATTAAGCCCTGTGGCAACCTCCAACCGTTAACAGGTTAATCTGGCCTTATGTGGTGACTCCCAGCTTCACCCGGTCTTCCCGGTCATAAAGCTCGAGCTTGCGAAGCCAGACCCATTCCCCGGACGGCCCCGGCACGACGAACCACCGCCCGTCCTCCAGCCGGACGGAGATGAGAGGTGGGAGGTTGACGAGATCCTGGCAGCGCGAGTCCAATACGGCAGCCTCTGGTACATGGTGCGCTGGAAGGGTTACGGTCCGGAGCACAATAAGTGGGTAAAGCACTCTGACGTCTTCGCCAAAGACGCCATTGACGCCTACTACCGCTGCTACCCCAACGCCCCCTGCCGGATCGCCTCGGCCGCCTTCGACTCGCTGTCCTTCCGGAGGCGCGATAGGACCATCCGCTTCATACGTCGGGACACCGTATTCCAAGGGGGGGGGGTGATGTCAGGGGAACCCCGCTCTTCTGGCCTTTCCGGCTATCTCTCCGGCTATCCCTCCGGCTTCCACTCCGGCTTCCGCTCCGGCCTCTGCTCCGGCTAATGCCCCCGACTTTCCGCCCGCCCATTCTCGTTGGCACGTGCTATGCGACCAGGCCCGTGATCATTGTAGATACCTCCGGACACGTGCTACTGGGTAGTTACTGATTTGTATATAAGGTTTCGCCTAGCGTGGGAATCCTCATCCTTTCTTCTCTTCGGATTCCCCCGCTAGGTGCGTAGTATTCCCACTCCTGTATTTAGTACCCATATTTATACTTCGGATTCCCACGCTAGTTTCCGCGCCCCGTGCCGAGCTTAAGGTTGCCCTTACAGGTAGTGTTGGAGATGAGGAAGCATGTGCTAGGAGAGGAGCATCCACACACCTTGACAAGCATGGCCTATCTCGTAGTCACATATCAGGACCAGGGCCGCTGGAAGGATGCAGAGGCACTCCAAGTGGTGGTGATAGAGATGAGGAAGTGTGTGCTGGGAGAGGAGCATCCAGACACCTTGTCAAGCTTGGTCAATCTTGTGGCCACATATAGGGACCAGGGCTGCTGGAAGGATGCAGAGGAGCTTGAGGCGGTAGTGATGGTTTCAAATACAATATCAGAAGACACTGAAAGTCATCATTTCAGGATGATTTGAAGGGGGAATAGCAAGACAATCTTTCAATTTGTCTTTCCAATTTGACTTTCAGCCATTTCCCTTGGTTCTTTTCCTGAGAGACCATCTTTTATGAAGTTTGAAATGCAAACTGGGATACAGTGTAGTATGGCTCCTTGAATCACCAGTTTGATCTTTTGCCTCTAACATTTTTATTGTGCAACAATAAATCACAAATATAAAGGTGTATATACTAGAACATATAATAGACCATACTGCAGTACTGTAATGCAAATTAAGGATGTCTAATATTGCAAGATAAAAAGAACATGTTGGAGAGCCAAAACATCACAATTTGAGGCACTTGAATCAGTGATGTCATGCATCACCTTCCTCTTCCTCCTTGTCTGATTCATTGTCCTCAACAACCGGTGGCTTGGGCTTGGGGGGTAGGTTTTTCTTCTGGACACCCTCCGCTACCAATTTAGAGTGCTCTGCTGACCCTGACCATGTTTCTACAGCTTTCCCATGTTGCTCCTTCATCTTGGCCCACTCCTTGTTGAGCTCCGCCTGCAGCAGTTTCTTGCATTCCCTCTCCAGCTTTTTGGCCTCCTTGTCAGCAGCTTTCAACTTTCGCCCCTCATCCAACTTGCCCGAAGACAAGCACTGTGCTTTGCCTTTGAAGAGCTTTGCACGGTCAGCCGTCCCTTTCTCCTCTTTCTGGTAGAGCACTTTGTTCATTTTTCCTAGCCCCATGTTCTGTGATGTGGGTCTTTGAGGCTTCACCACGCTGGAGGTGAAGCGCGCACAGACATCAAGTCCAGCGCTGCTAAGGAAGCAGTGAGCGCTATGGAGTGCTCCTGCGGTAGGTGGTCCTGAGTCGTGTAGACTGAGATAGACCCCTGTAACATGGGGGCCACAGAGCAGTTGTACGGTTGCTCAGCCAGGCAGGAGGTCTAACACATTGAGGTGGCTAGACTAGTACTGCAACTTGAATCAATTATGACATGTATTATTATTTCAGTTGTAGAGATGTTGATGTGTATTTAGTCCATTTTTACACTTCGAAGTACCAACTGCATATGCCAGAGCGAAGTAAGGCACATCTTGTTGTAGAAATCCAGATTGTACCAAGTAACTCAGAAATCCGAGAACACACACTGCACTACTACACTAATATATGTTGACATTCTGGAGGGGTCAGAGGGAAGTGGGAACAGAGAAAAATTGGAAATTCAGACCAAACATGATCATTGATGGGCATAATAATACAAACAGAATAACAACCAAACAAAACAAACACATGTGCATGTGGGTATCTGTACTGCTTCCAAAGCTACAAATTTCGGACACAACTGGTGAAAGCTCACATTGTGAGTTGATTAAGTTCACCAATGAATTCCGCCTGCCCCTCATCTTCAATGTGGGATAAATTGCCGGAAGGGACATCAAGCCTCACCAGATGAGCTATGTTCTCTCTGTGATGGTCCAGAACATTGCTGCCAACATGGGAAAGCCTTTCATCAACACATTGAACCTCCTTTGCCTGAGAGGATCTTTCAAAGAGTGGCCTCGCTGACTCCCAAAGTTGGACCGCTTTCAGCAGATCACCGCGCCTACTGGAAATGTCACCAAGTCTGAGCATACATTCTGCCCTGTTTTTATGGACATCCATGTAGGTAAATGCCTCAAGGGCAACAGTGAACAAGCTAATAGCAGTGCCCTCATCCTTCTGTGCAAGGAACATCTGCCCAAAAAACTGCAGAGCTTTATAGACTTGTAGCTTTGCTTTTAACCTGAGAGAATGCACGAGAAATATGGTTGTCCAGACAGGTGTTGATTTATCTGCATCCCAGAAGCTTGCATTGCCCAATCGTTCAAAGCAGAACAACTTGATTTCACTTCGTTCTGAAGATATCAACAACTTCCCAAGCAGTCTCTTTGCTGCTGGTAGATCATTTTCCCTGATATACAGATCTGCAAGTGCAGCATCACAACAGTTTATCCATGGCTGGAGATTTACGCTGGTGAATATTGACCTAGCAAGATCAATATTTCTCTGCACATCATGTTTTTGAACACCTATTGACACCGCAATTTCAGCCAAATTCACCAATTCAGAAGCATGCACATAGGCATTTCGGTTTGTAAAGATCTGAAGTAACTTGGTGCGGATTTTCCAGGCCTCGCTATATTCTGATTTAAACTTGTGGACCTCAGCCTGAGTGTTCATGATCTCAACATTGTCCTCACTATCAGACATACCACAGAGACCAAGGAGACTCTGTGCTGTGACACACAAAGAGAGACTTTGTTCATAGTGACCAAGCACTTTCCAGTACATGGCTTGTATATGGACAGCATCTGCATCTCCACATAAATCCCCAGAAACCCTTGACAGCTTCTGGGATTCACATACATCCATTTGGACTACAGAGTATTTCCCAAGCTGAAGGTTAAACCATGCCAGAAGACGTAATCCTTGACTGTGTCTCCTGCTGTTACCTGTTTGAGTTGCCAAGGATATAAGTTTTTCACATATGTTTGCAGCCCGACCAAGATCATTTTTTACCTCTTGATAGTATAATGCCATATCAAAATAAAATCCACCTAGAAAGTCCAGATGTCAGTTCTCATAAATGATGTTTAGACAGAGAGCACACATTTAAGATCTGGATCATCAAAGTGCTTAAAAAGCTCCAAAATCTGGGAAGCCAGAGCCTCAGGATCGGAGATTGGATAATATCTGCACCTGCATGTTGATCTTGCTGAACCGGTGCAAATAACATACACAGTAAATGCTATTTGATAGGGTTGGTTGTTTCTGCTTCAGACCCCATTGCAGCACATTGTGGATGTTTGTGAGACTGGATTTTATTCGGGGAATTGTGCTGGAACTCGACTGGGTTCCCATGTAATTTATATAAAATTTAAGCATCTCCTGAAAGTATTTGAGGAGGCTCTGAACAAGATGACCTCCAGGGGGTTGGTGCTGTTGCAGATATTCCCGGATAGGCATTAGTACCTTCAGTCTTTTATGCTCGTCACTGTAAGCCAGAGCAGTAGACTTCAGGGCTGTTTTGCATTTAAGGATATTTTCCAGTGGTAGTTTGCTTTGGATGAGATCTACATCTGTGAGGCCATCTGGGAGTATTGCCAAGAGGCTCAGGAGTTCCTGTGAATGAGGAATTGATTGGATCCGAGGGCTTGATAATGACAGAGAAATGGACATGTCCAGGTTCGATCTTTTGTCAAAGCCTTCTGAAATTACAGAGGTCTTTTCCTTGTCCCAGCGGGATAATACATTGGAGCAGCCTTCGGTATCGGCCAAATGGGCAAGCAGACTGATTGCAAGTGGCATGTTGTCTGTCAGGGAGAGGATTTGGTCAACCTCCTCCAGGCTGTGTCCATTATCCGCAATATCAACAAATGTACGCCAAGCTGCCTCTTGATCCAAGGGTTGCAGGACTTTAAAAAAGGGTCTAGTCCATTGCACTTTGGCAGGGTGTTCGGCTCCTCGCATGGTAATCTGAGATGAAGTGAGTTGAGTATTATCCAAAACACATTTAACTTGCTTGCCATTAATGCAAGATCCTCCACACCTGTGAGCAGTGAGAGTAATTCTTCAATGTTGGCACGGGAACTCGCTGGCTCCCACAAGGTCTCAAGTTCATCTAAAATCAAGAGACTTGGTGGATTGTTAGTGAAATACTGCAGCACTGCTTGGGTAATATTTTTTCCAGGCTTCAGTCCCAGATGGCTCCCAATCAGGTTTATCAGTTCGATCCCAGTTGTTGCAGAGTTGCAAGCAACAAAGAACCTATTCTGTACATATCTGGCTGTGATATCTGGGTGGTGCAAGACAGCTCTTGCTAGGGAGGTTTTTCCCATACCGCCTGCACCCAAAATTGCTATCCTTGGAGTTCCAGTATTAAAAAGGTGAAGCATGTCCAAGAGCTCAGACTCCCGGCCATGGAAGATTTTTGGCTCTGATGGCAGCATTGAGATTGAGTTAGAGCTTTGAAATAAAGCCATCCAATAAGTAAAATTCGAAGACATTTTAGGAAAGGTGGATCTCATACCTATCAGAGGACCAAGAATGATGTCCACTTATCTACAAAACAGTAGGTATGGATTCAGTGACACACAGAGCCTAACTACTTACTGTGGATGCTCTTTCTGAAGCAGTTGCTTCAGAGAGTCGCTCAATCATGTCAAGCACTTCTTGGTGTCTCTTTTCCGCATCTTTCTTCATCTCTGCGATGTCCAGTAAAGCCCTGGTTCCTTCAATCTATGAAAGATATGTATCTATGAGTTTTTGTTACGCAGGATTGACAACAAACCTGAAAGAACTCAAAGCCTTGCCGCAGTCCAGTGTGGCAGTCTTTCAGTAGTGTGCTAATCTCACCCTGCCGGAAGAAGCTTCTCACTCTGTTCACCTTTTGTTGGGCCTCTACAAAAGTGTAGATTTTGTGAAGGATCCTGATCTCAGTGGTTAATGTATAGTGGATTTCCAATGGACAAGGACAGTACTCTGTGAATTTGCCAATATGATCCAGCACTTCTATAGGCATTTCTCCACCTGCATCTGATTTGATGTGAAGAATCATGATTGCATTCAGCAATTCGTGGATTTGCTCCATAACCTGAACACAGTCATCTTTGTGTTTACTAACAGTCTAGCAAGTGGCTAAGTTTCACATAGAGATGACTCTCTTCAACAAAACTCACCTGGATCATTTTCAGAACACCTTGAGTTGTGTTGATTATAGCACCTAAGAAGGGAGTCTTCATGCTATCTGCGATGATTTGCAAGCTATTTGTAGTCATAGTCAAGCATATAACCACATTATCCAGTCTGTTCTGAGTGACAGTGGGTGGCGGCATGTTGGGGGTGTGGTGGCCTCGGCACAAGTGACAGTCTTTTATCTATTTGGCCACTGCCAAGATCATCCATTTTTGGTTCCAATATTCATAAGACTCCGGCTACTCAGTCTTGCCTTATATTAATATGGTTATGTGTCGGATTCTGCTCCCAGAAGTGGGCCAAAACTTGGGCAACCAATCACAGTAGGATGGGACTCTGAAGCCACAAGATATATGATTTGGCTCACCAAAGCTTACCAGCCTTCACCGGCCATCATCTAGAATACACACAGCCACTGTGGCAGCCATTCACGGGAAAACCTACACTGTTATTATAAAATCCATGCACTAACACAACTGACTCAGTATCTCCACCTTCCTAGAGATTAATCATCACATAAGCCAGCAATTGACCGCTCACCAAAACGGGTCTGCCTGAGAGGGTCGATCCAACCAAGACCAAACTGCTAACCCCGATGCTACGCAACAAAGAACCAGATGTGGAAGTTATTATAGCACATATGCGGGCCTAGAGAGGGTGAGAATACCAAGAAAATGCACAGTAACCTTACTCAGCAAATCTCATAATTAGCTACCAGCTGTAGGCCTGAAATATTCACCCTATGTCCTATCAGTTTGAATGCCTGATATCTGCTACTATATCTCCAATCAGTAACACTTGAACATAGAAAGCCAATGTCAAAAGTGCAGTACCCAGTGGAGGAACAACCAGGAGAAAAGAATAGGTGTTCGTGGTGTTGGTAATGGTCCCACCAACCACTGAAATGCGGCGACCCCGAGAAGACACCTGAGCTGGATTAGGCACCGACCAGGCACGAGTTTTTGACTATATACAAGAAGAGTGTGAGATGACTTGCCTAATTTAAGCGAGTCACACTATTGATCAAGTTGGGCTAGATTTTTCTCCTGTCCCTCTCCAACTGCAATAACAGATATGCAGGATGAGTCCCGAAAATTCGAGAAGAATACAGACCTTGAGTGGTTGCCATGTCCATGCTGCGGGGTTTGCTTGAAGATTTACCTGGTACATGATTTTGCCTTGTTTTACCGTCCTGATCCAAGCATCCTGAACGAAAGTCTAAAGACAGTTACCTGATCGTGATTTCTTGCGACACGCTTATGACATCATCGCTGCCATCAATATGACATCAACCCGACCTTGTCCTCTCCTGCCTCCTCTGCTTTGCATTTTACCCTTGTTCTTGTGCAATGGCCACCTCGATGTCCTCAGACGCTTGCACAATGCAACTCACAGCTCTCTTTGTTGGCTTATCCAGCCACATGTCCCTCGCAACGAAACACCACACATTTAAGCTCCTCCAGCACGTCCTCCCTCCCAAAACCCCTCCCACCTCGACTCTGTCCCTTTGTAAGGATGGCCATCCTCACACGGTGTTTATCTGTGCCGCATTGATGCAGCTTAGTCAGCCTCGATATTCATATTTAAGACGACATCCTTTATTTATCTCCTTTTACGCTTACACACCGACTACCACCATCCTGTATCTTCCATCCGTTGCTTGTAGCCTGGAGTCTCGCCGTTGGAATACACCGTGGTCCTGTCTGTTTGTGTGACCTTGTCAGTGTTCTGTCTAGTCGACGACAGCCTTTCACCCTTGTGAGCAATACCGGCAACCAAACTGTTTCCATGGAACCCCCTACAATAAATCTCCCTTCATCTCCACGTCCCTTGTGTGTGCCATTCCCGAGAGACACTGATGCCTCATGCGGGGACCCCAGTCCTGCTCTCGAACGATGGTGATGACCCAGGGCATGCACATTGAGCCTTGAGCCCCCGCACTGTGTCTCTGCACCGAGCTCGCATGCGGTGCGCATTTCCATTCTCCAACACCTGTCTTCCACTTCTCCTTCCAGCACTACTCATTCCACATCATCACCTGTGTCAGCCGACCCTCTAACTGCTGCTGGCCTCCGCCCCACTGCCCACATCGTGTGCAGCATCGCTCCGAACCTCCCCTGCCATGCAGATACTGTACGTCCGTGTATGTAGGCAACGCAGCCCCCAACCGTGACAGCCAAAACGGTTTTCAGCAATGCAACCGAGTCATTCGTTACCGTGACTGTTGCAAATTTGGGCAACTGTCCATTGTAATTTCCCCCTTACAACAGCTCGTGGGGTGGCAAAGGGGCTTCAAAATCAAGAAGAGAAGCTTTGTGGAACAAGCCCCCATGGTCTAGAGGCTTTTTGGGTTATAATTTCTGGAAATATATATATTTTATTTTTTGTAACGCTATTTTCCAAAGCAACTGACCTGACCGTTACCGTGACCAAGCTGGGTTTGGGCAACACAACCAGCCCCTCCGTTACCGTGACGGTTGCTTCCATACACGGACGTACAGTAATCTGAACTCATCGCTATCGGATTTGGAGCAGCAAGATCTCCTGTGCAAGTGCTTGCAAGCACTCCTCGTGCTTCATGTATGCCATCTACACTGTGATAAGGACCGTGGTGTTGGTATCGAAAAGTGTGTGATTTGAATTCGACAATGTTCGTCCTCTAGAGGGGAAAATATAGTCGAATGATAGGAGGGAAGGTCAGTGCGCAAATCGGCCTTGTGTGAGCGGTGGGTGTGTGTGTGTGTGAACGGTGATTCGTGGAGACCGTTCATCTCCTAGGTGTGGACAAGTGTGGCGGACCTGTTGTCAGTGAAAACGATAGAGGAGATGTGGATAACTAGACCTGGTTCCCCGTATGAGTGTACTGGAACCCTAAATGTGTTGCCCTGTCTGCTTTCCTTGGTGCGCTCTTCCCCCTTAGAACCAGTGCAGGAGGTGCGATGAGTGTCACACAGACAATGACACTGACATCATTCGGTCGACGGTGAGAAAATTGGTCTCGTTGGCTATGGACGGTGATTTGAATGTGGTGGCTTCTCTCCGGGCCTGTCTTCTGCGGAGCGATGCTTGTGAGAACAGTGATCCTAATCGAGGAAGCCTGGAAATGTGACACCAGGTCCGGTGAGGAGGGGCCCGGCTGATGGAGGTGTGGGAGGTGAGACACTGATGAACGAGTGAATGTAAGAGGTGTGACCTGTCTCCGGCTGTGGGGGGCGAAGAGAAGGGTCCACGAGAGGTACAAGGTCAGGGGAAGGCTGGGAGTACCCCTTTAGATTGAGTGAGAGTGGTACAGTAAGTGGAGGAAACACCCCAGAAGCTACTTCTGCAGGCCAGAAGGTACTGACTACTCCTACTAAATGCGCTCCCTTTTATACCTCCTCGACAACTTCCCACATTTCCAGAGGTGCCATGTGGTTTGCAGGTGTTTCCAGGGGGCAGGGAACATCATGAGGCATTTCGGGGTGCATATACAGCAGGAGACTCGGTGCCTCTGCTAAGGAGACCGATTGTCTTTGGGTGCACGTGAGGCACAGCGAGGCCAAATGACCTCGGAATATGTTTGGAGCCTCAGGCATGGCTTGGTGGTCGCATCGGTAGGTGCTGGAGTGTTCAGGAAGGAGAAGAGCCAGATGGTCTCCCTCAGCTAGTTGATGTGTCGTGTGAAGTGGGGGACAGGCGGTGTCGGGATATCCTCCACCTCGTCCGATGGGTCAGTGTCAGGCATGGGGTAGGTCCGTCCGGTGCGAGAGATCGTCTGGAAACAGAAAATAGGGGAGGTGGTCCACGTGTCAGGCCATGGGAGGGGACCGGTCATATCCTGTTGACGATGGACACCAAGCTGTGACATGTGCAATTCGTGTGGTATGGGGAGTGCCGGTCTCGTTCGTCGGGGATGCGTATATGGAGGGTCGTTCGCCGGCCATGCATCATAGGAAGGAGTCAAGAGTCCAGTCCCGGAGCGGTTGTATCCTGCTGACAATGGTGTGGGAGTGAATTCGAGTGGCGGAGGAGACGATGTGGATGGTGGGGAGAGCGTTAGGAAGCTGCTTCCGGTAACATAGAATCCCGTTTAGGAAGATCCGTCACATACATCGAAGCTCATTCCATCATAGTGCAGATGGTCCGCAGGGGCCATGAGGCGATGAGTGGTGCGTACGGGTACCAGATGACATGTTCTCAAAAACATCGGTGGTTTCCCCCTTTGCAAACCCTGCTGATACCTTGTCTTCTGTGGTGCTTCTCGTCTGCAAGGTGTGGCTCAGAGTTGTAACTCCTCTCCTCTAAAACACTGTCGTTATCCGGTCCAAAGCTCAGGCCAGGGCCCTGGTTGCCGCTGTCTGAGGAAATCATGACCCCGGAAGATTCATCAAGAAGTTAAGGGTGGAGGGCAGATTCAGCGCTCACATGAGCCATATCTTGAATGGGGGTATGGGATCGGACTCTCTACATCGCCATGATCTCAGACAATGTTCTGCCCACACGCTCCAACACCATGGCAGACACTCTCCTTAAGATGGAAAACAATCTCCACAACATGAAAACGAACTCAAGACGACTCAACTTTCTTTTCGTCTTCAAGATATTCTACATAATGTTCCATTCCTCTCCATATGTACTGTCTGCTAACTTCTCTCACCTAACCAGCGACTGGTGCTTCCTTACTTATACCGAGATCCAGCATTCTGGAGTAATGCATGCAAGAATACAACGATTCGAAGAGTGTCTTCGCTCAAATCCCGTGCTTGGAGTGCATATTCACGAAATCCACAGACATGATCCGCCGTTCAGTGGCTTAGGCATTGAGAAGCCAGACCTCGTTTCTATCTTCTCGTGCACATCTCGGCTGGCCAGACTCATCTCCAGCAGTAACAACCTCCACCCACGCTTGAACAATTCGAGTGTGCTGCTTTCTTACCCTACCGTTCCGTCCATAGTCTGACCGCAAGTGTTTTTTTTTTTCCCAAGCCTGCCAATGCTCGTCGTTTCGTCCTCGCCTGATGGATTGTGGCCCTCGATTACAATGTGTTTTTGACGCACCATGGGCACAAATCGACTGACCCGACGCTGTCTAGCCGGTCGATCAAGACGGCATGTACAATCTTTGAGCGCTGTCCTGCGCTTTTGAACCTTGTCAGTGCATATGACGATAATGTACACATGCCACCTTGGATATCTATCCATGCTGCTATTAATGAGCACTGACATCCCATCTTATCTAGGAGAACTACCCCCCGTGCCTGACCTACCCACCTAAAAATCGATCCCTCCTCAATCTGGAGGTACAGAAGAGTCTCACAACTGGGTATGTCAGCCACCTCCTTATCCATTCGCACTCACAAAGATACATTTGAACAGTTGCAAAGTGCCCACCGAGCACGCAGAATGGACCAAGTTCTGGCACCACTCCACCCATGGGACAACTTTCCCTCTTTGCGGCAGATCAAGGTGTCTTTGCTGCAATGGGCTACCAACAAGTGCGTCGGCATATAGCTCTTCCCGTTTCTTTTCTGTGCTACCCAAGCTCATGATTTAATCCGATATCCGCAGACATGCAATTTCGAAAAGCCCGTGGGTGGGATGGGTGGTGGAGCTGCTGACACATGATATCCAGTCAGTGAACGGGGAGGGGATCCACTGGCACCCCTGATTTCAGGGCTCTCACCATTGAAACTGACCATCTGATCCCCATTGTGGCTGATTGTATGTGGCAGCAACATGACGGGTGGGTCAGACGGAGGGCACCGTCAAATTTGCTAGTTTTTTGTAATCAAAATAAATCTCAACTCCAAACACCTGCCTCCCATGCTTACACGATGGTGCTCATTTGTTACATTAATCTATAATCTATTGTTGTTCAGTTAGTGGATGTGCTTGATCATGAACTCTGACACAGGATTCCCACACTGAATATAGCCCTCACAGAGATGATAAATGTGCAATCCAATGCCGCGCAGTTTTGAACTCACTGCCATCCTCCAACTGAAATGCACGCGCACTGGTACTGATGCCGGTCGCTCAATGCCTTCAAATCTGGTCCTCCAAATAATACTCCCATCTGTACCGCTGTCCAGCTCCTGGAACCCAGGATCAAACCTTCTTACCTCGTACACCTACCACCGACGTGCTTACACCCCGACTGGGATTTTCCTGCCTCTCATGGTGCATTGCTACGAAATGGGTCACTGTGTGCTGACTGGCCTCTTACCCCTCTGAGGACGAAATTACGGCCGCTGGACACTGTAAAACTGAACAACTTGTGTAGGAAAGAATATCAGAATCTTCTTCTGGGATGAACCTCAATTGTCAAAATGGTTCTAGTCTTGTAGTAAACACGATCATGTTGTTGGCCGACTCGCTGATTACGCAATATGGTGGCTGTGCCAGCTGACCACCAGTTCACCTGTATTGCAGCGATGGGCCTTGTCGAAAATCCGGAAATATTTGGAAAGACTCCCAGAGCACATTCAAACATTTTATCCCGCAATAATATCTCGATTCAGCCAGTCAGTTCTCCAGAACAGGATCAGGCCAAAAAGCTGCTTATGTAAAATGCTTCAGAAAACTCAGCTCATATCACGACAATGCATGAAGGAAATTTTTAGCTTTAATGGAGGGGCCTCTGAATTGGAAGTAGATCTGCATGCTCAAATATTCTCAGATTTATCGGTGCATCGAGGTGGAGGCAAAACACGAGAAGGAATTTGATGGGTCGACCAACAACAGGGGCGTGATTGCTAACAGACCATATATAGATACTTGGCTCACCCGTCATCCATATATCGGTTCTGTCACAGAGACTAAGATGGTTCAACTTGAACCCTTGAACCAATGATTCCACAGTTCCTGATCGCTGACTCGCTGAGCTTGTCCCTCATAATAGACAGGTTGTGTACAAGCTGCACACGGCTTTTGGGCATTGTGCAAAGCCGCGGAGATTTTCCGAGTTCATCTAGGAAGGGTCGAATTTCAGTGAACCTGCTGAGTGGAGGGAAGTACTTGAGACTATGGGATGGCTGTTCCATTTGTCATTCAGTTTGTAGGTGCTGTGGAATCAACACGGAAATTCAAGGACAAATCATTATATTCGCTGGATCTGATTGGATAGCCACATGGACAGAACATTCGAAATGATATTTGTATGAGTCACTTCCAATGGGTTTATGTGTTCAGGATATTGAAATCCTCCCCGCGGCTTTGCACAATGCCAAAAAGCCGCATGAAGCCGCATGCAGCTTGTGCGGCTTTTGCACAACCTGTCTGATTGCCCCCGTCACTCTTTGCTTTCCCCCACAATATCCGACATTGTAAGGATCTGTATGTCTGGGGTTCTTTTGGCCCCGTCTCTACATTGACACGAACACTAGCAGCCGACACCCTTCAGCAGTCTCGCAATCAGAATTGCTGTATCGGGATTCGTGGCCATGGTGGACAATTACCCTCACCAGGTGGAGAAGCACCCATATATATTCAGTCTCCTTACTGGAAAATATTAATCCAGAACAAAGGCAATGAAACAGAAAAGCCTTACCAAGAAGCGGAAAAAAGCACCCTGAAATAAAAATGTGTGTTGAGAGATTCGAACACTCACTGCCCTGATGAATTATGTAAGCACTAAATCCATTAGATTTGCCTTCAGGAAAGACTTCAAAAATCTAATGAACACAGCCACTATTTCATGACCTCTTTCAAATGCACTGATGTTTGTTTTGTGAACTCAGAACTCTGGTTCCCGATTGATGAAAAGAACGAGTACATAAAGTACTCGTAACCTACATACAGACCTCACGGACTTAACTCACCATATTCCTCTATAACTGCCCTCCACTGTATCGTGCTCGTCGTCCTCACTGTATTTTCACCAGCCTATATATATCATATAAGCCGTGCCGTCGCTTCGCTCTGGCATGCAGGATGGAAGGTTAAAAATAGCAAAAACTCGATTTTGGACTCGGCGGTAAATAGAGAGTTTGCGGTAGCCACCGGCAGCCACCGGGTGGCTTTTCCGGCATGCAGTGCCGGGTGGCTACGTCATTACGGTGGCTCCTGCAATGCCACATTCGACATATATTCCAATGTTCTTTATTCTACCACTATGCCTGTCCAGACGCGTGCGAGAGCACACGCGCACCGGAATTATTGATAGTTTCATCTCATTCCTCAGAAATGACCTTCAGGAGGGTAGTGAATTGGATTCTGGACTCAAGAATGGCTTTCTGCATGGAAGTATGACAGAAAATGGTGGCTAGGCTGTCTCGTGACAAAAATGCGAGCCACTGCAACAGCCACCATAATGGCATAGCCACCCGGCACCGCATGCCGGAAAAGCCACCTAGTGGCTGCCGGTGGCTACCGCAAACTGTCTAATACAATTGATCAGAATTTGAGTATGTACAGAGTTGTACAGAGTTTGAACAAAATGAACACAACAAACTGAACCTGGGCCGCGTATCTCGCCTCCATGATGATGTACTGCTGTCACAATGGCTCAAGAAAATTTAAGACGAAAGAATGGAAAGAAAGATCAAATTGAGTAGGCTCGGGAGTCGGGGTTGAGCCTGGTTTGGATATTCAGTCTGAGTTTCCAGGATATAGAAAAAGTGAAGAAGAAACTCACTGTGCATCCCATCCTTTACCCGATTCGGAGGGTGTGAAGTTGTTGGGTGAATTCCGCGGATGCATAGATGCCAAGGAAGGAAATTCAAACAGAAGAAAAGGAAAAAAAAAGCCCAGGAGGGAAACGAAGTCGAGAATACCCAAGGGCGAAAGGAAAAAGAAGAAAAGCTCACCTCGCACCTCGACCCCACTCAGAGCACGTCGAGGTCACCACTGGAAATCTTGTCAAATAGCTATTGGGAAGTAAAGGACAAAACTGGGGCAGAACAAAAGACTCAAGGGGACGGAAGAGGAAAGCAAACATGAAGATTTTCAAGTGCAACGGTGAACTGTCTGGAATCCGCCTATACCTAAACACCGCACATTTTGTGCATTTCAGGAATAGTCGGATTACAGTATAGGCTTATTTCTAAGGACTGGTATATGGTCTCGGTATAGCCAGAAGGGTTGTGATCACAGAGTAACAGGTACAAGGGGTAGGGAACTACCCTGTGGACCGACAGTGCTCGCCTCGAAAACTGTAGAGGAATGTGTAGCCCACAAACCTCTTTAGAGACTATTTCTGGTCTTATTCCCACACGATGGAATAGGCTGGACATACTGATGACAAGGGCATGCGAGAATAGTCTTATTTCTGCATCAATAGGCCGTGCACCTTCCATGTGATAGACGTCAAGGCCCAGGGATATACATTCCAGTGAAGTTCTGGGACTAGCGAAGGTCGGCTAAGGAGATCTGATGGGATTGTTCTTATTCCGAGCAGACGGAGTTGGGGAAATAAGAACCCTTTCTGGGACAAGTCTCACTAGGGGTATCTACGAGGAGCTGGAGACCAGGGGAACATTACCCGATGGTCAGCGATGGCGGGACAGGACCAGGGACAACGGGAAATAGGACGAACGACTCGGTATCAGTCAGCCAAGAGACTGAGGGTTTCAAAACCCTAGGCTGACCAACGCCGCTCGAACGGACATCACAATCATCCTGTTCACCAACCAATGGCAATATGTTCGTGGGAGCCCTTCCGATGGATAAACGGCTGAGGAAGGGGAACTCAGGCTATTTTACTAATTTCTATTTCGTTCTTGGACTTGCATATGATTTTGGGGTTTGTATAAGTAGTCAGGACATTATCTCGAGTAGGGTACAGAATCACCCGTGTATTAGTAGGCTGAACGCTTGCGATTGGGCTATTTCTGGGGTTGGCTCAGTGTGTATCGTCGTTGGACTTTAACATCGGGAAACCTTAAGTTGGAATAAGGAATAGGGTATCGGAAACGTCTTGGACGTGATTGAGGCTATCTAGCATCTGGGAATCGAATTGTGTTTTGGAATCAGCTACCATCATCGTCATCAGCTATCATCATCGGCACTTGGGAAATAAGCTACGGGATCTCTATCGTTTGGAATTGTTATATCGTCGGCCTATCCGAGGTCTCCTGCACGTCGTTGGACGACACACACCACCACCAGCACCACCACTTCTCAACACTTGCTGTCTCATAAGCTGCAAAGCTTTTAAACCATCTTATTTCCACCGCTCAATTATCGCTCAGGCCAATTCCTGGTGATATCTTGTAGTGAAGGCTCATCTTCCTAAGGGAAACACATACCTTCCCTTCAACCTTGTTAGGACCTGTAAAGGGACTACCACTCGTCTGAATCGAAGCTCTTGCACTCGCTGATCGGCCTATTTCCGATCCTAGTCTTATTTCCGTAGGCCTCACCACTTATTCCGGAAAGACTTGGGTTGTATTTGGGTGATAAGTGTGTTGTTTGGGTTTAGTTCGGAGCACATCGTTCAACGGTCCTCAGGAAGATTTAAGCATTGGATTATTATTCGCCTTAATTCCTTGCGGGAGTGACCTGTATTGCGGATTGAAGATGGTAGTAGTCCACAAAGAGCTTGAGACCGCTAGTCGCACCACATAAGCTCGAACCCGAAGTTTTGATGGCCATAACGTGGGCTTCTTGCATATTCCCATGTTTGGCAGCGACAGCAACGGCAACGCGAAGGAAAACAATGAGGAGAGAACTGCGGGGGCGAGATGGTGGTGGTATGGGCACGAGAGAGGTTGTGGAGCTCGTCCGCAGTCCATGGGTGCATTTATGGAGCCCGTGGAGCAAGTGCCGTAAGACTTTAGGGCGAACCTTGGCTACAGCTTGGCAAATCGGCAACTGCCCTGGAATATCACGACAATAGTTCACGACAATAGTTCACGAAAGGCTGCGGAATCCGTTGCCGAAAAAATGGGTAAGAAGTTGCAACAGAGCCGTCATCTACGTTCTCTACAATGCCAGGCCCAACCCACTTTCCCTTGCTCGATTGGTCGGCTTCTGCGCTGCACAATTCCGGGCAACTCAATTTTTGATCTTGCATTTGTCTATCGCTTTAACAACTCGAAGTGGAAGCCCCGAACAATTTGGACAAGGTGCTGAGTGGTTGAGGAGTGCAGACAGCCCGAATTTTTGCCATTAGAGCCGCCTGATAATACCACAAATCACCTCTAAGTAGAGGGTATCTTCCCCCCCCAATGTTACCCTCTACTTATAGAGAAACTGCATGTGCAATGGAAATGCCATGGCGGCCACCCAACCGGTGGCCAGGGAGAAAAATGGGATTTTGGCCACCTGTACCACTGATTTTGAAGGGTTTTGGCAGGGGGTCAGTAAAGCGTGATTTTGTGACAAAATAGTGCCATAGCTGCCACCAAACCTTTAGACCCGGATCAGTTCCAAAAATGTGACCCAATTAGTGCTATGTATGCTATGGGTCAATTTTAGCAGGGTCAGTAAATTGTGACCGGGTTAAATAGCCACGCATGCCACGGGTCAATTTTAGCTGAATCAGTAAATTTGTGATTGGGTTAAATTGTCAGGGGAACCCCCGCTTCGGACGGTTTTCCATCTGGACCCAATCCGGATGCTCCGGAGGCTTTGGGTGCTTTGGGTGCTTTGGGCGCTTCTCCGGATGGTTTTCCACCCGGCGCTCCAGATACTTCTGCACCCTTCTATCCGACCGCCAAACCACCCGGGACATCTGCCCGCTCTCGCTGGCACGTGCTGTGCGATCAGGCCCGCGATCATTGTAGATACCTCCGGACACGTGCTACTGGGTAGTTACCAACTAGTATATAAGGTTTCGCCTAGCGTGGGAATCCTCATCTATTCTTCTCTTCGGATTCCCCCGCTAGGTGCGTAGTATTTCCGCTCCTGTATTTTAGTACCTATTATTTATACTTCGGATTCCCCCGCTAGTTTCCGCGCCCTGCGCCGAGCTTAAGGTTGCCCTTACAGCAGAAGAAAGGATCTAAGGGATCAACCGGTCAAGATTGGGAAGTTTGGTGCAGGTACGGATTCGGACCACTACTCCAGTGCTCCATCCTCCCCCACTTCAAATCTCGACCCCTCCTCCGTCCCGATGGACCAGCCGCCTGCACCTGGCTCCGCGCAACCCGAGATCCTGAGTGTTCACACTCTGCATCCGGCTTCTGAAGCCATGGACCGGCTCGCTGCTGTCGAAGGCTCCCTCGAGAGTATCCAAAACATGCTCCGCGAGCTATTGCTGAACGCCCAAAATCCGCCGCCTGCCCCCGCCCCTGCCGTTCCGGCTCCAGCGCCGGGTCCAGATTTCTCGGCCCCCCACCCAGCTCCAAAAACGGTCCTTCGACCGAACCCCCCGGCCGTTTTTGACGGCGACCGGACGCAAGGATGGATGTTCCTTCACTCCGTCCTCACCTATTACCGGCTGGTTCTGGAAGCTTTCATGGCGGACGGGTTCGTCTCGCAGGAAAAACTCGTCCAGTTCGCCATGTCCTTCATGTCGAAGGATGCGGCCGCCCGATGGGCGGAACGGCGCGCATCCGCCGTACCGTTCCCGTTCCCCACCTGTGCCCAGTTCGAGGCCGAGTTCTGGCTCCGGTTCGTCGAGGAGAACGAACAGGACCAAGCCCTCACCAAGCTTGAGTCCTGCTCGTATTTCCAGGGCTCCCGCGACATCCACCGGTACACGGACGATTTCGAGGAACTGGCCGTAACGGCCGGTTACTCGGACGCTCTCATCCGGGTCACCAAGTATCGCTCCGGGCTCAACCCAAAGATCAACGTCGCGATCACGACGTCCGGGACCGCCCCCGACCTCACCGACTACGACGGCTGGCACGCGCGCGCTTTCCGCCAGTACAAGGCATTCGGCCGAGCCGGATCCGGAAACCCTCCGGTTCGGCTCCCGGCTGCTTTACCTCGGCCGCGTGGAACGGGAATCCTCCCGGTTGCGCCCCCTGCACGCGCTACGGTCTCGTTCGCCCCGGCTCCCGGACCCATGCTTCCAGCGGTCGTTCCAATGGACGTTGACCGGACCCGAGCGCGCGCTTTCCCACGCTCTTGTTTCCGGTGCGGTGCGGCCGGACACATCGCCCGGGACTGCCCGGTTACATCCGACGTCCGGCACGCAGACGTTCTTGACAAGGTTGTTCGTCAACTCAGGGACGACCTCCTCGACGAGCTGTTTGCCCAGCTCTCCACCTCCGCCTCGCTTCCGGCCGAGTCGGTGGATGGAGATGAGATGGAACCGGCGGGTTTTCCCCGCCCGGCTGAGTGAGCGGTGCGCCCTCGGTCGCGTCCCCTAATCACTACGCCCTCCTGTATTCAGATAATGCCAATACATTTGAGTCCGAGGTAGTAGCGAGAGGCGCACCCCCCATCCCTGTCTCTGTTCGAGTGACCAAGACCCTTCCTTCCGTCCTGGAGACAGAAACCCGCATTGCCCCCGAGCCGGGAACGAGGACAGGCTCGCTTCGGCGCGTTCATCGCCCGAAGTGGGAACGGCAACTTCCCCAGCAGTACGTCATCGACTCTGTCGAAGGCCGAAACTCCTTGCACATCCTGTTGGACCTGCAGTCTGTCGAGACCACCGCCCGGATGTCGGTGAAGGCTCTGGTCGACTGCGGAGCGACTGGAGACTTCATCGACTCGGAGTATGTCATCTCCCGCAACCTTCCGGTCCGGCCCCTTTCGCAGCCCATCCCGGTTCTTAACGTGGATGGCAGCCTGAACCAAGCGGGCGGCATCACCGGCGTAGTCGATATGGTGGTCGACTACAAGGGGCACTCCGAGCGTATCCAGCTCGCTGTGACTCGGCTTGGGAAACAGCATGTCATCCTCGGTTACTCCTGGCTCCAGAAGCATAATCCGGAGATCAACTGGGAGACCAAGGAGGTTCGTATGACGCGCTGTCCGACCGGATGCCGCACCTGCCGGGAGGAGCTACGAGCTGTCCGGAAGAACGAGAAGCTCGCTGCCTCGATCCTCCGGCAGCTGCGTGAAGGTCCGACCCCATCCATCTGCGCCGTCGACTCGGAAGAGTGGACCGGAGACGATGGGTACGACCCGGCCGAGGACGATGACCTCCCAGACCTCACTCCGGATTCGGAGGACGATGACGAGGACGGCGACGAGCTTGAGGAGGGCGATCGCATCCTCTACACTGTGTTCACCCCGGCCGAAGAGATCCGCGCAGGAAGCACCGTCTCGCAACGTCTCGCGGAGGCTCATGCGCGGAATTCCACACCGGCCGGAACTGAGGTCCCGCCCTGGGCCGCGGAGTTCTCGGACGTCTTTGCCCGGGAGTCCTTTGACTCTTTCCCGGACAGGCGGACGTGGGATCACGCCATCGAACTCGTCCCGGATGCGAAACCGGCCAATTGTAAGGTCTACCCGATCTCTCCGCTCGAACAGAAGGAGCTCGATGCCTTCATTTCGGAGGGATTGACTACCGGCCACATCCGCCCGTCAAAGTCTCCGATGGCGTCCCCGGTCTTCTTCGTCAAGAAGAAGGACGGTGCCCTCCGGTTTGTCCAGGACTACCGGGCGCTCAACGCGATGACCGTGAAGAACCGGTACCCGCTCCCTTTAATCAACGAGCTTATTAACCGGTTAAAAGGAGCTCGGTTCTTCACGAAACTCGACGTCTGGTGGGGCTTCAACAACGTCCGGATCCGGGAAGGTGACGAATGGAAGGCCGCGTTCCGTACGAACCAGGGGCTCTTTGAGCCGCTGGTGATGTACTTCGGCCTCACCAACTCCCCGGCCACATTCCAGACGATGATGAACGACATCTTCCAGGACCTGATTCTGTCTGGAGATGTCATGGTCTACCTGGACGACATCCTCATTGCGCACTCCACTCCGACCTCGCCTGTCACCGTGAAATCGTCCGAGAGGTGCTCCGCCGGCTCCGGGAACACCACCTCTTCCTTCGGCCGGAGAAGTGCGAGTTCGAGAAGTCCACGATCGAGTACCTCGGCGTCATCATCTCCCACAACCACGTCGAGATGGACCCCGTCAAGGTCGCCGGCGTCGCTGCCTGGCCCGAGCCCGAGAACAAGAAGGATGTGCAGCAGTTCCTCGGCTTCACAAACTTCTACCGGAGGTTTATCCGGGCGTTCTCGGACGTCGCCCGGCCGCTTTTCGACTTGACGAAGAAGGACGTGGCCTGGACCTGGACCGCTGCCTCGGCCGCCGCGTTCCAAGCCCTCAAGGACGCGGTGACCGCGGAGCCCGTCTTGGTCCTCCTGGACGAATCTCGGCCGTACCGGTTAGAAGCGGACAGTTCGGATCGGGCGACCGGAGCCGTTCTATCGCAACAGGACGCAGATGGAAAGTGGCGCCCCGTTGCCTTCTACTCCAAGAGCTTGAACAATGTCCAACGGAACTACGTGATCCACGACAAGGAGATGCTTGCGATCGTCCGAGCCCTAGAGGAGTGGCGGCACTTCCTCGAAGGCGCGCAGCACCCAGTCGAGATCTGGACGGACCACAAGAACTTGGAGTACTTCCAGAAGTCGCAGAATCTGAACCGGCGGCAGGCCAGGTGGTCCCTGTACCTGTCCCGGTTCGACTTCGCCCTGTTCCACCAGCCGGGTCGCCTCATGGGTCGCCCAGATGCGCTCTCCCGCCGCCCGGACCACGGCGCCGGATCCGAGAACTCGGACGTTACACTCCTTCGGCCGGAGCTTTTCCGGATCCGGGCGATGGAGGGGATCATGGTTGACGGACCCGAAGTCCCCCTCCTGCGCAACGTCCGGAAGGCGTTTGCGACCGAGCCGGAACTCGAGGATCCCGTTGCGCTTGTCGCCCGGGAGCTTCTCAAGAACCGGAAGGCCCCTTCTCCCCGCTCGGCCAAATGGCAGATCTCGGACGGATTGCTCCTGTTTCGTGGTAAGATTGTCGTGCCACGGAACAAGGACCTCCGCCGGCGGATTATGGAGCAACACCACGACACGCGGGTCGCCGGACACGCTGGCCGCTTCAAAACGTTGGAGTTAATCTCCCGGAACTACTGGTGGTCCCAGTTGTCCCGACACGTCAGTCAGTACGTTGGAACCTGCGACGCGTGTAACCGGACGAAGGCGCTTCGGCAACTTCCCCACAGTGAGCTCCATCCGACCGAGATTCCAGCCGAGCGCTGGGACACCGTCTCGGTGGACTTCATAGTCGAGCTTCCAGAGGCGCACGGGTTCGATGCGGTCATGGTTGTTGTTGACGTCCTTGGTAAGCGGGCCTACTTCAACGAGTGCCACACCAGCCTCGGAGCAGTCGGAGCCGCCCGGTTATATTACCGGAACGTGTGGAGGCATCACGGAACCCCCCAGAAGTACATCTCCGACTGGGGTCCGCAGTTCATCACTGAGTTCACTCGGGAACTGTGGCGCCTCATCGGTATTGAACCCGCTACCTCCACCGCTTACCACCCGCAGACCGATGGTCAGACCGAGCGTGTCAACCAGGAGCTCGAACAGTTCGTCCGTATCTTCACGAGCTACAAACAGGACGACTGGGACGAGCTCCTACCGGCGGCTGAATTCGCCTACAACAACCATGTCCACTCCTCGACGCAGCAGGTGCCGTTTATGACGGACACCGGCCGGCTCCCTCAGATGGGTTTCGAGCCCAACGGCATGCGCTCGGCCGACGAATCGGTCAACGAGTTCCGCAACCGAATCGCTGCTGGAGTGTCCGAAGCCAAGGCCATGCTCGTCAAAGCCAAAGACGAGTTCAAGCTGTACTACGATCGCCGGCGCGTACCCGCGCCGGAGATCAAGGTAGGCGACCGAGTCTGGGTGGATGCGTCCGACATCAAAACGACGCGCCCATCTCCCAAGTTCTCGGATAAGCGGCTCGGACCCTTCAAAGTCGTACAGGTTGTGGGAAAAGGCGCGTACAAGCTCGAGCTCCCTCCACGGTACTCCCAGCTCCACCCAGTCTTCCCGGTGGTGAAACTCGAGCTTGCGAAGCCGGACCCGTTCCCCGGACGCCCCCGGAACGACGAGCCCCCACCTATCCTCCGGACGGATGGAGACGAGAGGTGGGAGGTCGACGAGATCCTCGAAGCACGGGTCCGGTACGGTAGCCTCTGGTACATGGTGCGCTGGAAAGGTTATGGTCCGGAGCACGATAAGTGGGTAAAGCACTCTGATGTCTTCGCCAAGGACGCCATTGATGCCTACTACCGCCGCTACCCCAACGCTCCTCGCCGGATAGCCTCGGCCGCTTTCAACTCGCTGTCCTTCCGGAGGCGTGATAGGACCATCCGCTTTATACGTTGGGACGCCGTATTCCAAGGGGGGGGGGGGGTGATGTCAGGGGAACCCCCACTTCAGACGGTTTTCCATCTGGACCCAATCCGGATGCTCCGGATGCTTCGGGCGCTTCAGGCGCTTCTCCGGATGGTTTTCCACCCGGCGCTCTGGATACTTCTGCACCCTTCTATCCGACCGCCAAACCACCTGGGACATCTGCCCGCTCTCGCTGGCACGTGCTGTGCGATCAGGCCTGCGATCATTATAGATACCTCCGGACACGTGCTACTGGGTAGTTACCAACTAGTATATAAGGTTTCGCCTAGCGTGGGAATCCTCATCCTTTCTTCTCTTCGGATTCCCCCGCTAGGTGCGTAGTATTTCCGCTCCTGTATTTTAGTACCTATTATTTATACTTCGGATTCCCCCGCTAGTTTCCGCGCCCTGCGCCGAGCTTAAGGTTGCCCTTACAGTATGAGCAGAATTCAACTTCTGTGCAGCAATATCAAAGTTACGCTTTTCGGTTTGGTAACTCAATTTGCAAGATCAGCGGGTGACGGAATTCAACTTCCTCTATTTAGCGGATGAATTTAACTACTATACTTTCTTCAATTGTACTGTATATATTTTCCACTGTATGTAAATATTCCACAGCCCATGTGCTATGTCTATGGCGATGTTTTTTCAAGTTTTTCAAGTGAGAAAAAGAGGGAAAAAGAGAGAAAAAGAGAGGGAACTCACAGGAATGTATGTGATTAGCCACCTGTATTTCTCCGGCTGAAATGGAGGTCAAAAGCACAAGAATGCGCAACTTCGCGGATGTTACCAACAGCCGACTTGATTCCGGCAAGTTCCGGTTGAAAAGTACCAAGGTTCCCCAAATGGGAACTGTGCGGATGTTCGTCATAGTAGGGCAACCAATGATTTTCGAGAACCACTCGGCGCGGTTGTCCGGATCCCACGCTGTCGTATGTAAGCAGGTTCAATGTCTATATGATTTTCTAGCTAGTAATTGACTGAGGAGTATTTTAAGACAGGGGAAAGACTTCAATTGATTTCTACAATAAAATAAGGGAATGTACTGGATTTTTGGCACCAATGTGTAGACATCTCTTCTGCACCCCCACCCCCATTTTTTGCGATTTTCCGGGCATTTTTGAGGGCGGAACGGACGAGTTGGGCAGGAGGGGCGGCAGTTTTGATGGCATTGATGGGAAGTGTCGGGAGGGAGCGCCTAGCGACGGGGGAATGATGGGACGGCGGGGCAGTATAGGTGTGTCAAAGATGCCGAATATTGCCGGGTATCAGCATCGGATCATTAGGCACATTGGTGCTGTCTCATAAACCTCATCCCCTTGGGTGGGCTGCGTGACGACGGGTCACTGTGTGATTGGCGGCGTCAGAGGAACTGATGGCGGCGGTCTATTTTTTCAGACAAGTCCCATTGTTGATGGGATCAAGAATGGGACTCGCTTACTGAAAAAGGAAGTGGGTGAGTCCCAGTCCCATTCTTCTAGTATATACTCCCTATTGGAGACTCACGCCTCTCCCAGTTCGAGGTCATTAGCGCAATTGGGAATGATCACAGAAGTATCTTCCAGAATGTCCAAGCTGCCATCAAGCGGAATTCAACAGGATACTACCGGTTCAACAAGCAGCGAAGCTCACTCTACAGCGATGAGACCGCTGAATTCCAACGATTCTAGATCGGTCCGTTCATTTCTGCTTGCTTACCTTTGCGTAGGCGTGCTTCATTTTCATTGCGTCATGCGAAATTGCCTAACTCTATATATCTAGTTCGAAAATACGACGACCAGAGTCGCAGTGGTTACTGGTCAAAGGAAAGTTAGAAACGAGAGACCTGGCGGCGGCGCTACCTTGAAGTCGCACTTACGCTTGCACTCGGCTTTTCTGAATCGTTAATCGAAATATATGTATGCCTACACTAAAGTTAACCGTAAGTAGTAGGGTGTAGGAGGATGTAGGTAGGTTGCGCTGGGCAAAGGTAGTATGTAGCTCGATGTGTAGGACTAGGGCAGAGACGAGGTCAGGAACCGCAATACTTACGACAATGATATCCACCCACCCACCCATCCATCCATCCAATCCAAATACTCCAAGTCCGGGAAGCGAGGTGAGATGAGAGGTCGTCGGTAGATGAGGAAATAGATGAGTGAAATAAGAGTTAAGTAATGCAGTGGTGGGTGGACGAGGAATGGCGCGGCGGGGTGAGTGGGTGAAGCTGGGAATATGATACAAGACGTATGATGTCTAATAAGTAACTTGGTGAATGTGGAATGGGGGTCGTGAGTGGTAGTGGTGGATGTAGAGGGTGATCGTGAGTGTGATGGAATGGGGCCGTGAGCACTGAACTTGCAGAAGAGGGACCGAGGGGGAATGCGAAGACCGAGACGGAAGGGGACCGAGGGGAAGGCGAAGACCGAGACAGAAGATGTACAGTTTAAGGTTAGGCTTTTTTTGCTTTGTTGCTTTCGATTTTTTGCTTTTGCTTTGCTGCTTGATCGATGCGCAGCGCGCAGCAGCACGTTTCTTCTTCATGGCTGACTGCTTCTTACACAGGCCCATAGTGGCCCCACGCTCCCTGGCCCCCACCACGACTGGCGTCCCGCAGATGCGCACCGCCGGCTGCTACACCCCAGCTCTCGAGGCCGTCCGTCCGTCCGCCGCTCGACTTGGTCGTGCTCCCCTCGATTGTCGCCGGCGCGGTCACAAATGACTGCGGCGCCGTGCTGACGTCCGGATAGGTCGTTTCGCTGCCGTATGACGACGGGCTCGAGACACCTAAATCGTGGGGCGGCGGGCGGATGACCGGGATGGGGATTCCCGCAGACTCTGCCTGGCGGCGCTCAGGGCTAGGCGCGCGTGACGCCTGCTGCTCGGTTGCGATTGAAGGGGACGACAGGACCGACGACGGCGCCGCGGAGAACACAGATGTTCGGCTCTGGGCAGCGTGCAGTCTCCCAGTCACCTCCTCGCGCCCCTCTTCCGAGCCCTCCTCCTCCACGGGCGTGGGCGGCGACTGCTGTTGTTCCTGCTGCTGCGGCGCATTATGCCACGTCGTCCTAAGCGGATGCCCAAAGGTATTATTCTCCCCGCCACTGCTCGGCACCGCATCGCTCGTCGTCCCGCTCCCGCTCCTCGAATGCGTATTGGTCGTCGTCCTCGCGGCGTCTGACTGGTTGCCGTTCACATCCTCCAGCCGCGCCATCGACGAATTCGCGCGCAGCCGCTGCACCAGCTCAATCGAGCTGTGGCTCGCCACCGCCTGCAGCAGCGACTGGGCGCGCGACCGCACGCCGCCCATGCTCCCCGCGCGCGAGCGCGAGTGCGACGACCCCGAATGGCTGGACTGCGTCCTCGAGTGGTGTCCGCTCCCACCCCCCGAGTGGGAGTTGGACCGCGAGTTGGACCGCGAATGCGAGTACCCGCGCCGATGCGCGCCCAGGCTCACATTGCTCGCCCGTGGCGAGAGCAGCCCCACGCGGTCCTCGCGCTCGCCCGCGTGCTCATGCGACCCCTCCGACTCGAGCGCGGCCTCCTCCCCGTGCGCCTGCGGCAGCAGCTCGTGCTCGGCAAGCGGCGCCCCGGGCTGCGGCCCCGCCCCAAACGCACTCGTCACGCCGCTGTCCATGCGCTCCCGCACGGCGGCGCGCGGGAAGTCCACGGGCAGCGGGATGGACAGGGACGACGCGGACGCCGACCCAGCGGGCACGGGCACCGTCCCCGCGCGACTGCGCCCGCGGCCCTGCTGCGGGTGCCTCGGCGGCAGCGGCATCGCGATCCCTGTCCCCGCGCTATGATGCCTCCCGTTTCCATTCCCGTTCGCACTATGCGCAGGGCTGTCCGCAAGAGAGCTCGCGGTCCGTGCCGAGCTCGGGCTTTGCCCTGAGCTGCTCGACTCGACGTTGCCGGTGCTCTGCGACAGCCTCGAGTGCGCGCCGGTCGAGCCGCGCGTGTTGGTCGAGCCCGGGTGTTGGTGGAGTGCGTGTTGGCGTTGGTCGAGTGCGTGGCGTGCGAGGACGCGCTCGCGCCCCGTGCGGGGCGGCGGAACTGGAAGGGGTAGCGCGACGTGACGGGCTGCCCAACGCTCGACATCGAGCCCGAAGCGCGCCCAGAGGACGGCTCCTCGCTGCCAGGGAGCCCTTCCTCTTCCTCCTCCTCCTCCTCATCTTCGTCTTCCTCGAGGTCCTCGTCGTCTTCGTCTTCGTCTTCCTCATCCTCCGCCTCCTCCAGACTCCCACTCGTATCGCCCTGCGCCTCCGGCGGACCAGGCGACGGCGGGAAAGGCACCATCACCCGGTCCCGGCTCGACATCTGCGCCCCCGGGCCCGCGAACGGATACCCCACCCCCCCCCGGCGGCGGCGCCTTTTCGCGCTGTTCCCGTCTCACAACCTGCCATCTGTTCGTCAGCCCCCATCATCTTACCGAGATAACGAACTGAAACTGAAACCAACCTTAACCCCCTCCTCCGGCTCCTCAAACAGCTCGTCCGAAAGCACCCCGCGCTGCGCAGGCAGCGGCGCGCTCGGGAACCCAATCGCCGCCATCACCTGCTCCATCTCCTCAAAGCCCGGCGTCGGCGCCGGCGTCGTCCCCGCCAACAGCTCGCTCATGTCCGCCTCTGCGTCCGTCGTCTACACCGCACACACAATCACGATCTTGAAACAACCAAGTGAGGGACAGAGAATGCACCTCGCGCTTGGCATGCGCATGCGCCCCCGGGTGCCCCGACAAGCAAAACTCCCACGCGCCGCGCACGCGCGCGGCCGTCTCCTCGCGCCCCCGCCACGGGAGGGGCTCGTCCTCGGAGAGGTCGTCGGCGTACGCCGCCGTGCTCTTCTCGTGCGCCTCTTCTTCCCAGCGGTGGCGCGGGCCGCAGATGCCGCCGCAGGGCGCGCCGGAGAGCAGCAGGAGGCCGAGCCTGGGGAGGTGCGTTAGCGTTAGCGAACGGACGAATGAGGAAGACGAAGGGGAAAGAGGCAGGGAACGTCGTGTCGTCCGCGCAGGACCCCCTCCCAGACACCAGAAGCAGGAACCAGCTCACCACGCCCCCAAACACACCACCCCCCGCCACACCGCCCACGCCGCGTTCGCGAGCAGCACGCCGTGCGCGTAGCCCGTCAGCGCGCCGTCCGCGCGGAAGAACGTCGCGTTCCGCGTGCTTGCGCTTATGCTGGCGAGTCCATTTGCGTTTGCGTTTGCGTTCCTAGCCTAAAAAGGGGGGCGTTAGTGAACATTGGTGTCGGTGGGGAGCTCAACCCTCACCTGCGTCCAAAACCCAATAAGCACCGCGGCCGCGATCCCCGCGCGCGGGAGCAGCAGCGCGACGGTAGGGCCGTTCTGCGCGTAGAGCGCGCAGCTCTCCGCGAGGATGCTGCGCCGCGAGGGCGAGGCGGGCCCGGGCGGGAGTGGGGGGCTGTGGGGAGACGTACACGAGCGAGAGTGAGCGCGGCGGACTTGTATGAGGAAAAGAGGGGAAGGGAAAGAGGGGAAGGGAAGGGAGGGAAAGAAAGACATACCTCCCCGCGGCATTAACCGCCGTCGCGCTGCTGTACCCCCGCGCATGCGGGGCGTACGCGCTGCCGGACGAGGCGCGCCGGCCGTGGTCGTGTGTGTCGGGGTGTGCGTTTGCCTAGGAGTAGGAAAAGTCAGCATTTCGTATCCAAGATTCGTTGGGGGAAACGAAAATGAAATGAAGGAAGGGAAGGGAAGGGAAGTAGTTAGTGGAAGGGAGGGGAGGGGGTAGAAGGGAAGGCAAGGCAAACAACACAACGCGATAATGAATGAACGAGAAATTTCGAGTCTTGGCTGTACGAATGATGAAGAACCGTATGGCGTCGACGGTGCGGTGAGAAAAGAAAAGCGAATGAATGGGTAGTAGTGTGGTGTAGAAGGTGCGTATGCATGTATGTACGGGGGTGGATAGATAGGTAGTACAAAGGAAATGGAAATAAATATCGTAGAAGAGGCCGATGAAGGTAAGGTAAGTTGCTCGAAAGCAATACAAGAAAACACCGCCCCCACGCAACAAAACAAAGCAACTCACCTCCCCCCACGCGCCCCACCTTACATACTGCAAAAAGCAAAACGCCGCATACCCCGTCATCCCCGCGAGCGCATACGCCGGCGCACTGAGGTACACCGCCAGCACGCGCGGGCGCTTCGCGCGCCAGCGCCGCGCGAAGCAGTACACGCCCTCGTACACCAGCACCACCGCAAAAAGCCAGAGCGCCCAGCACGCGGTGTAGGCGGCCGCGGCGAGGGCCCAGTTGTGCGGGTTGTTGTTGGAGGAGGGGTGCAGCGCGATTCTGCGGGGTGTTAGCTGTGTGCTATATAGAGAGAGAAAAGGGGGACGCACTGGATGAGCACGAAGACGGCGTTGAAGTCGAAGAAGGTCTGGAGCGGGATGTGGGCAAAGACGAGGAGGGGCCAGAGGTAGAAGTAGAGGCGCATCCAGGGGGAGGGGGAGCGCTACAACCAACCTGCAATCAGCATCTACCCACATGAAACGAAGGGGCACGAACGAGCAGCTCGAGCCGCAGGCCGCGGGCACGGAAGCGCGGGGTTGCGCGCCGTTCGTCTTCGGCGCTGAGCGCGGCGTTGGCCGGGAAGAGCGGGACGCCCATGCCGCGGGAACACACGCGCGGCGCGGGCGGCTGGTCATGGCCATGGTTCGTAGCGGCGACGTGCCCGCCCTCCAGACTGACGATCCGCACACTCCGCGGCGTGGCCTTGCGCCCGCCCACGAACGGCGGCGGCGTGCTCGGCACCTCCCCCGTGGGGCTGCTCGGCCCCGGCGCAGCGAGCTCAGAGTGGTACGTGCTCGCGGGGGCGGGGTGGAGGGGGCGTTTGGGCAGCCAGGAAGGATACCCCTTCGAGTCCTTGCTCATCCTCCTGTGTGCCGAGTCGGAGCTGGAGTTGTTGTTGGCGTCCGGGATGTGCTACAGCTGCTCAGAGACTCGACGGCGTGGATGGGACCCACGCGCAAGCAAATGCAGTCCGAGTCGGGTCATAGACACGGCAGTCAGTCATGAGTAGGACGAAGCTGTGGGAGCGGGAGCCGGGTGAAATCAGGGGCGGGGCATATCTCGGGAACGGTGGGGCACGGGATAAAGCTGTGAAAGGGAAAAGTTAGCGAAAGCGAGGAGGAAAGGGCGAAAGTACGCACCTGGACTAATGCTCAGTGCATCCTCCATGCGTATGGCACTCGCGCTTCAGGCACGTTTGCCGGGGGACAAGGTGCGCGCAACTGGGTGCGATCGACGCGTATAGCAGATGGACATGGGGCGTGGGTCTTGGATAGTATACAGCTTCTGGGGCAGGCGACGGGCAGCAGCGCGACGGTGGGCCCGTTCTGCGCGTAGAGGGCGCAGCTTGCTGACCGCGAAGCGATCACGTGCCTGATTGTGATCGAACGCGTACATGGTGCAAGTTGGGCATACTTAAGCGTGCATTGAAAGCTTGATTTCTACGGAGTGAACAGCTGGGCAAATGGATTGATAGTACACTTAATTTAATTTTCACTTCGGGTTTGAGGTACTAGCTATCCAGAAGGTCCTCGTTCAACTTGGGGTCAGGCCACGGTCCATGTTTCATTTTTTTTACTATTCCAGACAGTATCGCTTGAACGACGCCACGACGTCGCGCTCGATCGGATGCAATTTCTGGGTATATTTTGCGAAAGTAAGTCCACGCTTGTGATTTTTCTTTTGATCTCTGCGGGGCTCGCTTGTCTGCGAAGGTCCCATTCTGGGTGACATCGTCTGTCGTGTTCGCAGATTTTGTAAATGGGCCCTCATCTATCCCAGCGAAGCCTGAGGGTGCTTATCATTTCGGCAGTACTTACTTCTTCAGGTAATTGAATGTAGGATCTGAACGTCACATACTAAAAACAAAGCAGTTCCCAATCCACCACCGATGAAGTCACCTCTGGGCAAATACAATATAGTCCTGGGTATGGAGGAAACTTACATGTTCGTTCGTATGTCTATTAAGTTATTATTGGCACTGAGTGATGGTGATTGTATCTCGCCAGATTTCCCGGAAACTGGTAGCGAATGGGAACGCAGTGCAAGCGCCGGCATCCGCTTCTGTCAATTTCACCTGTTAGAATCATTGTATTTTCCCACTTCCAGCACTGAACGTAACGCGGAGCTGTTGGGCGGAAAAAGAAAAGAAACTGCAACAGAATCCATGCACCAGCCAGTAGCTCTGTTGTTGTTTGTCCATCGGGCCTCAATCTTGCGGAACGTTCCGTTCATGAGACAGGGCCTGACTAAATATAGGGAGCGCCCGCTGTCAACCTGATGTGACGCCAATGTAAGCTCCCTACTTCCCGGAACGCTGCAACCGCATGGCAACCGCATGGCAACTGTCATGCAGTCCCGTTCTTGCTCCTCACGCCCATTGCATTGCATACACCAACTGCACTGTGCAGCCTGCGCATCTGGCAATCGACACGATAATGCCTCCTCAAGCTGGTGAATCCCCCACGGCTACTACACAAGTCATCTATGGTGCGTAACGAAACTGATAGGCCAACATTATCACCTATTTTGCTCAGGCGGGACGGGTGGGACTGGAGGGAAGGGCGGCTTACAGGGTGGTGATGGGGGTGCTGGAGAAGGTCCTACGGTGTCTTATGGCATCGAGGCTGGACATGTTACCGTCAATACTATTCTGTAAGTCGGTTTGTCGTTCCTCTTCCAAACAGTGTTGCTCAACAGCGGTAGTGGTGGTCAACAAATGGAGTGTGAGTGTTGGTAAAGATGTAGCATGTGTGTTCTTAAACCTTATTTAGCCACGGAGCGTGCAAAAATTATTGACTGGCTCTCACCACTCAATTTCTTCCTGCGACAAGCAGATATTGCCCGGACACAGCAGCCAGGCACAGGAGCATGGCTGCTTGATGATGTGTGCTTTCAAGAATGGAAGTCAGGCTCAGGAACAACACTTTGGTGCCGCGGAATTCGTGCGTGATTTGTGTGTTCATCCATACTCACAAATTAATGGAAATGTGTAGCGGGGGCAGGAAAAACTGTTCTTGCGTATGCCTATTATCTGAATATTGTCCTCTGCTAATGCTCCTACTCCTAGTTCAATGGTTGTGGATCATCTTGACACTGATTCAGAAACAAAGAATATCTGTGTAGCATGCATCTATCTCAACCACAAGGAAGCCGAGGACCAGACTCCCGAGAAGCTCCTGTCTGGGCTTTGGAGACAACTCATTTTTGGGAAAGATGTCAGCCCTTTGGCAAAGAAGTTATATCAGCGTCACCAGGAAAAATGTACCACACCCTCACCTGATGAGATCTTTGAGATGCTACAGCCTGTTATTGGAGACTATTCAACAGTCTACATTATTGTTGATGCAATTGATGAATATTTGGAGGCCCAACGGCGAGTCCTCCTGGATTACCTTGCCAAGATGGGGCCAACTGTCAACTTGATGATCACCTCTCGACCTCACATCACTCCAGATGCTTCCCTTCCAAATCTCAGCACTCTGGAGATCCGTGCAACTGAACATGATGTTCGGAGATATGTGGATGAACAGATCCGGATCTCCTCACGCCTGTCAAAGCATGTTCAAACTCGTGCAGATTTGAGAGAAGAAATTCACTCAAAGATTACTGCCAATGTAGATGGAATGTAAGTGCCATGAGTGATCAAATGGGATATACAGAGGATAACCCTTCCCCAGGTTCCTGCTTGCAAAACTTCATATTGAATCCCTCAGCTCAAAGACCACAATCAAGACAGTTCGAGAGGCCCTGAAAGCATTGCCAAAGAACCTGAATGACAGTTACAATGAAGCAATGAACCGGATTGAATCCCAGAATGAGGAAGACAGGAAGATAGCTCATTCGGCTCTCACTTGGGTTGTGAATGCAAAGCGGCCATTGACAGTTGCAGAACTACAGGTAGCCCTGGCCATTGAACCTGATGACCGGCACCTCGATGATGACAACCTTTTGGACATTGAGATCATTCTCTCTGTCTGTGCTGGCCTAGTCATTCTAGATGAGCAGTCTAATGTTGTGCGACTTGTCCATTATACCACCCAGGAATACTTTGAAAGCATTCAGGCACACCAATTTCCAGATGCACAGACATATATCACACGCACTCTGCTGACATTCCTCACATTGGACGACTTTGTTGATGCACACTGGGATCGGAACAAGCATCCACCCCCTCTTGTTGAGTATTCACAATATTGCCTAATTCATGCTGCTGGACAGCCTGAAGCCCAGCTAAGAAGCATGATATTGAACTTCATTTCCAGGGCCAATCAATGGAAGCAAGCTGTGTCATTCCGGTGGAGATCACCTCCATGGAATTTTCTGGATTGGCCATCAGAACCCTCTGCTTTGTGGATTGCTGCAGCAGCAAACTTTCTAGAAGTTGCAAGGGTTCTGCTGGAAGGCACACAGCAGTCATATACAACAGAAATCAGTGTTGCGGCATACTATGGCCACCTTTACATGGTACAATTGCTGGCTGAGCATGGTGCCAACGTGAATGCAAAGAGTAAACATTATGGCAATGCTATTCAGGCAGCGGTATACAGTGGCCATGATAACATTGTGCAGTTGTTGCTAGACAAAGGTGCTGATGTGAATGCACAGGGTGGATACTTTGGCAGCCCAATTTCAGCAGCAGCATCCAATGGCCACGAGAACATTGTGCAGTTGTTGCTCAACAAGGGTGCTGATGTGAATGCACAGGGTGGACACTATGGCAGCCCAATTCAAGCAGCAGCATCCAACAGCCACGAGAACATTGTGCAGTTGTTGCTCAACAAGGGTGCTGATGTGAATGCACAGGGTGGACGCTATGGCAGCCCAATTCAAGCAGCAGCATCCAACAGCCACGAGAACATTGTGCAGTTGTTGCTCAACAAGGGTGCTGATGTGAATGCACAGGGTGGACACTTTGGCAGACCAATTCAAGCAGCAGCATACAACGGCAATGAGAACATTGTGCAGTTGTTGCTGGACAAAGGTGTTGATGTAAATGCACAGGGTGGACACTTTGGCAGCCCAATTCAAGCAGCAGCATACAGTGGCTATGAGAACATTGTGCAGTTGTTGCTCAACAAGGGTGCTGATGTGAATGCACAGGGTGGACACTATGGCAGCCCAATTCAAGCAGCAGCATCCAATGGCCACGAGAACATTGTGCAGTTGTTGATCAACAAGGGTGCTGATGTGAATGCACAGGGTGGAGACTATGGCAGCCCAATTTCAGCAGCAGCATGCAGCGGCCACGAGAACATTGTGCAGTTGTTGCTCAACAAAGGTGCCGATGTAAATGCACAGGGTAGAGTCTATGGCGGCCTGATTTCAGCAGCAGCATACAATGGCCATGAGAGCATTGTGCAGTTGTTGCTCAACAAGGGTGCTGATGTAAATGCACAGGGTGGACACTTTGGCAGACCAATTCAAGCAGCAGCATGCAGCGGCTACGAGAACATTGTGCAGTTGTTGCTCAGCAAGGGTGCTGATGTGAATGCACAGGGTGGACACTTTGGCAGCCCAATTCAAGCAGCAGCATACAGTGGCCATGATAACATTGTGCAGTTGTTGCTCAACAAGGGAGCTGATGTGAATGCACAGGGTGGAGTCCATGGCAGCCCAATTCAAGCAGCAGCATGCAGCGGCCACGAGAACATTGTGCAGTTGTTGCTGGACAAAGGTGTTGATGTAAATGCACAGGGTGGACACTTTGGCAGCCCAATTCAAGCAGCAGCATACAGTGGCCACGAGAACATTGTGCAGTTGTTGCTCAACAAGGGTGCTGATGTGAATGCACAGGGTGGAGACTATGGCAGTGCTCTGCGGGTCGCATTGTTACATGGACACAAAAGTCTTGTTCAGCTACTTCAAGACAATGGTGCTGTGGACCCACCCATCCACAATGAGGCTGACAAGGACTATGAGACAGACAGGGGCTATGAGACAGAGGGGGACTATGTGACTGCTAGTGAGTTAGAGGATGAGTGATATATGTATTGGTGGTGTTGTCAATCACTATGTGGTAGAAATTTTGCTCCCTTTAGGACCATTGGAAATGGTGTTATTGACAACAACCCCAAGTGTACATTGTTGCTCCAACAAAATTGCCTTTTCGAGTATTCACCAGTGTGCAGCTACTTATAGAAATGCAGTTCTTAGGTGACAGTAACTGTGTATGGAATAATGATTGTACATACAGCAGTGTCAGTAAGGGGTCCAACAGTGTTTAATATAACTTGGTACTAGCGAGGGACGTCTGGGGTTGACATTAGTATCGTTCAAGTAACGCGTCCAGTCTAAGACGGACGGCGTATTAGTCTCCCACATGTCAGACTCAAAAAGAAAAATTAAGACAGTCAAAATTTTTACTTGTATTGAGTCTGATCGAACTTTCATCTGCCAAGGCGGACCTCGATAAACGTGATCATTTCGTGACCGCCCAGCCACCTCGTGCACGGCGGATCAAGGGGCCGGTATTTGGCCGGTATGCTGCTTGGCTCAAGCGCTTTTGTCCTATGCCTTCATCTGCTCTCTTGCGCACACTTGACCTCTAATTCATTCTTACTTCCCTTCCCATGAATTCGGACCCCAGTAACCCACGTTCAGAATACACGATAGCCGCCAGTAGCACGCCCTCGAGACTCGGTCCATCACAGCCTTCGAACGTCTTCCTCACTTCTACGACCAATAAGACCTCAATATATGCGGGCCAAAACCGCCCCGTAATCCATCCCTCGAGCTCTTCACCGATGTACAGCCTGACAATCCCATACACCGAACAATTTTACGTTCGCACAACACTCACCTCCTTCGCAGCCCAATTGGTTGAAAAACGGGTTGTTCAAAACGTCCGTTCCGCTGTTCTGAAAAGCAGTGGTCTACATGCACCCACTGAACGCAAGAAGAAGCCGGGAGCGGTGTCGAAGCAGCCTGATTCAGATGACACCGCTCCTGGAATTAAACTCGCAGATTAGACAGGTTGTGCACAAGCCGCACGCGGCTTTTGGGAATTGTGCAAAGCCGCGGGGATTTTTTAAGTTCATCCAGGAAGAGTCGAACTTTCAGCGAGCCCACTGAGTGGAGGGGAGTGTTTTAGGCTATGGGATGGTCGTCCAACTTGTCATTGGGTTTGTGGGTGCTGTGGAATCAGTGCGGAAACTCAAGGACAAATCATTGTATTCACCGGATCTGATTCGATAGCCACATGGATAGAACATTCAAAATGGTATTCATGTGAGTCATTTACGGTGGGTTTATGAGTCCGAGATATAGAAATCCTCCCTGCGGCTTTGCACAATGCCAAAAAGCCGCGTGAAGCCGCATGCAGCTTGTGCGGCTTTTGCACAACCTGTCTATTTAGGCTCCTCTCTAATGCAGGACATGAAGCGAGTATTTCGAGAGAACCAGGGACTGTTGTACGATCTAATGCTGGCCGTTGCGTCTCCCGATCTCACCTCACCTCGAAAAAACCGGCCGCCTGAACGGGTATGTAATTTTGATGTTCTCTGGATTTTCTTCTAACAATTAATTGTCCAGGCCGTCATAAATTCCATTTCTATGCTTACATTTGCACGCAACTATCATGCTCGCCTTCTTCCTTTATCCAGGGGCATCTTATATCTGGCTTCCCATGTCCCTATTGATATAATCGACATCAACTGCCGAATCGGAACTATGCCATCGCTCGAAACGATAAAGTCCGCTCTTCGAGGGCTGTCAAACCAGAAAGCAATTAAAATTCGCAAGATGGGTCGGGATATGGGGATTCTAGACATTGATGGGCGGAAGATGGTTAGAGCGAATATCATCATCTTCGACAACACACAACACTTTCGCCGTCAACGGGAGCGTCGTATTGGCAAAGAGAATCTCATGGTCATTGGAATTGGTGCCACTTCTTCCAACGACTGGTGGCCGCCATGGCGTTGGATCCCCTCGATAGGCGCCGCTTGCGTTGAATTTACGCCTGAGCCTAACCGTTGACGATCTCCTCATCCGTATCGATTTGCGACATCTTCGAGAGGTTGGAATTCTGCAATTCCTATCCGCCCTTGCGACGTACATTCCAGCAGGCTCAATATACAAGGCCGAGATCCAGTTACGCTACAACACCCGCTGCAAAAAACGTCAACTTCCCCTCGCAAAGGACGATATGAACCCTCTGGCACCACATAGCGGCAAAAACGAGGCTCTCATCCCAGAACTAAAAGACGCATTACTCGACTTTCTTCGTCAGCTCGGCCAGAAGGAAGACGATTTTGACTTCAGGCTGTGGTTCCTAGGTGGTGATGGAATGTCTTTCAACAATGCTCATCTGGTGAAGAAGTACATGCAGAATCACACAGAATCGGCATTTCAGAGCTTCGAACTCATGATCCCAGCGTTGCAGGTTTGGCATACGTTGTGGACAAACTTGTGCCGTATATTTGTCGCGCACTGGGGCGAACCGCTGAACGACAATCCATCGACACTCAGGAACAGCGCCAAGAAAATCGGCCGACCAGCTCCAGGAAACCTCAAAAAGGTTGACTACTACCCTGCAGCTGAACTTCTTGCACTGGTGCACGATATGCAGATGCTTGACTGCTGGCGGTAATTGCACATGTTTATGTTGTATTCGATTGCTTACCTTCCTGGAAGGGTTCATTTCAAATGCGAAGATATCCAGGATTATTTTCAAACCTTGGCCGATTAGAAGCAACTCCCATCGTTTGAAGAGCTCGAGATCATCGCTAGGCAACTTTTTGATACCTACTCCTCGACTGTCGCACAATACGAAGCTCGCACCGACGCACGCTCCTGGGCAGACCAAATCCCTTTGGGAGCTCCGTGGATGGAACTTCCTGCGAACGAGCGCAGTGTCCCAGCACCTGCCAAAACAGCAGGAAAGCGCAAGTCAACTAAACAATCCAAATCAACAACCACTCCTCCCCCATTCTACGGCGATCAGGTTGTCTCCGACTCAGCCTACTTTATGCGTGATGCATCCATAGCCCGTGAAGCGGCGGCAGCTGTTGCAGTCCGCGATGTTGGACGTCTATATGAGACTTTGAAGGTTTATTTCCTACATAAATCCTTTGCTTCAGTGACGAATCATTTCAGGTCATGTTGATAAATTTTGCGGGCTCCGCACATTCACGTTACATGGGATATCTGCTCGAGATGTTTTCTCACCTGGAACTTGAATCGAGTCCAGAGCTCGCTAATGCAACCCTCGATACACTGATTATCAACCCCTCAGGACTGCCCGGGGGTGGACAGGCTGGCGACATTTTCCAGGAGCGAATGAATCGGGAGATGGAACCAATTGTGCAACGAAAGGACACCGATTATGGATCCAACCATGTGCGGAATCTCTGGTCACGAAATATTAAAGACATCTACGATCTCAAGGCCGACACGCGAGCTGGCGTAGGCCTTGCAAAACGTTCGGGTCGACACAAACAGCCTCACCAGAAACCCGAAGTAAAAACTCTTCTCCGGCATTATCACGATACAGAACTCAACTTGCGTTGTCCGGGACGCACATTCGGCGAGGGACACGAGCCCGACACTTTTACTGCTGGAGTCAAAAAATTGGCAGAGGGATCACTAGCTCAGTGGGTGCGGAAGACATCGAGGGACCGAGGGCTACACACACAAAATGCGTCGAACGCGGTGGCGTCGAGCGATGGGTGCAACTCGGATGAGGAGGATGACAGCGACGACGAGGTGCCCCCGATGAGCCTCGGATTGATTCATGCATTCGACGGGGAGGTGATCATTGATTTGGAGGATGAATGTAATATGTACGAGGATGATGAGTATGATGATTAAAAAGTGTTACAAATTCTTCTTCGTATGAGAACGAAGTCCATACCGGCGCGTTTCAGAGACAGGTTCGCTTTCAGCACTTGAGAATCTGTTAGAATAATAATTAGGCAGAAGAAATCGGGCACTGACTTATTATTCTCAGTTACTTCGTCGATGTTACTAACCACACTAGAAATTATGAGCAGTTGAAAATGAGATTAATGGTGGTTCAAAACCTCGGAGCAGGATGCTCTGTACCAGCTGCGGACGCCGGATCCTCTTCTTCACCATTAGAGTCGGATCCTTCTTTGTCCGACGACTCGCTCGATTCTTCCCGCTCTGCCCAGGGGGCGACCCGTTTCTTGGATGCCTTTGCAGCAGCTAACTCGGTCTTGCGATCATCCGCAACTCGTTTAAACTCGGGCTTGAGTTTAAGAAGAAAATCGAGGAGTTGATGTTGGTGAATGGTGAGATATTTATAATCCTTCACGACCTCGTTGAGAGTGTTGGGCGAATTGAGGGTAATGTATATGTCTAGAATGCGCTTGATTAGATGGGTCGGAAGGAACACTTCGGGTGGAAGGAAAGAACGAGAGGTGATATCTGTTTGTCTCCAGATCTCCATTTGAAACTCCTGCAGTCGACGTGTTCCATGTTCTTTCTGCAGCTTGGTCAGCCGCTTGCGTTTTGGGATCACCGCGCTTGGTTTTTTTGGGGGGGTGGCCGTTTAGGAATGGGGGCGATCGTCTCGGGGATGCAGCCACTGCAATTGCAGTCGTCGCACGGTTGTGGTGGAGGATCTGTCGTACAGGACAAGCATTCGCATGGGATATCGACTAGCAGATTATCGTATAGGCAATTTTGTGCCTCGACTTTGCAGTCTGCCACTATCATCTCCGCCATACTGAGATCTGGAGGCGGCACAACGAGTTTTGCGATTGGCTCCTCGCGAAGTTTCAGCGCCTTTTCAGCTGCCGCTCGGGTCGCTTTTGCAACATATACGATGACACGAGCATCGTTCACGAGATTGCGGTGGCGACCAACACAACCGCCCTTCTGGAACAGCTCATCGGCATCCTCAACATCACCGATGATGACTGCATCTTGCCGAGCAGCCATATCAACTCCCACCGAGAGCGTGTCGGTGCCAATCACAATCTGGCAGGCGGCATTGACATTTGGTTCGTTAATAAGGTTGCGGGTAGTTGTATTGTGAGAGGGAAAATTCATTGAGTTGTACATTCGGACGCGTGTTGCACGCTCATCAGAGGGACATTTGCTGGCGAGGTAGATGTAGATGGCGGGGGCGAGGGTGAAGGACTTGGGGAAAATGACGGTAGAGCGCTTTTCCATCAGAATCCAATCGAGTTCCGGGAAAACACCGCCGGTGAGGGATGACGAGAGCTCACGGAACAAGATTTGAACATCAGGGCGCAGGTTGGAGCGGCGTATGATGTGAAATTGGCCAGAAACAAGACCCAGCAATTTGTCAGCAATGGCCTCTGGGTCGGCTAAACAGCGAGTAACCTGACGAGAACCCCAACCAGGATAAACCCGATAGACGCTAGCAGCTCGTGTGTTCCCCGAGCAGTAGGACCAGTCGTACAGCGTCCTCCCTAGGAGGCCGTATGTCGTAGGTCGGGATGCGAGGTGGAACCCGGAACGAGTCGAAGAGGGTGTGATATCCACTCAGGTATACAACCCGGGGCGTGGATACAACCCGTAGTACGGTGCGAGGGAAGCGGGGCAGGGTGGAGACAATGCCTATGTCAAGCCAAGGTAGAAGCCTGAGATTAGACGAGGTAGAATCTACTGTACATGGAGATTCTACCGTGCTTATATAGGCTTCTAATAAATTAAAGTGATCGCGGTCAATCGTGATCAGTTCCTGCACCGTAGCATTAAGGAGCATTAATGCTGATGCTCCTAGACTCCTCTGTGTTGGTTTCCATGGCGTCGGTGGACCTAGGAGACCCGATGTTCGGGTTTCCTAGTCCTAAGTGTCATTGTATCCAGTGGTTCAAACCCCGATCGGGTTTGCAACCACTCCTGTACTTCGTGTACTCTTCTGTGTCAGCCCTTGATGCGTCCGGGGACTAGAGTCCGTCTGTAAGGGTTCCTAGTCCCTAACGTCTTCTGTATCCCGTGGCGCAGACTCCCCGAGTCTGCGGCTTTAGAATCCGAGGCCGGGTTTTCAACCGTGAGAAGGTCACGTGGTGGTGTCATGAGAGTCCCGTGCTGCTAAGACACGTCTGTATCCATACAGACACGTCGCGCGAAAAAGCAGAACCCGGGCGATTCATGACACAATTGAACAACATTATTATAAGGGATTCCGCGATGGAGGGTCCCAGTGGAAAGAATCCAGGGATTGTGTCGTTCCGACATGCGAGCTTTGACGTAGCCCATTTGATTGAAGTCCTGTCGAAAGCGCAGTCCCCAGGCATTCAGTAGTTGAACCTCGTTGAATCCAACGCTGCAAGACCGATTGTAGAAGTAGTCATCGTGGAGTGCCTTTTCGAAGTCGTCTGATTTGAGCTGCTCTGGACCCGCGACGATAACATTGATGGCCTTCCGCGCAGTGACCCAGAGGTCTTCATTGTTAGCAGTTAGAGCCTTGTAACAACTGTCGGAGTTTATGGCGAGGGCTGAGAGGTTTACAGATCGCATTTTCTCGGCCTAATAAGTGTTAGAGTTGCGCCGAGGTGCCAAGAAAATCTCATACCATCTCGAGCTGCAACGGGATTGTAGGACAGATAACAATGAGACACGGGTCGTTTGGAAACTTGGCTGTGGGACAGAGCTGCGGATCCTTCAGTACTGCCAATATTACCAGCATGTACATAGTATAAAATCCGGTCTTCCCACTTCCAGTCGGTGTAATCGCAAGAAGATGGACACCATTGAGGCTCACGCAAACACCTTCGATTTGGTAGTCGTGTGGATCGTACGTGAGTGGGCTATTGTGTAGAATGCTACGGCAGAGAGCGTGACCTTCTGGGGAGCGCCAGCTGAAGATGTCAGACATGAGGATGAGAGGAAAGACGCGAAGCGACGTGCAGCCAAGTAATAGCGGTCTTCGCGGGCCCCTGATCCGACAAGCACGCGGTGGCGGTGCGGTCACGCATTGATCACATTTATTCAGGTGTGGGTTTGATCCCGGAACTTAGCACAGACTAGCAGCGGTTACGAGGGACGTAAACCTGACCCTAGATGGCGGCATAGCGTAGGCAGCGTGCGAGTGGAGGGCAGAGGCACAGCGTCGGTGATGGTGTGCGTCGTGCGCAAGCAAATGCAGTCCGAGTCGCGTGATCGCGTCGAGGTGGAGTGAGGCGCGGCAGCCAGTCATGAGCAGGACGAAGCTGTGGGAGCGGGAGCTGGGTGAAATCAGGGGTGGGGCATGTCTCAGGAACGGTGGGGCATAGGATAAAGCTGTGAAAGGGAAAAGTTAGCAAAAGTGAGGAGGAAAGGGCGAAAGTACGCACTAATGCTCACATCCTCCATGCGTATGGCACTCGCGCTTCAGGCACGTTTGCCGGGGGGCAAGGTGCGCGCAACTGGGTGCGATCAATGCGTATAGCAGATGGACATGGGGCGTGGGTCGTGGATAGTATACAGTTTCTGGGGCAGGCGGGCAGAGAATGGCGTAATGGCAGCTGGCAACGGAACCAGGACAAGTTGGCCGGGTAAATCTCCTCGGGGAGTGGAGAGACGGTGAGCTATGCGAGGCTAGGAGGGAGAGGTTGGGGGTGAGCCTTTGACGAGGTTAAGTCGCGAGGACTTGATGAGATGCGATTACGCAGGCACAGCCACTGATCGCTGTCGGCAAGTGAGTCACCGAGGCATCACTCAAGTAGCCGACAAATTGCGCATGCGTCCCGTTCGTGGATAGAGGCGCGATGGGACGGGTTCCTATTCATCTTGGGGGATTCGTTTTGCCCTTCGAGTGAAGTGCAGCCAGCGGCATGGCGATGATCAATGTGCTCTGAACCTATCAAGAAAACACCAACCAAAACCAAACCTACACACAGAAGTGCGTCGGAACGGAACGGAAGTGCTCGAGACGTGCACAGACGAGTATCAGACCCTGGTACAGGGCCTTATAAAGGTTGCAGGGAATGGTATAGACCTCGGAAACGAGGAGAGAGTGTTGTATTGTTTATAGAAGTCCTTGGAACGAAGTCCAAGTACTTGAGCCTTGATCTGAGTGAACCGGAATGGAACCGGAACAGACAGGAAAGCTAGTGGAACGCAACGAGAGTGTCGATGCGAATGGAACCCTTGCTGTGCAAGTGTTCAGGCTAGATCTGAGTGAACGAGGATTGACCCGAACAGACAGGAAGCACAGAGCGCGATGATGTGAAGCTTCTCAGCTATGAAAACAAACGAGAACGGGGTGCTGGGGTTCTCCAAAGCGAGGTGGATGCCGATTCCAAGCGTGATACAGTAACAACAATAGTGGGTTCCGATCCCAAGCGCTCCAGACAGTGGTGGGTTCCGATCCCAAGCTCTTTAACAGTAGTGGGTTCCGATCCCAAGCTCTTCACAGTAGTGGGTTCTGATCCCAAGCTCTTCACAACACAACCCAAACAACCAAGTGCGTACTCAGCACGATCCCAACAGTTCCAGTCAAACGGCAAAGTCGGATCCCAAGGATACCGATCACAAAAGAAAAGATTCCAAGCCAAGATGAATTCTAAGAGACACCTTGTTCGAACTCCCCGGTATCTGCCCAATTTGCAAGTGTTTCCGCCTACTAGCCGTGGGGTGATTCCGTGAAGTCGCCCAAGATGCCCCGCTACTTAAATACAAAGCGCTGAAACACATGGAAACGTCCAAGAATAAGTAAGTATGAGTAAAATAGTCCGTTTATCCGTCCGACTTCCGTATATCCGTCGTAAGAATGGGTATCTGAGTCCTTCTATTGGCTGCCCATGTCGAGCACGCCATCCTGGTGCGATCCTGTGCACATGTACGATCGGTCAGACTGTGCCGGAGCCATCACAACCGATCCCTTATGTCGATCCCGACTGTATATGCTGTTCCTCCCAATGCCGGTGCCTTTCCCGTCTACCGGAACATCTGGAACCGAAGCCCCCAGTCCGTAGCTCTCCAGGGATACCACATTCAAAGTACTTCCCAGTATGGGTACTTGCTCCAGGAGCCGATGAGTGTAGGTCCAAGTGATCGGACCCTCGCTTAGTGACCATCCCTTATCCGGAATGCCCGAGACGGCGTGGATCCATCAAGATATGATGTTCCCAGCCCCTTCCAGTGATCATATGATCAGAACGTGTTACGCGTCTCATGTCCAACACACCACAACAGGATTCCAGTCCGTCCCGTCTAGTTCCGTGAGCGGGAATAGAGTAGACTTCACGTTCCACTTGGTCGTTGGGCTACACATCTCCTACAGGTTTCGGAGCGAGCACATGCCAATGGTTCCAGAGTATTCCTCCCCGTTCCCATCCGTTACTCAGTGGTTCCTGCCCTGCCAGCTACTTGGGAACCTCAGTACTGACGCTTCTGGAGCGTAGCCCGGCACATGTCTTGTCATGAAAACGCGAAAAAGCGAAGATTTCATGGGTGGACAAATCCCGTGCTTATCAGCGATGTGGGAAAACAAAGTAGAAGTGTTATGAAGCAGCTGCTAGCAGCTGTCATACGGTTGAGTATGGCACCTCAGTAAGTCCTGCGCCCGCCAGGCCTCATCACCGGATCCTTTGTGACAGGTCGTCCTCCTGACCTAGCGTGGATGCCATCTTTTCATACCTGTACAGAGTGAAATTTTCAGTATCGACCTTTCGAAGAATGTTTTGAACGTCCAGCAGGTTCCAACAATAGCAACCGGCAGACAGGCTGAGCAGCAAGGAAGTGTGTGGATGCATCTAACACGTGTCGGGAGCAGTTCTTGATGCTAGCTATCATGTCCCACACATACTCGCTATGCAGTCAGTCCAGAGTCTCTTGTGTCTACCGTCCTATCTAACCAACGAAACCAGTTCAAAGTGCAGATTGTATTGTTTACAAACCCGGTTTAGGCCACCAAAAATCCCCCAATCTATATGTCACTATCGATCAGGCTGACTCGTGTCCTGCCAAGACTCCAATTTGCCCGCGAAGCTTGAAGCCAGAGTGGAATAATTTCGAGGCATTGCTGTAAGCAACATACGTGTAATCCCATTTGTAGGTCTCATATCCGACAAGATCGCCGGAATCGACAACAGCGCCTCTCACCCTACGGCTTCGCCATGATTCCTCGATTCCGGGTCTTGATAAGGTTCTCGGCGAGTGCCATATCACCATCGAGGATCTAGTGGGTCTCTGTGTGTCATCGGAAGGTGAGGGCCTTCCGGATTTCCTTCATTTTCTATCTGTGTTAGCTCACATGGGAGTAGCCGAACTTGATCTCAAAAAGAAGCAGAATCCGGTGGGGAAGCTCAAAATCTTCCTACGTCCCATTGAGCCAGAAAACTTGCTCCAGGATATGCAAAAGGATGTGGAAAAGTTGGCTCCTGGAGACATGACCCTGCGACTCAATGACCTTGGCAAGGCAGCTGCAAAAATTGATTTATTGACAGTGCTCAATGAAGTTACTCCACTCCTCAAAAACATTATCAACTTTGGAGATAAACTGGCCCAGGTGCAATTTTTGTGCAAACACTTCAACAATGTGGCTGAGTGTCATTTCAGGTTCACCCATACGCAAGTGCAGCATGGAGCATTTTGACCGCCGTGTATAAGGTATGCAGATTTTGCTGTATCCTTCTGTCCCCCCATATCTTAACTTGGTTTGAGGCGGTGGAAGGACAGCATGAGATGGATTCCAAGGTCATAAAACTCATTCTGGCAATGAGAGATGTCTGTTCCTTTGCCAAAGATGTCAAGTTTATTGCCAAGATCAAATCTCTTGAAACTACTGTCACTGCAATTACAATTCAGACCTGGGAATGTGCAATTTTTGTTCGTGAGTATACTGAGCATGGATTCACAGGCAAGTAATTTCCCTGACATCGGGGGCAGCCAATGACACCTGTGAATACCACATGTGTTACACGCACATCATTCACATATAAAAGAAAGGCTACAAAGCTGCCTTTACCAGACTAAGGGCGGCTTTGTTGCATGCTTTGTTCTCTGGTGCAGGGGAATAAAGCATGCAACAAAGCCCCCCTTTGCTTGTTAAAGACACCTTTGTGGGCTTTGTTCCGACTGCGAGCTACATGTGTGTAACACACTTGGTGTTCACATGCCTCGCTGGTTGCCCCCGGTGTGAGCATAATCACTTGCTGACTACTCACCTAGGATGACTTGTTCACAACATTTTCTCCAACAACGCAGAGAAAATTGATGAGTTCTGTGTCAGATTGCTTGAACTTCAAGGTGCTTTGCAAACAGGTTCTGCAATCCAATCAGCTGTTCTCTCTGTAGAAATTCGTGATGATATCAAAGATCTGGGTAAGTGTGAACTCCTGTTTATTTCCAGCAAGCACTTATAGAATTGACAAAGTTCAAATAGAGGCACTGAAAACTCTCAACATTATTGATTATGATGCATCACTTCGTACAGAATGTCTCCTTGGGACCAGGCAGAATATTTTGACAGAAATCACTGAGTGGCTCACTACACCATCTGGGAATAGCAATGTATTCTGGCTGCATGGTGTTGCAGGGTCTGGGAAGAGCACAATCTCAACCACTATTGCCAACTATTTCTGTGATCTAGGCCGCCTTGGGGCCTTCATTTTCTTTGATCGAAACAAACCTGGCACTACGGCTAGTGGGGTCATCCACACAATTGCATTCTGGCTGGCTAAGTCAAACCCAGACATTAGGAAAGCACTTTGCAAAGCAATCACTGATGAACCAGTTATGATGAGTGCCCCCCTGTGGACCCAATACCAAAAGTTTGTACAAGGTCCCCTGCTCGCTGCCAGGGACAGCATTTGCGGGCCAATCATTATCATCCTTGATGCACTAGATGAATGCTTGGATAAAGATTTGCGCAGTGGTCTTACTTCACTCATTACCCAAGAGGTCCAAAAACTTCCTGGAATATTTCAGTTTGTTGTCACAAGTTGTCCTGATCCAGATATTGCAATTCCCTTTGGTAAACAGCAACATATCAGACCACTACCTCTGGATATCTCAACCAAGGAAACCAAAGATGATATTGTCTTGTACATTCAGCAGTGTATGGAGAAGGTTCAAATCAAGCACAACTTGGACAATGGGTGGCCAGGACAACAGGCTATATGGCAGCTCACACAGTACTGTGATGGCCTCTTTATCTGGGCATCAACAGCATACAAGTTCATTGACCATGATAGTCTAAAGAAGAAACTCAAGACTTTACTTGATCGGGAGTTCACCTCAGAGAGTCGCCTGGATGAGCTATACACCATTGCATTAGAAGGCTCTGCTGACTGGTCTGACAGTGATTTCTCCCAGGATGCACTTTCAGTTCTGAGTCTTGTGGTCCTGGGCAGGGTGCCATTGAAAGCTGAAGCAATGGATTCATTCCTAGACTTTGAACAAGGTAGATCCTCTGAGCTTCTCATGGATCTTGGATGTGTCTTGCAGTGGGGTCCTGGTCAGATTGCACGAATGCTGCATGCATCTTTCAGTGATTACTTGACAGATCCAAGGCGTTGCAGTACTCAGGGTGGGAAAACTCACCCATGGTTTATTGATGGCAATGCCCAGACTAAATCTCTTACACTTCGATGCCTTCATGTACTCCAACATCAGCTTTGTTTCAATATCTGTGGCCTTGAAGACTCACATCTCTTGAACTCAGAGGTTGCAGACCTTTCTATGCGTATAAAAAAACATCTATCTCCTGGACTGTGCTATGCAAGTCAATATTGGGCAACTCATCTGTCTCAGACAGTGAATGATGACATAATATGCTCTAAATTACATTATTTCATTGAGAATTGTTTTCTGCACTGGCTGGAGGTTTTGAGTTTGGTGGGGCAAGTTGGTAGTGGGCAAGAAGCATTGGATCTTGCTCAAAAGTATGCACAGGTGAGATACAGTAGTTTCTTGGCAATTCATATCTTTACCAAACTTCTCAGCCAAATGACAAAGGCCTTGGATTGGTACTGTTGGATGGACAGAGTTTCATTGATGGATTTGCATCTGTGATCACTCAGAGCATGCCTCACATTTACATCTCTGGGCTAGCCTTTGCACCCAAGCTGTCCAAGGTCTGGCAGGTGTTTGGTAAAAAGTTCCCTCATGTTCTCTGTTATTCCAGACAGTCAGATGGAAGTTGGCCAAACCTCTTGAAGTCAATGCATGGGCACACTGAGTGTGTGAATTCAGTTGCCTTCTCCCTGATGGGAGCCACATTGTGTCTGGCTCAGATGACAACACTGTGCGCATCTGGGACTCAAAGACTGGTGCAGAGGTCAGTGCCCCATTGACTGGGCACACCAGCTCCGTGACATCAGTTGCCTTCTCCCCTGATGGGAGCCACATTGTGTCTGGCTCATATGACAAAACTGTGCGTATCTGGGACTCAAAGACTGGTGCACAAGTCAGTGCCCCATTGACAGGGCACACTCACTGCATGACATCAGTTGCCTTCTCCCCTGATGGGAGCCATATTGTGTCTGGCTCACATGACAACACCGTGCGCATCTGGGACTCAAAGAATGGTGCAGAGGTCAGTGCCCCATTGACAGGGCACACCAGCTCCGTGATATCTGTTGCCTTCTCCCCTAATGGGAGCCATATTGTGTCTGCCTCATATGACTACGCTGTGTGCATCTGGGACTCAAAAACTGGTGCAGAGGTCAGTGCCCCATTGACAGGGCACACTGGCTCCATGACATCACTTGCCTTCTCCCCTAATGGGAGCCACATTGTGTCTGGCTCATATGACAACACTGTGTGTATCTGGAACTCCAAGACTGGTGCAGAGGTCAGTGCCCCATTGACTGGGTACACCAACTGGGTGAGATCAGTTGCCTTCTCCCCTGATGGGAGCCACATTGTGTCTGGCTCAGATGACAACACTGTGTGCATCTGGGACTCAAAGACTGGTGCAGAGGTCAGTGCCCCATTGACTGGGCATACCAACTCCGTGACATCAGTTGCCTTCTCTCCTGATGGGAGCTGCATTGTGTCTGGCTCATATGACAAGACTGTGCGGATCTGGGACTCAAAGACTGGTGCAGAAGTCAGTGCCCCATTGACAGGGCACACCAAAAAAGTGAGAGCAGTTGCCTTCTCTCCTGATGGGAGCCACATTGTGTCTGGCTCAGATGACCACACTGTGCGCATCTGGGACTCAAGAACTGGTGCAGAGCTCAGTCCACCATTGACAGGGCCCACTCACTTGCCAGTCAGCAAGGTGCAAGTAACTCCCCCTTTATATCCATCATTCTAACCATTCTCATAGGAATCATCCCAAAAGATACAACTGGGAACCCATTCTCATTTATCAGATGGCTGGGTAATTGACTCTCTGCAGCATCACATCATGTGGGTTCCTCCTTGGCTCTGCAATGATTTTTGTCTTCCCTGGAACTCATTTGTCATTTCCCCTCATGGAGTAAACACATTGGATCTCAGCCACTTTGTCCATGGTATTAACTGGGAGAAATGCAAGGACGAGATAGATGCTTGATTTCTTGTAGCTTGGCCTTGATTTACTACCCCATAATTTTGAATTTGATGTTAAAGAGTTGTCCTTCAATAATGTTGAATTTTGTGCATCATATTTGCAAGTGAAGCAATTCTGAGTATATACAAGTGGGCCTGGGCATCGGCCAATTGAACAATGTGCTGTATGTCCATATTTGGTTTTCAATTTCACGTCGTTTTCATTTGTGGCCTCTCATCACCAGGTAGCACCGGCTTCCCCAGTCTGCCAAAAATTTGGCCATATCTTTTGCTTTCAATATAATAAGTGTACCTGCATTTTGTTAGGAGGAATTTCTGAATTTCAATCCTCATAGTACACAATAGATTTCTTTGCCCGAATCATTCAGCTTTTGCCCAATTTGAACTTGCCTTCATTTCCTCGTAACAGATTGTTCTTTTGGGTCCTAACTACGCATCACAGGTATCAGATGGTAAATTGATCCACCGTCCGGCATCATCCTGCACGGCCTTTTGGAAGCATCATTCACATGACCAGTCACAGTCACTCCCTCCTGAATTACTTTCCTTGATGCACCATCCATACTTCCTATGTGTTTCTGCTGGTATAACTCATTCTATGGGCAAGAAATGTTCTCTAAAGCAACAGACTGCCCTTTCTACTGCTAATAACACCTGTTGGAGGTCTAAAAGAGCTGAAAAAGAGAATGCTTTACAGACTACCCTGCACTCACTGCCAAAGATAGCAACAAGGGTGTGTGCTCATGTGGTGACTCTTGTCATGAATCGCCCGGGTTCTACTTTTTCGCGCGACGCGTCCGTAAGGATACAGACGTGTCTTAGCGGCACGGGACTCTCATGACGCCACCACGTGACCTTCTCACGGTTGAAACCCGGCCTCGGATTCTAAAGCCGTAGACTCAGGGGGTCTGCACCATGGAATACAGAAGACGTTAGGGACTAGGAACCCGTACAGACGGATTCTAGTCCCCGGACGCACCAAGGGCTGACACAGGAGAGTACACGGAGTACAGGAGTGGTTGCAAACCCGATCGGGGTTTGAACCACTGGATACGATGACACTTAGGACTAGGAAACCCGAACGTCGGGTCTCCTAGGTCCACCGACACCATGGAAACCAACACAGAGGAGTCCAGGAGCATCAGCATTAATGCTCCTTAACGCTATGTTGCAGGAACTGATCGCGATTGACTGCAATCGCTTTAATTTATTAGAAGCCTATATAAGCACGGTAGAATCTCCATGTACAGTAGATTCTACCTCGTCTAATCTCAGGCTTCTACCTTGGCTTGACATATGCATTGTCTCCACCCTGCCCCGCTTCCCTCGCACCGTACTACGGGTTGTATCCACGTCCCGGGTTTTGTACCTGAGAGGATATCACACCCTCTTCGACTCGTTCCGGGTTCCGCCTCGCATCCCGACCTACAACATACGGCCTCCTAGGGAGGACGCCATACGACTGGTCCTACTGCTCGGGGAACACACAAGCTACTAGTGTCTATCGGGTTTCTCCTGGTTGGGGTTCTCGCCGGGTTACTCGCTGTTTAGCCGACCCAGAGGCCGTTGCTGACAACTCTGGAGGATCACATAACTGCCCAAAGAACTCGCATTTCTTCACTGGAATCCGTCAATTCCAGCCTTTCTACTCAAAATCATGCCCTGCACACACACCTTCATCACAGCTATTCCCAGATTGAATCCCTTGAGGAAACCAATACATCTACGACAAAGCAGCTATCAGCAACTCAGTACAATCTTCAAGAGGTGCGCAATCTCTGGATGTTGGATAAATTCCCACAGGGGACCTACCCCGCCTCCCCCCCCCCCCCCGAATAAGGCAATCCTGAGTCAGCGGCGTCTTCTCGGCCATCAGCTGCGCACCGCCTGTCACTCGCCAGCACCGATGCATTGAGCGCGTCACTGCTAACCGTTCCCCGCGTCTCATCGGCAACCTGCAAACCTTCAAATGGAAAACTAACACCTTTGTGAATAGTGCACATACTGGGCCGTCAAATAATGCAAATATATCTTGGAACGCGCTTGCTCCATCACAGCGACTTACGGCAGCGCCACTCACGTGGACAGATCAACTTCCAAGATCCAGATCTCGCTCGCCTCTTGACAATCTTTGCATCGCACACAACATGATTCACGAACAAGCTTCTATCATTAAACAGAGAAATCAAAGGATCAATTGACTCTTGTGAGAGAAAAAAGCCCTCAGAACGAGGATGGAATCTGTGACAGTACATACTTACATGATGGACGCGGCCCAGCGCTACTGTTTCTTGAGACTGTAATATAGGACTTATACCCTGTTGGAATGTTGGAGGCTGTGCGAGCATCGGAGCTCGGCCAACCGTGGGAATCGGGATCAACCAGCATGGTCGGGATGACTGATGCACCCCGAAGGGATTACTCAGCAAGTTTAATAGTTATAAAAGCAGCTACTATAATGTACCTACCTTAGCCTCTTGTAACCATCCTGTCCTATCTTACTCTAGGGCAATGACCTAATTTCTACATACCCATAGTAGACTACTGGCTGATTGTTCTGCGATCACATATTACATAATCGATTACTCTTCTACTTGCGCACTCTATGTGAACAACGGAAGACTTGGTGCTCAACACCCCTGGACCTGCTGAATAGCTGAGTAACTGTATAACTACTCTTGTGGCTCCTCGAGGTGTCAAGCCAATGGAGCTCCGGCCTCGGGCGACAAGGCCGTTAGCTGAAGTGTTACAACAGCGGGGAGGGCCTGAGTCGGTGCCTCCTGTCAATCTAGCTGCGCCAGACTTGATGTCCGTGTGCGCTTATCTCCAGCCTGGCGAGGCCCAAGAGACCCGCATCACAATGGAGCCCACCGTGAGGGCTTCACCATGGCTGGAGAAGAGAGGGCAGGCTGAAGCACTCAGCTCTGTGGAGAGTGAGCTGGTGGCTGACCCACCTTGAAGGGTGGGGAGATGCTAAGACCCTTAGCCCTACTCGCGAGCACTAGTTGCGATGAGGAAAGGCGTAAGGGTAGCGTCTGGCTCGCCAGGGGTCCAGTACTCAAGAAGCGCTCAGCTGGATAGTGAGCACTGAGGTATGAGGCCCCCTCTGCGCACTACGAACCTCGCTGTTGTGCTTGCAGGAGACTCGTGGATGGGTCTTGCAACAGAGGTGGGTGTGGCGCAGGGTATACCGACTTATACTTCTGCACCAAATTGCCGATTGGCTCCAAAGAGCTGATCACATGCTAGAAGCACACTTCATCTTCTCCAAGTCCTGTTCCACCCGCTCTGGAGTGCAGGGAGCAGGACTTCAACTTCGCTGCACCGTGCAGGGCACGAGCGTGTGTGGGATAGCTCGTGGAGCTATACGGATAGGGAGAGCTGATACCAAGGAGACGTAGCCGATGCCCCAGGGATGGGAGGAGTGAGCACATATATGGCCGCTCCTCTATCCCTCCCCTCGTTCGCTCCCTCCCCCCAGAATGTCGCAGAGTCGCAAGACCTCTAGGGGACCATTTGACCCCGTCTTCGATCACCAGAACCCTGTCATCAATGTACCGTGGGGTAATTCCAGTTCAAACCACAAGGTTGCCAACCTTAGGTTCGGTTCAAACCATGGTTCAAACCATCAGGTTTAAACCAGTTTGACCCTACTACAGGTAGTAGAGGATCTAACCGATTCAAGCAGTGGTTTAAAACTGTAGTAGGTTCAAACCATCAGGTTTGAACCAGGTTGAACCTGATGGTTTAAACCAGTTTGAACCTGATGGTTTAAACCAGTTTGAACCTGTAGTAGGTTCAAACCATCAGGTTTGAACTGGTTTGAACCTGATGGTTCAAACCATCGGGTTTGAACCGGTTTGAACCGGTTTGAACCTGATTGTTCAAATCAAGAAGTGCCCAGTACACTTTAGGCCACTTCTGTGGGGCTAAACCTAGTGGATGGCGGCAGATATGGTGCACCAATTGGCTGGGCTTTTAGTCAGCTGCCTCGGCACCAGAGCACACCCAAAAGATGAGAAAAGAGGACTATTGGCAAGGATTTGAAGGCTCAATGAAGGTCACAGATTTTAACAGGCTCTGCTTGGAACATGTTTTCTCTAGCGGTAGAGATAACATCTCTGTGGTGCTCCAGGTTAAGGCCAGAAACTATCCGGGCTTTGATGTTGCTGAGGAATCAGCTTCGTTTGAAATGCAAGGGCCTCGAGGACCCACTCCAGGCCATGCAGGAGGTGCAGATACATGTTCTGTATCCTTGTTCAAGTTTATTTCATTCTTTACAGCCGTATATCGTTGTAATAACTGTAAGAGGCCCTGGTAGCATCCTTACAGTTACAGTTACGGCCGGTTAGGACCCGTAAGAACCCGTAATCCTTGCAGCTGTAACCGTATATGGTGCCGATCCCTAACACTGGGGGCAAACATAGATGCATGTGGACCATGTATGCATCAAATGCATGTGGTCCACATGCAGTCGCCTCATGTTACAAATGTGCCAGTCACCTTTGTGGCACCTTTGTTTTGCTTTGAGATGTCAATGCACTTTTTCAGTTTGAACCTGATGGTTCCAACTGGTTCAAACCTGATGGATGGCCATCAGGTTCAAACCGGTTCAAACCTGATGGTTCAAAGCTGATGGTTTGAACCAGCTGCTTTGGGCCTGATGGATTAAACCGGTTTAAACCATCAGGTTCAAACCAGCTTAAACTGCTGCTTGAATCAGTTGGATCCTTTACTAATCCATGGTTCAAACTGGTTCAAACCACAGGTTTGAACCATTCTTTACTCAGAACCCTATAGGTAGGTTTGAACCATGGTTTGAACCAAACCTAAGGTTGGCAACCTTTTGGTTTGAACTTGAACCACCCTGTTGCTGCATCAACAGAGCCTCATCCACTCGACAAGCGAGCTGAATGGAGGGGACATCGATGGGAGGGGCCCCCTCTGCTCCCTCCTCTACTTCCAGCTTCTCTCCTCGTTGTGGCGCACTGGGGAATCCAAAAGGACCAGCGGACAAGTTCAAGAATCCGAGTCCATCCCCCGCTAAACCCTTGCCTCCCACTCCAGCAGCCATGCTCGGGCCTCTAACTGCGTGAGTAGTACTCCTAACTCCCACTGTTACATCCGCCGCCAAAGACACCAGGGCTCCAGCACCCAAGGTGACTCCTTTCGGCGGTGCTGCTCCGCGCATGCCTTCACATATGGCCAAAGAAGGGAGACAAGGCCCATCCTCTTCAGGAGGATCGCAAATGGGAGCTGGAGGATTGCCTGAGCACACTTCGCCTAAAGCAGCACCAGGCTCAACTTCCTCTGCGCCAGCGAGTGGAAACACTGCTCTCCCTGGGATGATCATGCCTACTTCGCCGGTGCCTTCTCCGAAGTTGTCCCCTCCTATGTTGTCGACTGAACCCTTGGAGGAGTCCGATCTTGGCCCATTCAGTACAGACAACGGGACAGAGGTAGAGGGCAGGGAGGAAGGCGAGAGCATTACTGCCGTCCTCAAATCGAGATCCTCCTCCGAGATTCAAGTCTTTAGCAGACTGGGACAATCAATAGAGGTCTACTGAGAGCCCTTAATGACTTACGTAGCCCGCTATCACGAAGTGTGCTTTCTGGAGGATCCTGCACAGGAAGACCCTCTGACGGAATTCAGCGCTGTAGACGGGGAGGTCCTGAACATGGACCCCACCAAAATGGCAGCTCTATGGGACACCTTAATCTGCTACAACAAGCCCCATCGTCAGTTCAAATGGGAGTTCTTGGGGCAGCTCATTCAGGAGGTCGTGCAACTTGATGCGGAGATCGTTCCATGCTTCACCTTCACTGACCCCACTTTGTTGAAACAATTCTTTTGCCTGGGTCTGGAACCTCTCAGTCGCACTGCCCATGCTGTAGTCATGGTTCAGCAGATCCTGGAGGCTTTGAAAGTCTTCCTAGGAAAAGACCCCTGCTCAATTTTCTCGCTGGACCCTGACTTCGGCCTACTGGGACTACTGGAATGCAGCGCTCTTGAAGTCAAACTGTGATTCACACTTTCGTGCCTACAGCGGCGCCTGTTCAACAGGAACAAGCACCTCCTCACCTATTTCCAACGAATCTGCCACATGCTCACCGACAAAGATTGGAGTGACATTGTCAGCTCTGCTGATTCGATGTTGCCCGAAGTGCGGCGCGAGTTCAGGATGCAGCACCCCATGCACAAGATGTACGAGCTACTACTATGACCTGACTATTCTCTGAGAGCCGCGATGATCAACGACTCAGCCCAGATCAGTATGATTCGAAGGCTGGGGGAGGAGCTGTGGGAGTGCTACTACCACCCTCGCAACTCTATTCCGACTATCAAGGAAGGTTCGGCAAAGGAGCAAACTGCTGGCGTGAGTGCACCCCAGGATGCGGCTCTGCCATCAGAATTGGTGCCTCTAGGCGTGCGGTTTGTCTCCCCTCCGCTTACCTCGGTCTCTCTATCAGCAGTCCATCGTCTCCCTGGGCAGGGCTCTATCCCAGACACCCGCTCAGCCGCCTCTATCATTGGGGGGCCATCGGTGATGCGAGTCCCCGTCCACTCAGCCCAGGAACAAGAGAGCTGGACGAGTTACCAATTCCAGCACTCTGGAGGGCAAGATGGTGCGGGGAGTATCAAAGAACGTCCGGCAAGCTGCCCTCCCCCCGGAAACATTCCTCCAGGCTGGGTGAGTAAACCGAGAGGAGATCCGAGCGAAGGAAACAAGGGCAGAGGCGGACCTGGCAGTGATGGCCCTGGAGGAAGAGGTGGAGGATGGGGCGGCAGAGGCGGAGGTGGTGGAGGAGGAGGAGGAGGAGGGAGAGGAGATCCAGCTGCTCCGGGACATGACCCCATGAGTGCTGCACAGTGGCAGCTGAACAGCAAGCTCAACGTATCCGTGGTACCGTCCTGGAATGGGAAAGGGGAGACCATCATCCCCTATGTCATCACCATGTCCTCTCTGGCTATGCTCAGCCCACTATTGGAACGTCTCTCGACAACCTACACCGCACCTACCTTATGGATCAATGGGTGCGGGACCGCAACCAGGAGTTCAAAGAGATGAACTTCAGGCAGTGAGGACACAAATCAGAGGACCCCATTGATTTCTTCCAGCAACGTGCTCAGTACCACAGCTTTATCTTCTCCGACAGAGACAATGGTCCCACTGTAGTATCTCGACTTATTCATACCCAACCGGCCAATTGGAACAAGGAGATCAATGAGTGTCTGTGCCCCACCATTGACTCCTTAATGGCAGTAGCCCAGCATAGCCAAGTGGCTCTGATGTCTATCTGGCTCCTATTGACAAAAGTGGACCAACTCCTATCGAAGTCGAGCGTGTCTAACACTGCTCCTCATGCTCGGTTCCGCCCCAGAGCACATGCAGCCAACGTAAAAGTGGAGGAAGAGGAAGAGCACGAGGGAAAGGAGGCAGATGAGGACAGGATGGCTCTGGCAGTCAACTGGCACTGAGTACTGCAGATGGGAAACTCTCGTGAAGCAGGCCCTTCACACCTGGACTGGCCGGGAGGCAAGACGGTCAATGGATACACCTTCGCCCGAGATAACTCCAAGGTCAGCGCGCAACGGCGAGTGCTACATCTGCACTAGCCCAAAGCATGTAGCCTGTGACTGCTCGCATTACGGGAAATGGGTTGCGCTAAAACAGGTGCTGCTTATTCATGTCGATCTTGACCTGGCAGAGGAGGAGAAGGAAAGATTGGACTACCTAGCTATGCTCGTGGAATCAAAAGTCTCGTCTTCCGCTTAGTCGAGTGACGGTTCAGAAAGTCCCGAAGTCTCCAAGAAGGTACTCGTTGTTGATGTGCTAGACTGCGAAGCCAAAGCAGTTCACATTGAGTATCGGGGTTTTAACCGGAACCGTTGGCATCATGACACCTTTGCAAAGGAGAAGTCGGGCAAGGACAAAGGGAAAGCGGTGATGAAAAGCGATGACCCTGCTCCTTTGCCGCGACATATCCTTTGCAAGGCTGCTCATGTGGCCGAGCTACTCTCGATTCAGGATGATGGTCTAATCATCTACGAGGCAGCTTCCCGACGGGCTAGGATCTCTGGGGGTGAGAGCTCTCCATGTCAAAGTCCATGTTGGATCCCTGGCAAACGAGGAGGTCAAAGCCCGTCTAGACTCTGGAGCGGACATTACTCTGATGTCAGAGGAGTTCTGGATGGCCCTTGGGTTGCCCAAGCCTCGGAAAGGAATCCGCATGTCTCTCTACCACCTCACTGGCCAAGCCAAAGTCCTAGGCTACGTCAAGTGCTCGATCTACATCGTTAACACGGAGGGGGAGGTAGTCCGTTTTGATCTGGAGGCCTACGTGGTTCACAACATGAAGATTTCACTCCTGCTGGGAGAGGACTTCCAATCGGCATATAAGCTCGGAATCAAGCGCTCCACTACCGGGCACTGCGAAGTACAAGTAGGGCCATTGCGGCACGTCATAGCGGTGTCGTCGGCACATTCTGTTGACTTGGGCTTCGAGATATGGCAAGCAAGCATGGCTAAGTCCATGAAGCACCTTTTGCCCGGGATCTGGCGGAAGACATACCAGAGGTCCAAGGCCTGCAAATGCCGCGAGGAGAAGCTGGAGGCCCCTCCAGTACTCGCCACTCAGGACACACTCATAGCAGCGGGAACTGTTCATAACGTTCCTATCACAGGCCCCTTCGAAGGAAAGGAGGAGTGGCTCGTGGAGAAAGTGGTCATTGCTACTGAGGACGAGAGTGTAATGGCGGCCTCCTCTACCTTCATAAATTCCGAATCTCCCTTCCTCCCGATTGCCAACCCCAGTACACACCCTTGGTACATATGCGCTGGTGACATAGTGGGCCAGCTACAGGATCCCGCCGACTATGTGGATACTCCCAAGAATGAGGAGGAAAGGGAAAAATTCACAGCGTCAGCAGAAGTGTTAGCGCGCATAATCCAAGAAACACAGCGTGCACAGGATCTGGAGAATGTACCCAAGGAAAGACTGGGAGCAGAAGATCAACTAGACGAAGACGAGGATTGGGGCCTGAAAACGACTGCACTACCGGGCGATTTTGTAGAACTTCGTGAAGGGGAAGATATCACTCAGATGGTAAATCTGGGGCCTGACGTTCCGGATCACATCCACCCGAGACTGGACGACGTTTTTGCGCTATAAACACGGCTGCATTCAGAGTTCGAGGGTCATTGGCACATGTGAAGGACAAGGCTCCGATTCTGTTGAAGCCAGGAACGCAACCAATATCTGTTCCCACATATGCCGCTTCTCCTCTGAAAGGGAGGTTATCGACAAGCAAATGGACCTCTGGTTTGAGCGCGATGTAATTGAACTATTGGTCCATGGGGGGCTCTGGGCGTAGTGGTATTCCGTAATGGGAAACCTCGACTCGCGGTCAACTATCGCAAGCTCAACACAGAGACAGTGGCAGACGACCTCCCCATTCATAGGCAATTGGATATTATACAAGCCTTGTCAGGAGCTCAGGTTCTATTGTCCTTCGACACCTTAGCCGGCTTCAATCAAGTCGAGATGGAGGATGATGCTCGGGAAAAGACAGCCTTTAGGTCGCATCGGGGACTCTGGCAGTTCAAGTGCATGCCATTCGGGTTGAGGAATGGACCCTCCATTTTCCAACAGAGCATGCAAGGAGTGCTTGCACCCTACCTCTGGCTGTTCATGTTGGTGTACATCAACGACATTGTGGTGTTCTCGAAGAACTGGGAAGAGCATCTGGTGCATCTTGACAAGGTCCTGAGTGTGCGATAGCCGCTGCTAGGATTACGTTGGAGCCGAAGAAATGCTTCGTCGAGTACTCCTCAATACTTCTCCTGGGGCAGAAAGTATTGAGGCTGGGACTATCGACCCACAAGGAAAAGGTGGCAGTGATACAGGACCTGGCAAGACCAACTTCTGTGCTGGAGCTGCAGAAATTCCTAGGAATGATCAATTACTTTTCCACCTACATCCCTTATTACGCCTTCAGTGCGAAGCCTCTGTTTTCCTTGCTAGAAAAAGGATCCAAATGGGAATGGAGAGCAGAGCACGAAATCACTTTCTTGCAAGCCAAGGACGCCCTGTCGGCTGCGCCAATACTCGGACATCCCATTCAAGGGACCCCATACCAGCTATATACGGACACCTCTGACTATGCGATAGGAACTAGTTTGCAACAAGTACAACCTATCCGCGTGGCCGACTTGAAAGGCACAGTGGCGTATGATAAACTTCAGGCCGCTTGGGATGCAAAGGCACAGGTGCCTAAGCTGTTCATGACACTGACGAAGGAAGTGGAGGAGACGGGAAGGGAGGATGTGTGGGGTGCTATGCTAGACGAGACAGTGGTGCACGTCGAGCATGTAATTGTCTACTGGAGCAGGAGTTTGAAATCCACTGAGCGGAACTGTAGCGCGATGGGAAGAGAGGCTCTGAGAGCGAAGGAGGTGCTGGTGTGCTTCCAACCGTTCATAGAAGGGGGGCAGGTTATCCTGGTGACGGACCATGCCGCTGAAACGGTGCACTTGATATACGACTAGAAATAGCTTAGATTCGGGCTTGCACAAAACAACCACAAAACCACCACTACAACAATCTATTCCTCCAAAGATGTAAGTGCTTCTCTTTGTGAGTTCGGGTCCGGGCTGTAGTATGTGACCAGCAGGTTTGGAACAAACACAATTTGACTGTTAGACTTCAACAAAGCCTTTCAACAACACGCTAGCACTATGCAGCTGCCAACAACAATACCGCTAGCACCTGGGATGAGCAGGGGTTTATGGGTTGGATACAAGGTGGCTGGATCGCTAGATCGAGAGCACCAGGGCAGAGTATGTAGGTTTGTGAAAATCCTCGCAATGGGGTACCCAAAGACTATTGAGGCTAACAACAAGGGGACTTCAATCCTCAAGCGACAAGGCAGTCCTTAAGCCACTGACCTATTCCTTAACCAAGAACAGGAATGTTTCCACTTTGTATTGGCAATAGACACTATAAGTGTCCAGCTAGCGACCCAACACACTACGACAGCGCTTCCGTCAATATCGGGGTGAAGGCGAAGTAGCTGACAAGTTACAGTCGGTCTAGAGGTGGGGGCACCTAGTCCGTCTTCTTAGTGGGCTCGAGTCAACACACAAATACCTAGCAGGCGATCCAACACACTACGATAAGATCGGGGTGAAGGCAAAGCTACTAGTGCAACTGCTAGCTGGTTCTCGAAGAGAACACCCTTGGTTTTATATGTGAAGACTCCTCGAGTCAACAACAGGAACCTCAACTTAAGATCTCGACGTGTCCAGAGTCAACAGTATTGATTCCAATAAAGCTACTACTTGCGAAGTGTGTGTACAATTTCCACTAGCAACCTGAGACTAATGTAGCCGCAAAACTTGACTCGAGTCTTAGAAGTCGACAAGTAAGTCGGATTTTAAGTCAAGTCAAGTCGAGTTGCAAATGTGACTTGATGTGACTTGGAAGTTGATTGGAGTCAACTTAGGTTGGCTTGAGTATGTTCAAGTCGCTTTAAAACCCAGGTTTTTGGTGAATAATATATAGGTTCCATGCATGCTATGATCACCCCTGGTTCTTTCCATGCCTACATCATTCGGCATCAGTAGGAATTGACCTCGATACATTGATTTGATACACTCAGACATTTGTGGGGTGATTGGGGTTGGTAAATCAGAAAAATGATGTATATATTGAGGGGGAATAGATGGTGTAGACATATGCAATCACTGAAACATTTTAATGTTGTAATAATAGTGAGGAGGGCGGATTAGATGGAAGAGGTAAGGTAAGATTGCAATAGCACTATTTGTGAGAAGGCTGCTTTAGAGCAATCAGATGCTCTAGCAGGATAGTACTGTGAGCTTATATACTACAAAAGTTGTAACTAGAATATTCTACATGTATCTACAACTGTCTGTATTACTAATGATCTTATCAATCAATTGCCCGAAGGCCAAGCTGCATTATTAATCCCAACACTCTCCCTCAGCGAGGCTATACCAAAATACCTGTGCCCAGGATTGACCCATGCTTGACAGTTCCAGACTTTGTGGACCGGCCCAAATTGCCCTGCACCCAATGTCCTACCGCCGCGACATGCTAATCACTGCATCAATTCCATCAATCAATTTTTCGACAGGTTGCCGACAGATTTAAAAGGCAAAGTCATTAGCTGCTTCATCATCAACAGCATCATAGGCAAAGTTTGCCTGGTCCAGTTCTTCATCGCGTTGTGATGGGCAGACACGGGCAATGTGACCTTTACCGCCGCATTTATGACAAATGGCATTCTTCCAATTATTTGTGGTGGAAGAAGTTGGCGTGGGAGAAGTTGGAGTGGAGCGGAATTTCCGGTTGTGGTAGTGATTGGCGACCATGGCCCGATCTGTATCAATTTCCCCATCACGATTATTCCGGCGACGTTCCTCAGTAAGGATGGCGGAAATGGTTGATTTGGAGTCAGGGGTTTTGCTTCCGGAAAGGGTGGACCGAACAAATGCATCCCAATCAGCAGGTAGGGACCTGAGCAAGGCAACAGCAGAGTCTCCATCAGTGACTTCCTGTCCAAGCGATTTTAGCTCTCCCTGGAACTGGTGCATCAATTTGATGTGAGGTTCGAGAGATTGATCGGCGGGAGCACGGGTGCTGTAGAACTTGTGGCGGGCTAGCACAATTCCCATTTGACCTTTGAGCTCAAAAATATGTGAGAGCATTTCCCATGCACTCAGAGCTATGGTCTCTCCCTGGATGTGTTGAACAACATCAGGGGCTACGTGGAGTCGGATCGCGGAGAGGGTACGGCGATCAGCCTTTTTCCACACTGCCAATTTCTTGGCATCGGACTTGTCAGGGGCCGTAGATTCGGGATCGACATGATCATCAAGGCCGAGATCAGTGAGGATGTCCAACATTTGAACTTTCCATGCAGCATAGTTATCACTGCCGCACAGAGGTTCAATCCGGTGAATGGACTGGGCTTCTGACATGTAATCGGGTTATCGGTGATGTAACCGAGATCTGATTGTGTTGTAATAATAGCGAGGAGGGCGGATTAGATGGAAGAGGTAAGGTAAGATTGCAATAGCACTATTTGTGAGAAGGCTGCTTTAGAGCAATCAGATGCTCTAGCAGGATAGTACTGTGAGCTTATATACTACAAAAGTTGCAACTAGAATATTCTACATGTATCTACAACTGTCTGTATTACTAATGATTTTATCAATCAATTGCCCGAAGGCCGAGCTGCATTATTAATCCCAACATTTAACAGAGCATAAGTCGAGGGGAAGGGGTGAGCGAGTCTCCATGTTATAGCTCGCGGGGTTTGCCGAGTTTGACAATGTGTTTGTTGATCCGGCAGGCGTTCATACGGGCACAATTCAGGCTTAGTACATTAGCGTGCACGACAGCAGACTCTTGATGGTTGACTTCACATCTCAGGTCATGGCAGATTGGCATTTAATTTCAGGTAATTGTTCTCATGTTCGTTGACAGATTTCATTTTGCACTGCCGGTTCTGATATTGAATGATAGATTTCATTTGTGCTGACTGTTCATGTAACTTGTCAAGTGGGAGCCTATAATCCATCCTATAACTTTGTACCTTGATGACGGCTACGGGCAAGCCAGACAGCTGCTAATCTGACAAGCGCTCACCGGCGCTCCGCGCCGGCTCCCACTTAGTGGATGTATGTAAGATGCCCAAGGTTTGGGCGTGATGAACCAGAAGCAGGTGTGAGAAGACTTCAGACACGGATAATTTTATAAAGAGAGATGTGGGAATTGAGTGTCAGGTGGGCCTTATCTTAACTTCATCACGAACAGTTTCTCATTCCCGCTCTATGTATAGGCTCTTTGGGAGGAGGAGGAGGAGCGAGGCACGGGAGCGAAGCGACCGTGCCGAGCGACGACGACGACGAAAGGGATGAGTGCTGGGGGCGACAGATGTGTTGGGATACCACGACGTTAAAGGATGCTCAACGTTTCGTCTGAAAGACTCATCAGGTGGCGTCTGATCCCATGTATTACGGCGGTGTTTGTTCTGGTAAACAAACCGGCCGGCATGGGATCCGCGGAATCTTTTGGACTCAACGCTTCCTCCATGCTGTCTCAGCGTACCAACTAGATCTGCACCCCGCGGGCCCAGCGCGCCACAAGGTGTTTTACGAAATAGGTGGGAGAATTCTCTGACTTTAACAGAGGGGATTAGAGCGCAACAGCCTTGGAGACCCGGTCAAGGGTAGGAAGGGAGGTCTGAAGCGCGGCAGTCATCCTCGAGATCCCCGGTCAAGGGTAGAAAAAGGAGGTATGTGCTGTAATCCCCAACGGTCTTACTCGGAACTCGTTAGAGCTCAACAAGGTTGAACGGTTAGGTCAAATAAATAGTATTGCTGAGTGAAGAACAAGAATTTTAAGACTCTGAATTTTTTCGAAATCCGAAGGCACGCGCCGAAGCGGCGCGCGACCCGAAGGGGAGCGCGCGGCGCGTGTCAAGGATTGAGAAAAAAGAGTATTAAACGTTCTCCGCTAGCCGCACGTGATACGCTTCGAGCGTGTCACGGTTAACTGTGTTAAGCCGGTCACCCAGCGAGAATGGTTTTTTGAAGGATGCCATGAACCTGAAATTGGGGTATAGGCTCTTTGGACGTGCCGAACTCTTCGTATTTTCATATCTTTTTGTCTCCCTTGTGCTTTCATTTGTGATTTCAGCGTCACTGGAGTTGAATTTAGCACAAAATCAGGGCTGGCCTGCTCTCGACTCCTTGAATGAGATGCCAACTGCCAGGTACCCTAGTTTTATGAAAATCTTTAATTGTTGCGACAGCAGTCCCTGCCTTTTGGCTCCATCGTTCTCAAAATAAAGCATCCTAGAGGTATTTGAAGTGAGTTTCGACCACACCAAGAACTCCTCTCCAATGCCCCCCCAAAAAGCGGACCCAAAGTCAAAGAGCTCGGCTGACACAAATCGTCTTCCTGCCACCCAAGACGATGGCCCAAGACGACGGTCTGCCAGACAAGTGTCCTCAAAAGGCACCTCTTCAGATCCTCGAGCTGCAACAACTCAACCACCAGTCTCTCAATCGTCACAGAGCTCTCATACAGCACAAGGGTATGCACCCCTGGGACGTCAGTGCCTTCACTTCTGCTTGAAAATTGGGATTCAGACTCATTGATACCATAGTTTTCAACCCGCAACTTCAATCTACAACTTCTGGTCTGTTATCTCTGCAATCTCCGAAATCGTCTGATCGCTGCACAGTACAAGACCAACACCTTGATTCTGGTGCTTTGAATACGACCGGCAGGGCACCCATAGCGAGGATGGTATGCTCTCTTGTATTCGTGCATTTACCAGCTCTGAGCCATTTACCAGGCTATATCACCCACAGCGTCCCCTCCTCGTCCTGTTGCGAATTTTGGGTCTGCACAAACACCAGTCCGACCACAGCCAAGTCAGCACACGACACACCTGCAACAAACACCAGCGCAGCGTGCTGCACGTCGTCTCGAGTCCCAAATCATTGATTATGGTCCCATGGCCAGCCCTGGTTCTCGGCGTCGAGATTGGAACGACAACACTTCTGATGAAGATGAGAATGATATCAGACTTGAACAGTCTGTCGAAGAGAATGATTCTGAGCCTGAGGAGGCTTCTCGCCCTCCCGCAGTACTCCACCGTGCAAGTGTTCCTTTTCGAGTGTTATTGAGCTCTGAAGTCACAAATATTTTATTAGGCCAATGTTGTAGTTCTCAACTCTGATGACTCTGATGATGAGTCCCAAAAGCCTTCTGGTAGCGGACGACAACAGCCTCGTGGTCGTCGGGCTGGGCGTCAGGGTAGTGCTGCACTTCCTGATTCTACTCAAGCTGCTCCACAAACACTGCGTTCAGACCCCCCGTAGACTCTACCTTAGTCTACCTTAGTCTACCTGGGTAGACAGAGGGTAGACTGTCTGTCTACCCGGGTACAACCTCAGTCTACCCTCTGTCTACCTGGGTAGACTGAGGTAGACTAAGGTAGACCTAGGTCAGTCTACGGGGGGTCTGAACACAGTGAAACACGAAAGGGGAAGAAGAAGGCTGGATATATTGAGGATGATGCCGGGTTTGAATGGGCAGATGATACTGTGATTGCTCGTGAACGTGCCCCAGATAGTAAATATTTTTGGGGTCGGCATGTTCAGAGTGGTTCATGGAAATGTTGTCTGTGTGGGTGAGTCACTAATGTTTCTTATGAAGTAACATTGATCTTGACCAACCTGTAGGGTAATATATGCGAGTGGTAACAGTGGGACGACTCTTCGGGGTCATGTGAAACGCGAACATGCTCCAGAATTCCTGGCTGAAATCAGGGCTTGAGGCTGGGAAACAAAATTGCTGGCCAGTTTATTGGATACACTGCAGGGATCTGGTCAAGATTCAGCGGAAGGAAGGAAGTGGGTTCCATTTTCGGAGCAAGAACTCTTGAACCAGCTTGTGAAGGTCATTGTGGCTAATGACCTGGTGCATCATTCAATTTACTATTGACTTTGGGCTGACCATAGCAACAGTCAATCAAACTTGTTGAAAGTCGTGATTTTCGTGACCTGCTTCTGCTGCTGCGTGAATCATTGCATGAACGGGACATCCCCCACCGCACAAAGCTTCGATCACTCATCATTGATCAGTGGGGTGAATATTACAATGCACTCAAGCGGGAGTTATATGTACACCAGTTTACTTTCATCCGATTTTTTTCACAGTATTAAATAAAGTATAGAGTGCCCTTGGGAAAATTAGCTTCACAGCTGATATATGGAGCAGCAAAGGAATGCACCCATACCTTGCACTCACTGCTCACTGGCTCAGCCGCGATGCTGATACTGGTCAAGTGACACTCCGACAAGCATTACTTGCATTCTGTCGCATTCGGGGGGGGTCATAGTGGTGCACGTATTGCTCGCATTGTTTTCCACATCTTGGAATCTGCAGGGATTCTTAATAAGGTCTTGTTTATCGTTCGTTGAGTGTTTACATGACTTGAATGCATATGTCTTACCAGATCGGGCATTTTACCATGGATAACGCCTCTTCCAACCTCACATTTATGGCCCACCTTGCCACAGAACTGCATGTGATTGGGGTCGATGATTTTGATGCAAAGGAAAACTTGATTCGGTGCTTTTCCCACATAATCATTTTGTCCGCTCAAGCTGTTATAAAGAAAATGGAGAAGGACGACATAGCCGATGATTACTCGGACACAGAGACCGAACCTGTCACACCCACCGATTATTCTGACGACAACCAATTGAACTTCCTTCGACCTGTCCGAACTACATGGAAATCTGGTCCTATTCACCGAGCAAGGAAAACTGTTGCTTTCATTCGGAAATCGGGTCTACGTCGTGATCGTCTGGTGGACATCGTTGGGGATGGCAATACAAAGCAATTGTGCATGGAGCTGAGGGTGGTTGGGAATGCGGTTGAGAAGGTGGTTATTGTTTTGAAGCCGGTCATGCTTCTTCCCGACGTCAAGACACGGTGGGATTCTCTATTTTACATGCTCCATAGGCTGCGCTATTTGAAAGAGGTATGTGGACACATCTACACATAACTTACACTGATGCTAACGACTCAGCCATTGACACAATTCATGGTCGTGGACCGGGATGCATGTAATTTCCACCATCAACTTCAACCACAGCATTGGGATCAGTTGGAACTGTTGGAGTTGATTTTGCAGGTATGCTTCTCCCTTCTTTCTCAGTGTATTCACAGGCTTACTTTCAATACTAGCAACCACATGTCATTCAAACTGCCATGGCAGTTGAAAACACACCGATGCTTGCAGCTACTATCCCTGCCTTTGAACTTTTCTCTCGTCGTGGAAGGCCATGTAGGAAGATCCGGATTTAGCCAATGCAAACATTGTTGCACTCATCAAACCTGGACTCGAGCTTGCCAAAAAATACTACACCAAGATGGGGGACACAGATGCATATGTCATTTCGATGTGTAAGCCAGTTCCTTACTCTTTGAGTTACCCATTCAATGTTTGATTCTCAGTTATTAACCCCTCTGTTCGGTTCGAGTGGATCCGGAAAAATTGGAACACTGAATTGCGAGCAAAGGCACGACAGATGGTTCTGAAAAAGGTATTTTTTCATTCTTTTATGAGGACTTATACTAACTGTGGGATTAGCTTCGAGACTACCGAGAAGAGGAGAATACTTCTGCTGGAAATAGCCCAGCTCGTTCTGGTTCCCGCAACTCATCTGGATCTCATCAGCCATCTCGTCAGCTGTCCCATCATCCATCTCGTACACGTCCCACTGCCACACCAGCTCCCCTTGCGGTGAATACTATTGTTCGAACTCTAGATTGGTATCGGACCACCTCCACATCATTGGAATTTTCAGCAGCTGCTGGTCGAGCATCTAACAGGCAGTGGACCATTGAGCAAGAAATGGATGATTATATTTCTAGCTCTATTCCACCCCGGAGCTCAACCGACATGATTGGCTACTGGACAGTAAGTCAAAATCTTGACTTATCCTTCTGCTTGTAGCTATCACTCATCGATTCAACAGAATCACAGAAGCAAGACATGGAAAACAATATATCGGCTTTTCCTTGACTATGCCCCTATTCAAGCAACATCGGTCCCATCAGAGCGGGTCTTTTCATCCTCTGCTGAGACTGATACGAAACGACGCAACCGAACAAGTCCTTTGTTAATGGTGGCCCTGCAGATGTTAAAGTTTAATTTTAAAAAGACGCGACTGAACTTTATGTCAGAGTGGCAGTGTGCTCCTATTCCGGATGCTGAGGAGGACTGGTTGCGCAAACTGGGGACTGAAATGGATGAAGAACAGCAGAAGAATGTGCGAAGGGAGATCTGGGAGGATTGGGATCTGCTTGACAGGCAGTATTTCGAAATGCCGGAGGATCATAGGGCTTGAGTAGCATTCCTGTGTTACACTTGATATTTCTAGGTATTGAACATGTAGTTATGAACTCTGATGACACGAAACTTGATTCTTATGCATTCTTATTCATTTTTGAAAAATACAATTCGACTTCAATGACTTAAGTCTACCTAAGTCGACTTCAAGTCGGAAGTTTGTATTAACAAGTCAACTCAAGTCGACTTTGTGGCGACTTTATATACTTGACTCAGTTTGACTCGACCTCGAAGTATCGGCAACATTACCTGAGACCACCTGTGCCAACTTCGTACAAAGTCGGGGTGTAATAATCTGAGGTTCTAGCCTGCTCTGTGCTCCCTTTATACTACTGAGGTCCATGGTACATGTGATAAACAGAATGAATAATATAAATGAGTGAAAATGATGTAATGGGTACAACAGCCAATGAAATGACTGCCATTTGGTTTTATGATGGGTCTATGCCAAGCAGAACAGCCACACTGATCCACTAGCGTCCATTTATGGGTATTGTGAGTGATCCCTCAGCTTGCCATCAGCTGCTGGAATCGCTATCCTGACGAAGCGGAGTTGAATCTGCCACCTGGAGTCATCTAGCACTGGTCAGAGCACCGGCTAGCAGTCTGTTTATCCGTTACTGCATATGTGGTGACCCGCGCATCCGCACCAATAGCCTGCTAGCTATTCCTCTACTGTCTGCTTGTCTCTGTTTGTGATGTGCGACCGCATCGCGACAGTCACGTGCTCGCATCTGTGTTTCAGGTCTCAGGTCGATCACTAGTAGGGTACCACATACTAACGCCCTTGCTAGAAGGCTGCTAGCACATAGTTTACTACCCTTCAGATCCCAGACTCGTCGCTCGCACCTCCAGCTAGCGGCCTCACAGTTCCACTCTCCCGTGTCTCGCTTCCTAGGTGCTAGCACCTTGACTGTTTAGGCTATGGTTATTTCCCCATGGTTTGTGCCTTCAGACCGTACTAGCGCGTCACCCTAGTCGTATCTGGTGCTACAACTGGCAGCTTGGGCTCACTCCAGTTCTCCTTTATATCACCTAGCCAGAGTCCTGAGTGCTAGGAATAACACTTCAGAAGTGCTAGCGCTTTCCCGTTGTATAAATACTGGTCCTAGGAAATCACAAAATAGCACTAGATGCCGCGCACTCTTGTTACAGTGTTTCACCGCCTTGCAATGAACAAGGGTGTACGAGAATGCGAACAGGAGACTCGCGGCATGGGAGGCGGTATTCGTGGCTTATCCTGGCCTCAAGATCATTCACAGGCTGGGACGGGTACATTCAAACGTGGACCCGCTGATAGGGTGTGTACCAAAACATGCATGAAAACACCAGTTTTTATTTCATTTTGAACCTATTAGTGGGCAGAAGTGAGGCATTAGATTATGAGCGTACACCCTCCCTGGGGTGGTAGGCTACGCTATTGATGGCTGAAAGTCAGTGTAACAAATCAACTATGAAGGATTGAGTAGACTTGACAAGGCAGCTGTCAGCAACGGCCTCTGGGTCGGCTAAACAACGAGTAACCCGAAGAGAACCCCAACCAGGATAAACCCGATGGATGCTAGTAGCTCGTGTGTTCCCTGAGCAGTCAGACCAACCGTACGGCGTCCTCCCTAGGAGGCCATATGTCGTAGGTCGGGATGTGAGGCAGAACCCGGAACGAGTCGAAGAGGGTGTGATACCCACTCAGGTATACAACCCGGGGTGTGGATACAACCTGTAGTACAATGTGGAGGAAGCAGGGCAGGGTGGAGATAATGCCTATGTCAAGCCAAGGTAGAAGCCTGAGATTAGACGAGGTAGAATCTACTGTACATGGAGATTCTACCGAGCTTATATAGGCTTCTAATAAATTAAAGTGATTGCGGTCAATTGTGATCAGTTCCTGTACCGCAGCATTAAGGAGTGTTAATGCTGATACTCCTGTACTCCTCTGTGTCGGTTTCCGTGGCGTCAGAGGATCTACAGTTACTCCAAATAACTGACCGGTCATCCATCCGGCCCCACCTGCCATATCGCGAGAAGGTTCAGGAGCCTGCACTTCTACCATTCTTGGAGATGCAGGAGAGGCTGCCTAATCTCTTGTTTCAGCAAGACAGTGGATCTGCTCATCGCGCCAAGGCCATGTCCGAATGGCTGATGGCTCACAACATTCCAACTTTCCCCCATCCCCCGTCCTCTCTAGATGTCAGCCCCATTGAGCCGGTCTGGTTAGTGCTCAAGAAGCACATCTGTGTGCCAGCCTACAAATTATGTAGAGCTGCAGCAGGCAATATTCGAGGCATTGGATGCAGTTCCATCAGCAGACACTGACATTGTGATTGATAGAATGCCAATAATTGTTGACGCTGTTATCATGTCCAATGATAGACACACAAAGTACTAGCAATGTAATATACCTCTATCTACCTCTCTGTGCAATTTTCATGTGTTTCTTGATCTCCTATAAACAGTTAAAGCCGCCGGAATTACATGACTGGTCACTTATTTGGAGTAACTGTAGGAGACCCGATGTTCGGGTTTCCTAGTCCTGAATGTCATCGTATCCAGTGGTTCAAACCCCGATCGGTTTGCAACCAGTCATGTACTTCATGTACACTTCTGTGTCAGCTGTTGGTGCGTCCGGGGACTAGGATCCGTCTGTACGGGTTCCTAGTCCCTAACATCTTCTGTATCCTGTGGCGCAGACTCCCCGAGTCTGCGGCTTTAGAATCCGAGGTCGGGTTTCAACCGTGAGAAGGTCATGTGGTGGCGTCATGAGAGTCCCGTGCCTCTAAGATGTGTCTGTATCCATACGGACACGTCGTGTGATAAAGTAGAACCCGGGCAATTCATGACAGCAGCCCAAAAGGCTGTTACGTTGATAAGCCAGTAATTGGGCCATGGTTAGATACACGTAATTTTGCGTGTTTCTGATCGTGCTCATTGCTGAAACTGTTGTTTCTATGCAACAGTACTGGTTCCTGGTAGCTGTTGGGCGAACCACAGAGAAACGGGTGGACATTCTAAGGAATTAGAACGTCCATTGGCTAGTCTCACCCTGAAAACTGTAAGGGAAATGTGCAGCCGAATAATAAGTCAAGGAACTTCTTTTGACTTGTTTCCAACATCCACTTAAACAACGGAAACGGGTCAAAGGAATGGGATTTGGCAATGTGTTGTGTTGTGTTGAGACGCTAGGGGGGACGCGTTCGGTCACGAGTGTTTCGGTTGCCAGAGTTGCCGGTTTCCATTGGATGTGGATACACCGAAACAGGTGGTCGGCTATTCTGTGGATGCGGATCACAACTCTAATGGTGTTCTAAGGTTCTTTCTCAAGAACTCTTTCTGGGAAACCCTGGAGAAACGGGTATCTACCGAGACCTACAAAGGAGTACTATCAAGTTCCGTGCTTGGAACCAAGGGGAGACTTGAGTTGAAGCAGAAACAGGTCGGACGAGATACAGTGCCGATCTATCGGTGATCGACACACCCTCTGAATAATGCAGGGGTGCTGCTGACGGGTTCCTTCCTCGTAATTGGCAAGGGAACATGGCGTGCTCGCAGCTGGGAACCAATGGGAGGCGACGCTCGGAAGAACAACTGATGGAAACACGGTTTAAAGAGACGGATAATAAACGGACTTTTGACTCATTGGGATTGTGTTTTGGGCTTTGTAACAGTGTCTTGGCGGTTGTATAAGTATCCGAGGGTGTTTCTACGATGGACACAGTATCTTCCCCCGAACTAGTAGGCTATACGCTTGCGCATTGGGTTGATCTGGGATCCTTGGCGAACGCACTCTTATAGAGTAGCACTATTAGTCGAAATCTTAATTGTTTCTGAATCATATATTATTCTGGAAACGCACTTGGGCTTTGCCTGGAAACTGTCTGAACTCTGAGAATCTGTTGGATCTGGGACTCTGTTGAAGGAAACATTATTGTTGTTGTTTGCGGAGCAGGTTTCAGAAAGTACCGTCAAGGGAAAATTTTGGAAACGTGACTGCTGGCATTGCTCAGGGGGTGCCTCTTTAGGGAAAGCTCTGTGAACGTTCTTGGCCTATAAACTAGGGGCCTTACTTGAGTCTACGGGACTACTTTAAACTTGTTTCTCTGTCGCTTGGGCACACACACACACACGCTGCGAAGCTATAAATCTACCTTGTTTGGAAACAATGTTTCCACTGTGTCTAGAAACACGTTCTATGCAGTTTGCTCTTCCATCTCCTTGAGTTACGAAACCTCTCCCTACAACCTTTACAAGGCCCTGTACTGGGGGCTGTAACTCGTCGGGATCTTTGGAAACGTGCATATATTGCCGTTTGATTTGTTTTGTTGGTTGTTGGAACAGTCTCTGGACTGTTTCTGTGCCGCTCTCGAGTCAAGTGGGGTTATTTGTGTGTTTCTTATATAGGTTCTGAGCACATCAATCAACGTCCTGGCTATGATATTCTACACTGAGCTATAGATGGTGGCGGTAAACCATTATCTTATGCGCTGGAGGTGAAACATCAGGGAACTACTCAGAATTATTGACTTGCCGCTTCAACGGCCTCTGAATAGTCTGATGACTATTAAAACAAGACATACGAAGTCAGGATTGATACAACCACATTAGGGCCGGCAGAGATATAGCGCCGCTTGATTTTGTGTATAAGGCCAACTGATTAAATTGGGATGAAGACATGTTACTGAGTTAACCATCACTGTGGTTACTCGGGCAGATCTGACCATTAGAAAGATGCAGGCCTTGCATCAAGGATTTACTGATATGATTGATGAGGATTGGCACTACATAATAGCACCACACTATATTTCACTGGTCACTATACTGGTCCTCAGTATAGCACCGCACTATATTGTCAATCCGCTTGATATTTACTATGAGTTCCACTGAGCTTGTGAAGTGCGGGACTGATACAGAAGTTGAATAGGAATTAACTAAGACTGACTTGACCTGTCAGCAATGACTAAGACTGACTTGCTCAGTCAGAAAGATGGAAACCAAGACAACTAACCACACCTTATGGTGTGCTAGAGAAATACATGTGGACTAGCCCCGGTAGCAGGTCATAATACCCATGGTTGAGAATGCCATCTACGCCATTGGCCATTCACCACTCAGGCTCCCACCCTCTATTGTTCCTATACATTCTGTCTATCTCCTTTACCTCTCTCTGAAATGTATAAAAGCCAGCTGTGTACTCTGTATTAGCCAGTAAACTATCCCCCCAGATGTATGGGCAATATATTAGACTCTAGATTTGTTTGGAAAGATATCAGAGATTTGAAGACGCACAGATAAAGATTGTAAGACACAGGACATTGACGGGACAATACCATTGCCCAGATATAAGTGTTACGCATTCAACCTTGGTGAAGAGACCCGCTAGACTTAGGTCTCACGCAATTCAATTGTGAAGAGCCAATTTAGAACGTAAACTCACACCTCGAACTAGAGTGGCCGCCAGCAGTGTAAGCATGAGCACACTAGTCCCGCCCTCACCATCTGTGTAACTGCACCTGCTTGTTGATTGCTGCCATTCTCGCAAGTGAGTTACCAGTCAAGTATCTGTCCGCCGAAAGTCTGCCTACCTATTCTGCTTCTTGGCCAGCTGCCAGTTAGTGCTAGGGTCTGACGCTCACAAGGAAACTGAAGACTTTGGACAAGTCAAGGGTTTACTTGAGTCTTGATATACTGTTGGTGTGAAGTCCCTGCTACCCCTGCATAACCGTGCTCAGACTGCATAGTTTGCTATTGAAACAAAGCTTTATTCCTCCATTGCACACCTTCTTGACGGGTGATACATGCCCTACCTCCCCGAAACACACACACGAGCATTAGGATCGGATTAGTGTTTTGTTTTGATTTTGGTTGGATTGTGATTAGTGACTAGCTCGCTTCACTCTCTAGTTGATTTCATTAGATTACACAGCCGCACCCTAGTGCACCGTTTCACCGCTATCAAGGCTGCCGCAAGCGCCGTTGCACGAGTCTCCCATTCAAGACGATTGCAGGATGATCGTGCCGGATGAAGAAAGGTGGGAGGAAGCTCAGAGGATGGAGGACCGATGACAGACCTGGTATTGGGGCACCCAGGCATTTATTCAAATCTGCTCGAGTTGCAACATACTATAATGTACTTCACTACATTACGACGTCATCTCACAAGAGCTAATGCTGGCCTGAGCAGTTAGCTAAGAGGGATATAATGTGTCTCGAACCATTAGAAAGGCGCTGGACAACAATCCTGGTAAAGGGTTTGGAGTGGGAAGTCGCTAATGGAGCAATCGCGGAAAGTGCCTTACCATCCTGGAAACGGATTGGGGCTACTGCACATCCCTGACTAAGGGCATATTACGAGGGAACATCCTTTTGAACCAGAGGGATCATTGTTGGGCATCATCTGACGTCTCCAGGACTGCCAAGAGAGGACTGGACTTGGTCGATCTAACAAATGACTAAGGAACTGTACTCGGGTACTGGGAAGCGGCAGCTATCACGATTTTCAGACAAATCACTTAAGCGGTTCAAGGCGGAACCATTTGAGCGGGTGGTTACCGAGGAGGGTAACGGAGTGCTGACGAGGAGGTCGGCTAAGAGTTGACATATCAAACAATATCCCATCACGATCGTTCTAAGCGATGTAGATCTTGACTCATCGCTAAGCTCGGCTCGTTGATGTTTCTTATAAATCTCTCTCAATTTTACTAATCGCTTGATCTTTGACAGGAGTTCATCGGCTAAGCGGCCATACCACTAGTCATATACCCTGAACCCTATTGCACGTTTGTATCTGTCTCGTTTATATTTAGAATCCTGTAACGTATTTAAGTGGATGGTTATGGGAGGAACGCCAGTGAATCTCACCCCACCTGTTGGACGCGAAGTTACTAGACTTCACGCTTAACCGGTAGAGTAGTCATTCATTCGGAGACACCCAGAAGCTATACCAAGTTTCGTTTGTTTTCCCTGTTTGAATATTATCTGTGTTGGATTTGGATCTTTATAAACGACGCGTGAACATATTGGATAAACGGAACGGACGCGTGAAATATAAGGAAACGGATCAGACTTGACAATTGGTTGTAATCTCGCAAGGATTAGCAATCGCGGATACTATTTGGAATCGGGATTCATAAGAATCACTTGCTTTACGCATCGGAGTATCATCTCCAAGCCTAGACCCACATCATACAAAACCGTTGAACATAAAATCTCGTCTGTCTATCGCGATTGCGCCTAGAACGGATTCGAGCAAGTTTATCTATACGACTTGTAGACCTGTAAAGTCTTGCTTCTCAAAGAGAACTAGAGTTCAAATTGCCACAATCTATACTGGATTGGAACCCCGAACTTGCACGAGGACTATAGTGTTTGAGTTGTTGTAGTTGCAGTATCGAACCGCGTATTCATTTACAAGGTTTGTGTTGTGGTTATTTCACCGCCAGCCCCATAGTCAGCGTCTCACCGAGGAGCTTTTGCGCCAGCTAAGAAGGCTGCATTTACAATTTGGTGGTGGGAGGACACAGTGGATAAATATGTGATGCCTGTGCAGACGAGGCACCGGACAGCTCAGGAGGCGATGGAGAGGGATGAAGAAGTTCTGGAGTGCGATGACGTCACGGCACCGGATCAGGAAGGGATGATGAGGGCTAGAGAGGAAGTTCATGAGCGCGACACCACAGCTCTGGACAATCTGTCACCTTTTGAGCAGGCCGATCACTGGACCTACCTCGCTGGAGCGCGGCCGGATAAGGATGAAGAGGACTGGAATAAACACTCTCACTTGCTGATATCGGTGTCCCAAGAAGTGAAAGACGAGTTCATCTGAGGATACCAGGAGGACCCATACTTCAAGGATCAATATACCGAGGAGGCGACCAGCCCGGAGAAGGTGCTCAGGCCATCTCACTTCCAGAAAGGCCGCGACGGTCTACTCTATTTTGTGGATGTGGACTGGAAGAATCGGCTATGCGTTCCTTGATCGAAGATACAGTTCATACTTTGATAGATCTACGAGTCCCCGCATGAAAGCGCTCACACTGGGCCCTTTGAATTCCTTAACTGCTTATGGGAATTGTCTTCTGGACGACCCTCATGAAGGACACTGATGAATTTGCATCGACCTGTGATGTATGCCAGAAGATCAAAGTAGACCATTGACAAAAAAATGGGCGGATTGAGACCGGCACACATTCCTCCTCACCCGTTCGCCACCGTTTCGTTGGACCTGATCACAGGCTTGCCTCCATCAGGGAAGGAGAAATTCACAGCTATCCTGGCTATTGTGGACAAGCTGATGAGGTTTGCGGTTATGATCCCCACTCACATCAACTTAACGCAAGAGGGGTTCGCTGCATTCTTCATGGAGAGGGTAGTGAATGTCTTTGGCATGCCAGAACGCATCATCTTGGACTGCGACAAGCGATGGTCCATGGCTTTCTGGTGCTCGGTCACACTGCAGTACAGAGGCATGCTGGCCTTATCCTCCGCTCATCATCCTCAAACAGACGGGCAAACAGAAATTCTCAATGCCATGATAGAACAGATGTTGTGCGCTTACATTGCTGCAGATTGTTCTTCGTGGGCCAAGTGGCTTGGGGAAATTGTGTTTGCCTACAACTCCAACATCCATGGCTCTACTGGTTACAGCCCCAATTCTTACTATTCGGCTACCACCCCAGAGGCGCCGCTGGAATAATGAACCCAGGAGGGGACCCCATGGCTCGCCCTCTCCTGCCGAGTCAGAAGGGTGAGGACTTTATAGAGGCTCTGGAGAGTCATAGAAAAGCTGTGCGCGACACCGTTGTGCTGGCACAGGAGAGACAGGCTCGCGCTTACAATAAAAGCAGGTGTCCTGTGGAGAGCATCAAGGAGGGGGATTATGTGCTGGTCAACCCTCACTCGCTGGAGCTAGTCGACATGCAGGATACAGGGCGCAAGCTAGTGCAGCGCACTATAGGACCTTTCAAGGTCATGGAGAAGATCAATCCAGTAGTGTATTGATTGCGACTACCGGATACCTACCCCATGCACCCGGTCTTCAACCTGGAGCATCTACAAAAGTACCATGTTTCCAGGGAGGAGCTCAGGGAAAGGATGACACTGCCCGACACACGGGAGTATCTGAAGGCCTTGGAAGAGTATGTGGTGGAGGCCATCCTTGGGCATGCAGTGTGTCCTAGGAAGGATGGTAATCAGAGGATGTTCTGTATCCGCTGGGAAGGATGATACCTGGGTCTCTGAGAGATACCTACCCTATGCAACGCACCGGTGCTGAAGTGGGAATATTTGCGACTTTCATCAATTGACTTGAAGATTACCAAGTCCTGCACAAGAAGCTCACAAACGAGATACACGCATTTGGGCGTAAGAGAGCCAAGGTAGCTGTTGGTGCCCTGGAACAAAAGAAGAGAAAACTTCAACGAAAACGTGAAGAGGTCCTAGGCAATCTCACCACATACGAGGAAGCCCCAAGTTCTACCATGAGCGAAGATTCACAGGGATCTCTGCCGCAGAATGATACTGCTGACAGTAGTATCACAGAGGACAACTCCCTTGTAGGAGACAGCAGCTCCTTCAATGGACCAGATGAAGGCACCTCAGATGCCCACAGGGCTGGGAAACTACAAAAAGAGATCAATGAGCTGGTTGAAAGACAGCGTGACAGAAACTGGGCAGCAACAAGAGTTCGCTGCCACACAGAACTTGACAGAATAACAAAGTTCTCAGTCTGCATAAGTAAAGACCCTAAGCCGCAGGACACAATGTCCTTCCTGCACCGCACAGACGTAACACCGGAGCAGAAAGCTACCCGATCAGACAAAATGGCTGAGCTTGCCCGTAACTACCATAAAATAAGGTGATAGATGAAGTTCTAGAAGGGATCACCTCTAAGGCAGAGCACCCTGAGATGGCCGCCCTAGGCAAACTGCTCGAAGAACATGATGTAATTGTGGCCCTCAAGCAAGCAGCAACCGGTACTGCAGCTGGAGTAAACAGCCTGCCGATTGAACTGTGGAAGAGACTCCATGTTATCTATCTTGAGACCAAGAAGGCAAATGAACTGTCAGATGGCCCACCAGCAAAAATCTTCAATGTGGTTGGATTTCTCACTAGAGTCATAACAATATAGAGACCCACAGAATCGTAAAGGGAACCGGCTTTGCTACCGGCTGGATGTGTCCCATCTGGAAAAAGAAAGACCCCACCAACATAGCGAACTACCGCCCGATCACTGTCCTCAACACGGACTATAAACTCTTCACAAAAGCCCTTGCTAATAAACTCACCCGGATTGCACCACATCTCATCCATAAAGACCAGGCTGGTTTCATGAAAGGCCGGAAGATTGCAGACCAAATCTATTTAGCCATGGAAGTTGTGGACTACATGGAGGACGACATAAAAAATAGAGCAATAGTTGCTCTCGATCAGGAAAAGGCCTATGACAAAACCTCCCACCGCTATCTGTGGAAAGCCATGGAGAAACAAGGGATCCCCGAACACTTTATTAACACCGTGAAGGCGCTATATGCTGATGCCAAGACCCATGTCATTATAAATGGGGAGATAAGCTCTGCCTTCCGAATTATTCAAGGGGTATGCCAAGGTGACCCACTCTCATGTCTCCTGTTCAACCTCGCAATTGAGCCTCTGGCTGAGATGCTGTGCCAGTCAAACCTCAAGGGCTACTCGGTCCCTCGGCTCATAAATAATGTGGTTTGCAAGATGTTTGCCGACACAATAGTATATCTGGACGCCTCGGACAGCTTCAACGAACTCCAATGCCTCCTTAATAAGTGATGCCTGGCCTCAAGTGCTAAGTTCAATGTGGAAAAGACGGAAGTCATACCAGTAGGCACCCCAGAATACCGGGCTCAAGTGATTGAAACCCGAAAATTAAATGCAAATGACTCGGCCATACCAGCCTCTGTACACATAGGCAAAGAAGGAGAATCGGTCCGAATTTTGGGTGGACATATCGGAAATGGCATAGACGCCTTCACACTGTGGACACCGGTCCTAGAAAAAATCGATTCTGCACTGGAGAGATGGGAAAGAAACCACCCCACTGTTGAGGCCTGCAAGAACATAATCCAGATTACTGTCGCAGCCATGACACAATACCTTACACAAATGAATGGTATGCCTGAAAAAATTGTCACCCACCTCCTACATGCCCAGAGAGAATTTATGTGGGGTGGAGCAAAGTCTTCTCCTGTAGGGCAAGAAATGCTGATGGCACCTATCCTAGAGGGCGGAAAGAACGTACTAGACCTGAGAGCACGAAACGAAGCTATCTCCTGCATGAAAATAAAGTCCTACCTTGAACTTGACTCCTCCCTGAGGGCTGACTGGTGCTACCTGGCGGACACCAAGCTTGCAAAACATGTAAAAAACTCCAGGGTTGATCCCCTCTCACACATCAACATGTTCCTCCAACTCTGGGCAGCAAATAAAAAAGAGTGGCCAAAGCACCTCAAAGATATGCTCAAATGTGCACAAATATGGAACAGAGTTCAATACGCTAAATCCTTCAGTTGAGATTCGGGAAATGCTTCCCCTCTTCCACCACTTTTGTCAGGACCCAGAATTCATCCAACATAACACAACTGCCTGAAAATGCCTACGGGCTCACCACAACACCTTCACAATTGGAGAGGGCCAACAAGTCTCCTTACGATTAAGTGATGAGGAGCACTGGCCCTCCACAAACTGCAGCTGCCCCCCATGCCAAGACGACCGGTTAGAAAAGGCTTGCAAAAACCCCCACTTGTGTGCAGAAACCGTAGAATCACAACTAGACCACCTTCTCCCTAGATGGGACCCTAGGCTGCCTTCCCTACCTGTCCCTGGTGAGGAGGACCCAATTGAGGACTTGGATGAGTCAAAAGTATTATTCATCCCACCAAAACAAATCCAGACTCTAATGGAAGGCTTCCGCATCTTCACCCTCCCTAGTAGCTGTGCCAACAATGTACTAGGGGCAATGGGCCCCCACCCCCAAAATACTGCTACACAGCAGAACCCAGTTGATATTTTCATCAGTGGGGTTACCATAAATTCTGCTGGGGGTGAGCGCATAGCGGGAGTTGGCATCTGCTATGGCCCCCATGACCAGCGTAACTTGGGCCTTAGAATCCCGAGCACAATTCCCCAATCATCTGATGCTGCCGAAATTGTGGGGGCTCTAATTGCAGTCCAGTCTGCAGACCCGGCCACCGAACTGGTCCTCCACTCAGCCCAAAAATCTCTGCAAAATGAAATGTGCACTCGCCTCAGCAAATCCGAAGACCAAGGGTGGTTAGGGGAGGCAAATAGAGCTGCACTGCAAGCCCTAGCAGCAAGACTGAAACTCAGGACAGCAAAGACATTTTTTCATGTCCACCAGGATGACCACTCCTGGAAAGTATACAAGGAGGAAGCCCTGCAACTAGCTAAAGAGGGCACAAACCATGCTGAAGTTCAAATTGACATACATGTCCCACATGAAATGGAGCTAAATGGCCTGAAACTCTCAACCCTCACCCAAGCAACTGCATATGCTGCAATCAAGGAACGTAAGCCCCAGCTCACTGGCCTACAACTGAAAGTTATATAGAGCTTATCCAGAGCAACTTAGTAGGCCTCATTGGCAGGCTGCCCTCACCGGCTGAAATCTGGAAGTCAATTAGGCACAGGGACTTTACACGCCAATCTAGAAATTTCCTGTGGAAATCTATACATGGGGCTCACTGTATTGGTAAATTCTGGAAACATATCCCCGACTGTGAGGAACGAGCCATCTGCCAGTTCTGTGGGGAAACAGAAGATCTTGAGCATATAATTCTGAAGTGTGCTTGCCCGGGGCAGAGGCAAATCTGGGAAGCAGCGAAGGAGCTCTGGCTCAAGAAGCATCCAGTCTGGCCTGAACCCACCCTCTGGCATCCTTGGCTGTGGTCTGATCACTATAAAAGACGAAAGAGGATGGCGACTCCATGGTGCTACACGGCTATTCCACATCCTAATCTCTGAGTCCCTCTTCCAGATATTCATGACCATGTTGGAGATGCGCATGTGCTCCCTCCAATCCGGGTTCCGCACTGGTCCTACCACATGGGCGAAACGACCGGCCTACTGCACCGAAGCGCGCTTCCAATCGCTGCTAGGTGTTTGTAGGTGGGATGACATGGTAGACCTGGGAGTCACCTTCCAGAGGGGCTTGCAGGAAGTGGAGGCCTGGATTGAGATGGTGAAGCTGCAGCGGGAGCACCCCCTGATAGACGTTCGGGACTTCAGGGAAGCTACTCTGCTAGTCACCAACAATGACTGAATAGGTGTCTGGGTTAACGGCATGAAAGAGGGGGGGGGTGCTGCTGTTTATGCAACAGAAGGTACCTTGCTTTGTAGTGCATGAGTTCTCTCCAGAGACCCTAGTTCCCCTCTCGGCCACGCCCAACTCCCCGACATTCTACAACTTCGTCGATGAAACGGACGCCATGTACCTCATACGGCACAACAAACATCAACTGCTAGCCAAACGACAAGGACGGCTGGACTCAATCTTCTGCTGAGAGGATGGAGAAGGCGGGCACGTCGCAATGAATCCCCGTGATGAATCCCGATCGTTGTCAATCTACATGACCTCCCTTGCCCCTTGGTCGCCTTGCTCTCGCCCGCAACACGCAAGGATGCCAGCGAGAGGAGGTGGCGCACGACTCCGAGGGAACCGAGTCCGAGGAGGACAATACCGCAGCAGTCGCCCAGACCTAGCTGCTGCCAGCGTACGTACTACCTGTGCCCGCTGCCCCTAACAATCAACTGGCGGCGCCCCCAGTGGAACGGAGGGTCATCACTCCTGACCATGTACCTTGGATCGGTCCCCCGGCTATTCCTCCCAACTGGGTCGGGAAATGGGAAAAATGGGAGTTGCAGGAAGTCCACAATGAGTGAATTTGGGTATTCAAGGACAAGAAAGCCCAATTGGACTCGGGGTGCTGGTATGACCAAGCGTGTGGGAGGCACTTGTATTTCGGTCAGTTCCACCCACCTCCTGGCCTGCTGGACTGGGAGTGCTTCGGATCTCCTGTCCTGCGGTACCCCTTCTTCGTTGATGGTGGTAACCACTGGATCCCGAAGAAACCATCACACTGGATGTACCTCTCGCAGGAAGAGGCAAACAGGCATAGGGGGAAACGAGCGGAGGCACCTCATCATCTACGGCTGCCCCTCGTCAACGAGAAAAGCGGCTCAGTGGAGGCAGGGAGAATCAAGGCGATGGACGACGAGGATATGGAGGGTGTCTACTCATCTGACGAGGAGAATGGCATGGAGGTGGACCGGGTGGAACCAGAGAACTCAGCCTCGAATGTCGCCACCATAGCTGATGTCAACAACAGCATCTCAGCGCAAACCTTCTGAATGATGACAGCGGATGTGTTTTCCCTCAGCAACACTCGTCCCCTCGCCATACTCCGGGCACAAGGTCTCATTTGGGTCCATTTCACAGACATTACAGTGGGACAGAGAGGTTTCAGAGCGAAGGGGGCGGTTTGGAGGAACCTACGCATCGTGTTCCCACCCAATGGGGAGTTCAACAAAGCTGCCCTATACACAATGGATGTGTGGCTATGTGAGGAAGAGCAAGACAATGACTTGCCCGCTACCCCATACACCCCGGCACTGACTGTGCCCATCGTACGCGCTGTGATAAGGACCGCGGTGTCGGTATCAAAAGATATGTGATTCGAATTCGACTACGTTCGTCCTCTAGAGGGGAAGATATAGTTGAATGGTAGAGCGGAAGGTCGGTGCGCAAATTGGCCTTGTATGAGCGATAGGTGTGTGTGTGTGTGAACGGGGGATCGTGGAGACCGTTCGTCTCCTGGGTGTGGACGTGTGCGGAGGACCTGTTGTTAGTGAAAACGGTAAAGAAGGTGTGAATGCCTAAACCTGGCTCCCCGTACGAGAGTACTGGAACCCTAAATGCGTTGCCCTGCCTGCTTTCCTTCGTGCGCTCTTCCCCTTAGAACCAGCGCTGGAGATGCGACGTGTGTTGCACAGACGATGACACCGACGTCGTTCGGTCGACGGCGAGACGGTTGGTCTCGTTGGCTATGGACGGTGATTTATATGTGATGGCTTCTCTCCGGGCCTGTTTTCTACAGAGCGAGGCTCGCGAGAACGGTGATCCTAATCGAGGAAGCCTGGGATGGTGACACCGGGTCCGGTGAGGAGGGACCCTGCTGATGGAGGTGTGAGAGGTGAGACGCCGACGAACGAGCGAATGCAAGATGTGTGGCCTGCCTCTGGCATTGGGCAAGGAGGAGGGTGCACGAGAGGTACGAAGTCGGGGAAGGCTGGGAGTACCCCTTGGATTGAGCTGAGAATGGTACAGAAAGTGGGAAAACACGCTGAAAGCTACTTCTGCAGGCCGGAAGGTACTGACTACTCCTACTAAATGCGCTCCCTTTTATACCTCCTCGACGACTTCCCACGTTTCCAGAGGTGCCATGCGGGTCGCAGGTGTTTCCAGGGGGCAGGGGACGTCATGAGGCGTTTCGGGGTGCATATATGACAGGAGAATGGACGCCTCTGTTGAGGAGACCGATCGTCTCTGGGTGCGTGCGAGGCGCGGTGAGGCCAAACGACCTCGGAATACGTCCGGAGCTCCAGGCACGGCTGGTCATTGCGTCGGTGGGTGCTCGAGTGCTCAGGAAGGGGGAGAGACGGATGGTCTCCTCTCGGCTAGTCGATGTGTCGTGTGAAGTGGGGGAAGGGCTGTGTCAGGATATCCTCTGCCTCGTCCGATGGGTCGGCGTCAGGCACGCAGTGGGTCCGTCCGGTGTGGGAGAGTGTCCGAGAACGGAAACGAGGGAACATCGTCCACGCGCCAGGGGACCGGTCGTATCCTGTCGGTGGACGAGCAGCGACGAGCGCAGCGCGCGGTACGAGGAGCACCGGTTCGTTGGATGCAGAAGGTCACGTCGTAGGCGTCAAGAACTCGTGGGTCGTGGCGTACGGGTCGTATCCGTGTGACGAGAGCGAGAGCGAGCCCAGAACGGCGGGGGAGACGATGCGGATGTGAGGAGAGCGGTGGTCTCGTTCGGAAGCTGCTTCCGGTAACGTAGAATCCCATTTAGGAAGATCCGTCACGTACGTCCGAGCTCGTCCTGTTACTCGTGCAGATGGTTCGCAGGGGCCATGAGGCGACAAGCGATGCGTAGCACACTCGGAGACCTCACACCTCCCACATAGTTTTAATATCGACCGGCGGGGTCGATGTTATAAAAGAGCGCCGCAGGCGCTCCTTGTTAACCAAGCCTCCTTCGATATGGACTGCGCCGCATCCCGTCGTTTCACTGCTACGAATGTTTCCTGGCCGTCGAGTCGATTCTTCATCCCCGATGGTGGTCTCGCCGACTTCCTCCTCAACAATATTCGACTGAAGGTGTTCCTGCTGATCCCGCAAATATTCACAGACGCGTATGTCGCCAACACTGTCCGATTTCTGACGACCCCTCAGAGGGAAGAACTGCGCTGTCGTGTCCGCGAATTGGTTCGCCATGTAGTGAGTATTGAAATGTCGATGCACGGCGGGGACTGATTCGCAAAGCAGATGTTCACCGCCAAGATTCGGCAGAACGAGCGCCGCGTATCGTACACCGTCCCCGCGATACCGTCGGAGGCGGCGTGGATGTTCCATGTGATGCAAGTGATTTTCGTCGTCGTTGGCTTCGACACCGAGGCGAACTGTCCTTCGAAGGCCGACGGATCCCCTGTCTCGGCGGAATCGGAAGGCGCGGCGGCTCAATCGCAGGCGACGTTCTTCCTTAATGGGGCACTATCCACGTTCTGCAAGCGGATGAAGGCCGGCGAGGCCGTCTTTCTCGATTATCCGGAGTATGACCCTAGCCATTGGGTGTCCAATAATTTCGCCTATCGCAGTCGTCCGACGAGCTTCCTGCCTATCCCTGTCGACGATAGCCTAGCGGACTCGTTCGAGTATAACGAGGCCATCGCACAATGGCGAGAGCGTGGCATGGAGGCGCCGACCACTGGGGTCTGTGTGTTCTGCGACGACCATAGCGCAGCTGCGCATTCCTGCGAGAAGGCGCCGAAGCTGACAGTGCGAAACTTGTTGGACGAAGCAGATGTGGCGGCCAAGGCAGCCGGTTTCGCCGCTACGGTAAACATCGTCCATCGCCTCCTCAAACGGGGGCCTACTCGTCGCAGCGTGCGTGTATTGGCATCGCAGATTAGTGGAGAGGGGATGCCCGGCGCCATCGACGTCGATTTCTTCGTTAAGGAAGAAGAAAGGGCAAGGAGCGAGTCGTCCCATAGTTCGCTGCCAGAGCTGGTTACACCGCCGCCTTCGAGCGAAGAGTGAAGAGGAATTATCGTAGTCGAGTAGAGGCGCAATTAAAAATTCCTGGGTTCCACATAACGGGTGTCTCCTGAACCGGAATTGCGAGGAGAGCAGCCTGGTAGGAGCGAGGAATCGGCGGGAGGCAGCGGTCGTTGTTGAAATGAAGAAAGCAGGGTCGCGTGGACCTGAATCGGGCGTGATCGAGATTATACTTCCGCTGGTTTCATAAGAGGAGACCAAATATCTCCTCATCATTCCCCTCTTCGAAACCATCCCTTCATGCCGCGCGAGAGCGTCGCAGCGTACCGTCGCCATTTCGAGCATCTCCTCCTGTCGGATGAGGAATTTCAGAACCTGTCCTGGGAGCCTTCAGGCCGTCTCGAGGAATTTTGTCGTGGAAAGGCTGCGTCCGGCTCTTTTACTAGTCCACCGGTGCACCCTGGAAGGCACCGACCCTCAAATAATCCGTACGGATATTCCATCCGAAGAGAAGGATGAGCTGCGGCTCATTCTTCTTCGTCTCGTCGGTACTACCGTGAGTGCTGGTTTTTCTTCGATGGTTTTCTTCGAAATGTCGGCATAATCATATTGACCATAATTCGGGCAGAGGTTTCTTTCGCGTGCGCGTCTTATTCGCAGCGAGAATATGCGCATCCCAGAACTCGCCCGCCACGTTCCCGCAGCGCAGATTACTGCTGCCATGAAGAAGTACTGGGTGCCCGGGGAGACCGCCGATCTCTTCATGTTAATGTTGCTTGCGTTTGACCGCGCTATCGACGAACGCGGGGAGGATCGAAGGGCTCTCAGCGTCGGGTATTCCATCCTAATGGACCCTAATGGGACCTCTACCAGGCTGCATCCGAGCAGGCACTGGAGGACGGGTGTCCGACCGACTTCGCCGAGTTCCGTCGGGGAAAGGAGCTTCGTCTCGACATCCCGCTGGAGGAAGTAATCCCGGCCGAACTCCTCCCGTAAGGTAGTACAATTCGTCAATTTCCCGAACGGAGGGAGACTCTCGTTCTCGCACATTCGCCTGACGAAATTTCCAGTTTAGGCGATGATCGGACGGGATCCAAATCCGGTTTCGGGTCGAGATGCTTGATGAGAAGGATTGCCGTTCCCAATTGGGTTAGCCGAGTAGTTCGTAGACAGTTGGTGCGAAGTTCCGGACGGATAAATAGCGCCAGAACGAAAGCAGCAGGGAGAAACCCTGCCCTTTCGTCTCGCTGTTTGTCGATGGCTACATCCTTCCGTAACCCGAGTGTTCGCGTTCGTGACGAATTTATGAACCTCGATTTTCCGAGTGTGGCGCGGATCATCGAGCATTCGAATCGGCCTCTCATGGCGGATATCAGCAGGGAGATATTGGAACCTATGTATCAGGCGTTCCTGATAATTCACGCGGACGCGATCTGGAATCCGGAGACGAAGTCCGCCGAAGAGCGTCGATTCATGCGAGAGAAGACCCGTGTTTATTTAGAGTTGGCGGTGAGGTCCGCCTCGTGTTGCCATTGGCCAATCGCTGACGGGCGAG